>CM055094.1:77269810-77340792 GCA_029204225.1 Diphasiastrum complanatum
CATTTGAACATACAGGCTTCCCCAAGAGAAAACAAACCTTTGCAAGATGATTCAACATGTGTTGAAGGAAATTATCTAAAACAACTCGAAGCCAATGGTTGCTTGGAAGAATTGCCACTACTTCAGCAGAGAACTAATTCTTGTCCTAAAAGTCCTAGTACAATCATAAACACTGAAATAAGCAGTTCTTTTATCAAACTTTCATCCCACGTACAGGAATCCTTGGAGGTTAGTACCAATCAGGCTTATTCAAACCCCCCTAATTACAAGCTATTGGACACGTGATGGTTTTGAGAGGAAATGGAGAAAATTTGGTAAGGATGCTTACAGAAAGTCTCTTTTGTTAAGGCAGATAGCCCCTGCTTCTTTCCCCATCATCTTCAAGGTAGAAATTCCTCCTAGTATGCTAGCAGAGATTCTTGAAATTCTCTACATGTATACTCCTCCTGTAAATTCAAAATTGGAACAAGCTGTGGATGAATTTAGGCAGCAAGAAAGTGAATTGGAGATTTTAGGTTCTACATTTGGCAACAATGCCATTACAGAAAATGAAGCACTTTCCAAGATTTCCCATGAAGGAATGCTTCCTCAGTTGTGTTCTTCTACTTCTAAACAAATAAATCAAATTGGCTCAAGGTCTGATCTAGCTTCTGACAAACGACCTGCAAATAGCACTGCCAGCAAGGACTTGGTGGATTTATCCCATCTTTGTAACACTTTAACTTGTCTCGCAAAATCAGGCAGATTCTCACTTTCTGTTAAGTTGATAAGTAAGCAAGCCCAACAGTGCGCATCTAGGCTTTTTGACTATTTAGCTCATGAATTCAAAGAAGAAAGAAGCATTGTCAATAACTTGAAATCTTTGTACCTGCAAAGAACATAGAAATGAGAAGAAATATGTTTTTTTTTTCAAATCTCGCAAGCATTGCCTTTTTCTGTTCTACTTCCAATTCATCCTCATTTACGTTTAATATCTAGAAATTGAAATATGTCTATTTCAGTGTGTTGTGGTTGTGTTCTTCACCAAGAGGGCTTGCTTTTGCAGTTTGCGGATTTGTTGTAATCTTTATGGTCTGTGCAAATAAATAGGCTCTATTGTTATAGCTGAACTTTTTAAAAGACAATGGTAGATATAAGGAACATTGCATCAACTTTATTGCATGTTTTGGAGCTGAATTCTTACTCCAACATACGTCTTATTTCAAGTTGCTTCTTGATTCTAGTTGCAATCAGAAGCAACATCTATTGTGCACTTTTGTAATTACTTTTTGTTGTGGATAAGGTTCCAATGATACGATGAAAGAGATGACTGGAGATTATCTCAAACTTTGTAGTAGATCATAATGTAAGCTTTAAGATTCATGAGAAACCATTCATGACTCAAAGGCAATCATTACAATATAGCATAATCAATTCCAAAAAAGTATCAAAGTGACATTTAGCTCCTACCTAGATGGAAAGATAAAAAACCAGTGCTAAAGAGACATAGTGCTTAAGCAATAAAAACTTGTCCAAGAAAAATAACAAGTGAGGGCGCCTTTCATTTAGCTATTCTGTTTTGGAAATTTTCCAAATGCAGTGCAATCTCTCCTTTTTTGAGAGTGCCTTGCCAATAGGAAAGTCCAAAAGTCTAGAGATTTTCCCAACTGGTATCCAGTTAAGATTGTACTCTTTCAGCCAACTCAGTATATCCAGCAGACTTACAAATAAAGCAGCTGACTTATCCTATTTAATTCTTGAGTCTGAGTCCTGACATACTGCAAAACTGCTTTAAGATTCTAATCACACGGTCCATGTTGTCTTTTGTGGCACAAAAAGAGCAGTATCATTGGCAAACAATTGATGAGAGAGCACTGAAATGCAATTTTCAATTCCTTAACAATTCACCTTTGTTGACTGCTTCACTTATCTTGTTCATTTAGCAATGGCACAAAGCAAGAAGGAAAGTGAACAAGCATGCCTTACTCCACTTTCAATGCAACTTTGTTGGAGAGCTTCTCATTAACCTGGATAACAACATTCACTCCAAATCTCTCCCATCCTGCTTTGTTCAATCTAGCCATGCCATCATAAAATGTTATCAAATAAACTACAAGAAAACAGTTAGAAACAAGATGCATCACCCACGTTTGGTTGTATGGATCTTTAGCCCCATCCTCGATTGTATATGTAGAACATTCAACTTCAACATTTTCAAGTTTGGTTGTCTTGATCTTTAGTTCCATCCTTGGTTGTATATGTAGAACATTCAAGTTCACCATTTCGAACTCCTCCATAATAGTAATCTTTATTTTTTTTCAACGTAAACAAAGACAAGTTACCAGTTTTCACAAGTGAAACCACAAATTCTCCAATAAGTGGTAGACACCTTTCGAACATGCCAATTCTAGATGTAACTGACTCAAGGATGATGACAATTATGCTCGTAACCTGTAAAACATTGATTTGATCAATGAATTAACCTCCTAAATTCAAATCAAAAAATCTGAAAATTTGATATTGTTATGCATGGAGTCCTTGGCTTGCCTTACCAAGCCAGTCGATTTCACCAAACATACTTTGGGAATTTCTCCCATGACAAGCTTGATCATAATGTCATGAGACGAACAATATCATGACTTTTAGGCTAAAATGTTGCCTACTTCAGCCAGTATGTATCAATTATGAAGTCCGATGAGATTTGGCTCTCCGACCATAGTTATTTTTGTGCTCGTTCATGAATGGAGACTATGGAGTTATTGATGACCTCCTATGTTTTTGCAATACATTGGGAAAGCAACTTACAACCACCACCATTCCAAAAAGAATTGAGCTATGTCCAAAATTGTTATCACCCACCAACTCAAAAACATCATGTTTTCTAATGCTCTTTAGAATCAAGAAAAGTGTGACTTTCCCTCATCATTGTCAATCACATGTGGCCTCATCAAGTAAAAGAGTGTCCATGTTGTCCTTGCTACTTCCATTAGAGCTAACTAGAATGTCTTTCATTTTCTTTGCTCAAGCTCTCTACCTCGTCCATTTATTCTTTATGTACAATTTGAACTAGTACAAAGTAGTTACATGGTTACTAGTTATTTTTTCTCAAATCACAATGGACAAAATTTCCATTGTAAAGCTTGTCAAGTTTCCAACCCTAGATTGAACAAGTTGCAAATAATGTTCTTATTCAACTTTCACAACAAAGATCGATGAATGCATATTTACTATGTAACTTTTTCCTGCAATATACATGTAAATGAGTAGGATTGTGGTGTAACATTAAGACATTTCTAATGAATAATATTGAGTACATCGCTTGAGAAATCTAAAAGCTAATTTGAAATTATGCAAGAGCTCTACCATTTAATACCAACACTCCAAGAATGTCAGCACTGATGGAGAAAATGGGATTTGCAAATTTTTATTAATTCACGTTTGCCCTAGAATGTCATTGAAGGGAAGTTGAAGTGAGATTGAATGGCAAACACGTGCATTTTAGAGAGATAACGTGTGCTTTTGGAAACTCCCGGAAACAGAATTTTCGAGAGAGAGAGCGCTGGCGATGGATCCAGAGAGTTCGATAGAGAGAGAGAGAGAGAGAGAGAGAGAGAGAGAGAGAGCAAACCACGGATCACGACAGAGGGTTAGAGAGAGAGAGAGCAATCGATAATGTGAGTTGAGAGAGAGAGAGAGAGATCAGTTGCTTAGAATAGCAGCGATGGCGAGCACTAGATTGCAGCAGGCAACCCCATTTATCTGTTTGCTCCTCTCACATCAACAGGAGCAACTGCTGCTCCTCCTTTGACTGCTCCTCCTCTCACATTCAGTAATGGCGGCAATGTTGCTGCTGATGGCAATTGCTCCTTTCTGGCTCTGCAGGCAGCCCGCCGTTCAACCCCGCAGCTGGATAATGTAAGTTCAGAAAGAGAGAGAGGGCGAGAGAATGAGGGATGGCATGGATCGCATTGGAGGCATCATCCTCTGCTCGAAACTGTCGGCTAGGGCGTCGTCCATTTCCTTCCATCACCTCATGGATGAATAGGTAGCCAACTGACTGAAGGCTATGCGCAGATATAATTTGCAGCAGCCGTTCAACCCCGCAACTGGAGGAAACGTAAGTGAGAGAGAAAAGAGAGAGGGGGTAGAGATGTGGTGAGTGAGAGGAGAGAGCGAGTAGAGAGAGAGAGAGGGTGATGTTGGGAGGACACGAAGAGTCGTGATTCGTGAGAGCGGAGGGAGAGAGAGAAAGGGAAGGTTTTTTTAATTAGGTTTTAGGGTTAGGGTTCTCTAGGGCTCAGATATGAAAAAGCAATAATGTAAGTTGAGAGAGTCTACTTCGATGAACACATTGGCACTTGAGCCATGCAATTTCTTTCAATTTGAAGGAAGCTACCTTTTATCTAATTAGGAAAAACTTATTCCACTAATCATTATTAAACCAAGCTCTAGGCCATGTAGTCCTCAAAATTTATTTGATCCCTAACAGCATATCTCAAAATTTTGTATTATTTGCTAGCACCCAATCCACAGAAATTTTGTTCAAGATGCCCACAAAGGAAGTTAAGGTAGAAGTTTATAAATAAATCTTTCGTCCAACTAATATAGATGATTTTTCATTTCATAGAGGTGGATGTCTACAGACCAACTTTTATAACTAAAAAATCCTATGATTTTTCATTTCATAGAGCTGGATGTCTACAGACCAACTTTTATAACTAAAAAATCCTGTGTCCTGTTCCTAGTGCAAAACATGTTTATTTCTAAAAAATGCTTACACCGACTACAAGGTCTTCCTAAGCATAAAACACAAGGTGGAAAACTATTAACTTTTTTTCAATCCACTATTTGAAAACCAAGAAAACTAACCTCTACAAAACCATACACAAAAATCAGAGATTGTGTAGTTGGAACGCCACATTTTCCAAAGATAGAAAAAGTTTGATTATGGTCACCTGTTAAGTGTATCGCGTTTTCCACAGAGTAAACAATAATATTGCATTGAGAAGCTGACAATGAGGAATGAATGGCAACCATGATTTCACAATCTTAAGAACTTTTAAGCGAAAGACTCAAACTGTCCTTGTAACCAAAATCGTATTTCAGTGGCAAAATAACATTTCCACATTATGACTTGTCATCCTGTTGCACCCACACAATATTCTGCCTAACGCATGTTTCCTGAAGTCTGACAATATCTGAGATGCATGCGATGTCATCTAAGTTTGGATTATGACTTCAAGTACCAATTCTTTTTCACTTTTTGCATGCTAGTACCAAATCTTAACAACTTCTTACGTATGCACAGGTTAAATTCTTTATGCTTCTCCACATAAATGAAAAGCCCATAATCTAACATCTGGTCAGATAGCACGTTAATTATTACTTTAGGCAACCCCAAGAAAAAGTACAAGAGTCCAAAATTGAACGTAAATTCTGAATTTTGTGACCATATCAAAATGACAAAACCTTTTACAACAACACTAATGCAAAGAAGTTTTTTACTCGCTCTGTTTATCTGGAACTACTGAAAGCCAAATTGTCCTGTGTGTTGAATTTGAATTTTGCATTGTTGGTGGTTTATCATCAGTTTGAGAAGTTTGAAAAGTCACTCACATCTATCTCAACTTGATAATTTGCCTTCAGCATAAGCAAGTGACCTTGATTCTCAGACGATGGATGGTACACAGAGCAGGGTGCTTTTTGTATAATAACAATACTATAGCTGACAGCAACAAAACTGAAATACCTTGTGATGTGTCACAGACTTGATTATGTGCCTCTGAATAAAGACTGGAAATGCTAATCATAAAAGTCAGTTTATCAAGGAAGACATTCAACCTTTGCATAAATAGAGTACATTGACAGCTTTCCACCTATGCTCACTTGCTGGATAATTTCCTGAAGGCCAGAAGTGAAAATAGATTCTCCCTCCAGGTTCCTTCTGAGGTAGTGTAAAAGAACTAGCAACTCAATATCTGACTACATAAATGCTACCCAAAAATGTGGTAAATCGAGTAGTGTGACTTTGTACAACCATTCAATTCAACGACCACATGCTTGCGCATGTTGTCAGAAACACATCAAGCTTCATGCGCCAACGGAGGTGAGTTTTGCTGTCTTGCATCGAACTCTGACAATAAATCAATAAACTCATTGATAAGTCGCTGGACTGCCCTATTAGATGCCATTGCAGGTAGAACCTCAGTTTTCAGAAGATCATGCTTCTTCATTCCCTGCATGTGAAATGCAACCAGAATTCAGACTCACTGACAATTAGCATGTCTCATGCAAGTTGCAGTACTCGGACCAAGAATGAAAGATGCCATGCATTAAAATGAACAAAAGATGCCATGCATTAAACTGAACAATTCGCACTTTATGGACATAGCATACAAAAAGTCATTGAATATCACCAGAATAAGCGTAGTAACTCATTCAGAACTAATAGGGACTCCAAAAAAAAATGTGAGACAAGAAAAACTGTTCAAAAGAGGTGAACTTGACATACTATAATATGAGCATCCCAATGTCCAGCTAATGGATTAGAAGAACCAAAGCCATTTTCCATAGGCACACGAGGACCCAACAAATTTTCACAAAGTTCTCTTAATCTTCCTTCATCGGCGTCCCTGCAAACACAAGCAACATCCTCTGTAATGCAATTCTTACTCTAGTTCAAATGCAGAAACTTTTGACAAGATTTAAAGTCAACATAACATCATATAAATTGTGCTTATACTATTTTACATAGTTCGCCCACCTCAAGTTGATCTGTAGTGAGTTTCAGTTCTATTCTTATGGAACTAAGTTTTATTAACACCATGTCGATCTTCCATATCATCATGCATCCAATTAGTTTTGGGCCAAAACAATCCTTCAAATGTGTGTTGTTGGTGACACTGACATTCTCAAGCACATTTGTAATGTCATCCCAATATGTAATAATAGGAGAAATGAAGTTTTTGAATGATGGGTTGACATTTTTACTCTCTACAGATCTTCTCCAAAAACCAAGATTCTTTTTTAAACCAGGCATGGTGGTATTTTGATCCTTGAGAGTCTCTAGGAGTGGCACTGCAAGTGGATCTCCTTCTAATGTCAGTTCCTGATTGTGTGTGTGAGTGCTAATGTGATTAGTACACTCCTATCTAGGATTATAGCCATAATTTTAATACTTCTTTCCTAGGAAATACATTTGCCCAAGTCTAAATTGCTTTCAGTAAACAAACACCCTGAGGAAACACTCTGGGGACATGGAACAGCACCATAGGAAGACCATATTTGCCCTGTCACAACTGACCTGTCAATTATCTAAAAATCAAAGGTTATCTTTCTTGTTGGACTATTTTCAATACTGGATTAGCCTCTTTCAGCATCTCAGGGCATATAAGCCCCCAGTCGCCTGGCTCAACCTCTCTCTCTCCTGCATTGCATTACTGTAACCTGTTTTGTGCCAAAAATATTACTGTGATAATGTGGCCTTTCCCAAACTACCATATCAGATCAGCCAATTTCGTTGCCATGTTTCACTTTCCAAAAGTACAGTTTAAACATTAGACCCTTCTTTGCAGATTATGTACCTGCTAAGTATCAATTCGTATTACATAAGTTGCATATAATGTCAGTGGAATGAGAGATATGTAGAGTAAAATGATGCAAAAGAAAGTTCATTTTAGTCCTCCAATAAGTGGTGAGTTGGTAAAGACTCCTAGTCCACTTTTTGAGGTCAAGAATTCAACTGCAATCCACTGCATAAATGAGGACATACAAGTGGGAAAAAAGTCCACTTGACCCATTACTGAAGGGGGTTCACAAGAAAAAACAAAAACAAAGACTTCAAAACAGATGTCACCCTGATGATCAGGGAGATGTTTTGCATGATAAGTGACATGCAGTACTATCATTGCTGGGGCCATGATTTGGTGCAGCCACCTATCACCACATACTTCTCCCGCCGCCACTCACAAGATCATTCTGATGCAGAGAGTGATTTGGAGGATGAGACAGATAGACAGTGCAAACGGTTCACACACCATAACACAAAATCACACACTTGGTCGTGTCACCAAGTCACCTCCGCCTTGCTCAGCAGGTCAACAGCGGTTTTCTCGACATACTACATCATCATCTGTGCCCACCTCCACTTCAGCCACCATTACATCATTCTTCAGACCTCATGGATCTACTCTATAGCTTCCTTATAATTCATGAGCCACATTTGCTACAATTACTAGTGAGACACTTCGTAGTCTGTTTGGGCGTTAGTTTAGATTATGTGTTTTTCATGCTCTTGTCGTTTGTCAGTTGATTTTAAAGACGTTCCGTACACTTCCATGATATGATACACATTTATGTACTTTGCAGTCTTATGTCTTTTCGGTACCTTTCTTTCTTTCTGTCTCTTTCACACGTCCCTTCACATACAAATAGTGAAGGTCCAACATAAGCCTTCAAGAGTCTACTAAAAAACTACTTACTAAGATAAGCTGATAACTTCAATTTTATTCCATACCACATAAAGTATGTTAATGCCCCCCCCCATCCTCCATTGTGCTAAATTCAAAGTGACTTTGCCCAAGGTAGTAAACTAACCAGAACTCAAAGTAATATCATAACTCAATTAGGATGATGTATAGATCTCTGTCCATGCCATGATATCTCCAATCTGTTACTGAATATATTGTCGCATCTGGCCCATGCTGAATAGTATGGGCGCTTGTAGCCTCCAAACATAATGTATGGAGTGCCTTCACTGAAACATATCAACATGTGAAAGGTCATCAAAGAAAAGAACCCTTGCGAGATCAATCTCTAATGATAGGAATGATCTGGAGGAGAGAGAACTTTCAAATATCCTCCTATGATCAATTGCTGACAGAGAGGATGATAGTTCGACGCACGGCCAGTGTAAACGGATCGACAATAAAGCACATTGTTTAAATGTTGAAGGGAAAAAAATCCCCAAAACACTGATGAAAAATCTTTCATCTTGCTCTGATACCAAGTTATGAACACAAATCACATACATGGTATCGCATGAATACAGGCAACATCCCCCAACCTTATTCACAATCTCCTACAAGTTTCTCAGAGGGACTCGATCTGCCCAAGATCCCGCAATCTTCTCCAGTGTCTGTGAGTTCAGTTCACAGTCCTTAAAGGCACTGACCCAGGGACTCACAGAGCCCAGTACATGTACTTACTATTAGAAAAAAAATTTTCTTCTAAACTGATTCGGTTGAGCCAAGCTTTCCCTAATCTTCTCCAGCAAGTTGAGGTTTGTTCAGTCCTCGACGATAAGATGCACTATGGGGCCATAGATTTAAAATATAGAGCTGTTTAAAAAAGGCACTGACAAAAAGACCAACAGAGGCCAACATCTTTGAAAAAATTGCATGGCATTAAACAAAAGATCTTGTACAAGAAAAGCGATCAGGAAAAAATCAAATGGCTTTGTAACAAATGAAATTTCTATAAGTTCTTTTGTAAACCGACCTGCAACAAGAACTTCTGCTTTGGTGAAACTTCTTCTCTGAAAATACTTTGAAGTGGGCTTGAAAGTGGATGGCAATCCAGATCTAATTAGCCAGAATCTCCGGTGCAAATTTCAAAACGTCCTTGCATATATAACTTCATTATCTCAACCAAACTAAAAGACACAAGTAAAGCTCCTACAATTCTATCTCCGTCCCCTTTGAGTTCTTCTAACAGAAAATTTCGATCACCATAGATATTATAAAAAAATTTCCTAAAAGTCAAAGATTGTTAAATAATACTGGAAGGATCCAGACTCGAAACAGAGAAATGAAGGCTACACAGCAGTTCACTGAAGGTAGATTGCCTATTTTCCGGAGAGTCTGTTTCAATCTACAACATTTACCTGGACCGTAAATCATCAATTCTAATGTACAGAACAAAAGGGGCAGCATTAACACATGAGGCAAGAGAAACAGAGTTCAACTCCCAGAACACACTCAATACCTTTGTAGAACATTTCAGAATATAGCTACGATAGAGTGATACAAGAAAGTTGGCAAATGACATTTTAAATAATAAAGACGTTACAAAATGAAGGAGTGCAAAGCGAAGCTTCTCTCCATTTCAGACTGGAAATCCTTGCAAAACTTGTAATATATGCGCAGACACTTGTTTTGGAAAAAAACCTTCAGAAAATAAGGTACTGTTAACATTACTGTAGATTACATATTTATAGAACATGACAAATACATAACAAATGCTTATTGGCTTGTTATAGGTCTTGTATCTTTACCTCGTTAAGCATCGAGTATAGGCCTGAAGATAACGACGATATTCAGCTGCAGATTCAAGGGCCAAAGCAGCTGCCATTTGGGTCTCCAAATGTGCACGAGTCTGGCATTCTTCATCAGTGACACTCCTAACATTCCAAAGTAAAAACCATCAGAAGAATAGTTGGTGCTGATATCCAACACGTCTGTCAGCCGGACAATACAAATATGTACTTGCAAAGCAGCCAAAGTGCATCAGTATCCCCTTAAAACAAACCAAAGTGGCTAACTTACACGGGTAAAGGAAGCCAATGCTAATAATACATGTGCCTCTTATACTGCTAACACCATGAAAAAAAATCATCTATAACACTTTTTGATTGTATCAGACAAGCTCTTGAATGGTTTCACCCAGACACCATGGTTCCTGTGAGACTTCATGTACACAGCTACAAATATATTGCATATGGCAAGAGTCAAACATGAAAACTAACTAGACACAAATTAAAACTTGATTAAATTCATAGAAAGAACAGACATGGACATTCACAATGTCTGAGGTGATTATGTCTGAGAAAATCACCTCGAGGAGAGGAAAACCTAAATTCTTATAGAATCTCAAGTGACTTCCTTGTTTAATCTGAACAGTAGTATGTAACTTGAAGCTTACCATCTTATCTAAAACTAGTTTCCACCATTCTTGATTATAGGAACACAACAGGACAAATAAAGCAACTATCACAAGGCTTCGTGGACAGGCAAAAGTTTAATCTGGAGAGGACAAGGTTAGCTTTCTTTGTCGTTTTGGTTTGCTTTTCCTTTATATGTATGCACAGTGCACCTGCCAAGGGGCAGTTTTTCAGGGGAGGGGAAAGCAATGAGCGTTAGAATTGAAAATGGGGCCCAAAAATTGAAAAAGAGATTTTAGCCTCCAAGTTGGAGACCGCAGACCCCCCTTCAAAAAGTATGCACTTGGAACCAGAAGTAAAATGATTCACCAATCATGGTAATGCTACCATCATGCAAAAGATCCACACTGCGCAGCACCCCATCCTCCAAAAAAGACTGGAATATGGCACAATCAAACCGTCTGACACTATACGAGACTGCAGATCTTCTCTCGCGAGCTCCGAAAAAACACATGCCCATTACCCTTGTCTGTCAAATATATTGAGAATAAAAAGGTTCACTAGTAGTGAGGTATGCAACAACCATGCCACCTTAATTAAGGCTCAATGAAAAATCGTCAAATACCAGCACACAGCACACAGCACAAAGTCCATAATAGCTGAAATGGACAACATATGCAATGAATCACGCCAACCTTCAAAATCACAAATTACAAAAATTCAGGCACTCCCAACAGAACTTGAGCGGTCATCCTATGATGCTTGAGATCCTAGCTTCCTCAACTACACACCAATAAATGTCCCTGATGTCTCTTTGCCATGAACATGAGCTATTGGAACAACACATCAACAGAGAAAGTAAGTAAGAAAACTACCGCACCTGATACCAGCTCCAACAATATGCAAATGGTCCATGTGATCCAAACTGGCTCTGCACAATGGCCTCTAAGTAACATGCAATCCTCTAATTACTACGCAATATCTCATTGCGTGCTCTTGACAAAATTTTGGTGTAACCAAAAAATTAACTCACACAAATGCACTATGAGCTGTCACTGTAGGATCTGGCAACGAACAAGTACTCTAAAACGATATTTACAAAGTTGTAGAAACCCGGCCTTTAAGCAAAAAGAGGAAACATTCAGGCATTCTCCTCAAGTGACTCAAGTAAGTCCTCTAGCGAGAGTCTCATTTGAAACTGTTCACAACATTTGAAAATTTGTTTCAGACTTGACAAAATCTACGAATATGCGAAGTCCACAAAATGCACAAAAGTCACAACACTAACATAAGCTAGCTAAGCTATAAGCATATCCCTACTTTCATATTGCAAATTGCAAAAATATCGACTTAGGACAGAAGAAAAGCAGACTCCAGAGTGAGTAAATGAGTTTACGATGAAGGAAAAACAAACTAATTGTAGAGATCCTCTGCCTACCATATGATGTTTTACCTAAGGGACTACCACACTTTGAGAAACAGAAAGGCATAGCATGAACATGCATTCCCTAATCGATTTTAGGTTTCAAATACTAAAGTCTGATGATTGTCACATGTTGCAACTCAATGAGCTCTTAACATTTAAGCTCAAATGTTATAATCTGTCTTATAAAGAGTGTCATACTTGACAATTATGAAGGATCATCCCCTAATCGGCAACAAAGACATGTCAGAACCCTTTCCCAAACAGCACCGGACCACTCGAAGTTTCAAAAAGTGGATACCCTCTGCACTCATCCTTTCAGGTGCTAACAATCATAAGCAGGTTTCCTACAACAGTATAGATCCTGCTCAAAATTTTCTCTTTTCTTTTATTCATGAGAGTCTAGAAAGAGCAGATATGACCAATATTTTTAATCTCTAATTTGAGCTGACCATTGTCAATTACAAGCAAGAGCTAGAAGCTAAGTCATCCGAATAACATTAAACCGACACAAGAGAGTATAGTGACTCTAGGAAAAAGCTTACCAACTCTGCATGAAGTTCCTCGCACTACCAACAGCAGCTGCTGCTTGAAGTGAGGCAAGTTCCCCTTCTTCTGCAGACACTGTACTAACAAAATTGGAGGCTGGAAACATGTCATCTGCTACTCTAAGCCAACACCGCATATTCAAGTGGAAAAGAAAGGCATGATGATTTGTCAACACAATAATAGGAAATCCTGCCCGGGAAAGTCTTGCTGAGATGATTTTGATAACGTCTGCAGAAGTTACAGAGAATAATCAGGTGAACGTATGATTGTAAAATACAAAGCATATCCCTTAATGATGCAAGACCACTTTCCTACCGGTGGGACAAAAATAGAACATAATGCAAGATAAGGATTCAACGGCCTACTGTTATTTTCCAACACAGAGCTTGAGTAGCCTTCAAGCAGTGTGACGACCGACTCTTGTAGGATGCAGGTTGGTTGGAAAAGATCCCAAACATAAAGCATGCCACCAGTTGTGAGTGAAAGCAGCTTCCAGTCATCATTGCAATCCAGAGACGCAACCCCTGACCCGACCAACATGCTAGGAAAAGCTCTTCTTCCAGCAACTGTGTAAACCTATCATCAGAAATTGAGAAAAAGAAAATATTAGCCCAAAGTGTAGTCACTACTGCAACACTGAACATTTTTCGGCTATAAGACAATCATTTTTTCAAAGATTACATATGTGTAGCTACTTGTAGATTTTTCATTACTCTTTCATTCCAGAATCCCCAAATATGCAGCATATATGCGACAACAGTTGCTCATTTTGCGTAGCTTGCCTGAATAAGAAGCCTTTCCATCAAAATCAACAGGCCAATTATTTCTTTAACAGATGAGAAATAGATAGGCCAGGTCACTAAAACAAGTCCTTGCAATACAAGCAGAGAATTGAACCAGTGATCCCATAAATATAAAAAAAAACAATTGATTTACATTCAGGAACCTCTAGGTATAGTCTTCACATGGAAAAATCAGGATTAGCTAGAAAGTAAGAGAAGTCACCTGCAGGCTTCCATCTTCACAACCGACAGCCCAAAAATTTGAGTTCCCAGTCAAGGCTGTTGCTTTTCCAGCCAATCTGTCAGACCATCGAACCTCACCCCCTTGAGAGCATACAATATTTGTTTCTGTAGTACGGTTTCTGCTGATTTCTAATTCTCCAGCATGCAGTTTATCACTTTCTGCAACCTTTGCAGGCCTGGCTTCCAAACAAATAGGATCCAAGCCTTCCATGACTTCACAAGAACCTCTAACTTTGATTGAAAGAATGCCATTCAGCACTTGACAACCCCGAGTCCTTGTCAAGTCTGTTGTCACCTTATTCAATTGATTTCCTGGATCGCTCCCTACATCGATGTTTAAAGTATTTACAGCTCTGGTGTTTGCTGCTGTGTTTAAACCTCGTTCAATGCATGCTCCACTGCTTTTCTTTTTAGGAAAATCACTCTTGGTGAGTTGTTCGGGCCGTCTTCTTTTCTCCCCAACTTCAGGCATTGTAAGACCAGTGTTTCCTGGTTTATCATCGATCTTGCTGGAAATCTCAGTTGGTGCAGGTAAGTCTACTCGATTACTGCCTCCTCCATTGGCAACATTATCATCTCGTGGAAGAACCCCCAAAGCCTCTGGAATTATTCTCCTGCGGCCATCAGGTTGTCTGTACTCTGTTTGCTTAACCGGGCGTGAACTCGGCAAAGCTCCAACCTTTTCAGGTGTAGATGAAAGTACAAATCCATTGTCAACACATGTATCAATGGCCACAAGATCTGAAGGCTTCGGTGCACTGTTTGGAGAAGCTGGTACTACCGGACGACACTTTTCAGTATTATTTGATTCCAAGTTCCATTTCTTTGAAGCTGCAGCTTCGAGTATCAGTTGTGCTGGGCTTTCAGCCAGCACAAGTTGTCGACCCTGTAAGTCACCATAACGACTTTTTTTTAAATCCTCCATCTCTGAATCGGAAACCTTATAGCCCAATTCCTTTGCCTCAAAATGAAATGCGGCAACAGACCCATCCAAAGAGCAGCAAAACAATGAATAACCATCCGGGCTCCTGCAAAATGCCAGTGAAATGTGAAAATCAGGACAGAAAACAGTCATTGGATGTTCCTTATGAATAGACATATTGGCACGTCAACTAACTGTAGTTTGCATCAACTTTGATAATAAGGATAAAAAATATTGATACTTCTATTGACCTATACCCGCAACAGGCCAATTAATATGGTTTAATAGTGGACAAGGGCTTCTTAGTATGTTTTGGGGTTAATATGTGACAATTGCACATAGCTACATAGTGAAAAATCACACACCGGATAGATTGATCAAAAACAGTAACATGCAGCAGCTTGGGACCAAGGCCTCCCTGCTTTTTGGCATGTTTTGGAGGCTATCATGTGAGACTTTCACATATGTAGATATTGAACCAGCACGAACAGGATATGTTGATCGTGAGCAGTTACAGGCATCACATGAAGCTGCTTGGCCCTTGGCCTCCATTTTATCATTTTCATGAAGCTATTAGTCTTTGCACCTTATGTTGTATTTGGGTTTGCACAATTTATTTCTTAATAATCGATAGTTACAGCCCCAGGAACCTGACATTCATTGAATTACATTTATTATTTACATTCGACCAAATTTGGGCCCTAATTAGGAACTTGAACCCTTAGTTGAAGCCAGAGATCAACAGATTATAAATAGGTCAGTGGAGCCTCATTTGTGGATGATAAATTGGAAAGTTAAGCTTAGGCTAGCATGAGAGTTCTTATTCTCACTTCCAGCTTTGAGCTAAGTCTTATATTAGTTAGAAGATTTAAAAGCTTAGCATATTTCCTACATTGTATTGCTCTTTATGAAATATTTCACGGATTTTGGTGTGGCTTTCACATACAATATATTTAAGAGACACCCATGTGAGCTGTTTACCATTTGTCTGCTGAACGACAATCTGAAGTTCTTGATTGAATTCTAGCGCATCAAGTCTGTTATTTTTTGTCTACTAGAGCCTTTCTTTAATTGGGCTTAATTTCTTCCTTTTGCAGAATTGAGTTACAATAGTTCTTTCAACACTAGTATTGGATTCACACACTTTTAGTTAGTCCAAGGTAGTACCAAAATCGTTGCCACATTCTGGATATTGGAATGCTTAGTGCGAGCGTCAATATGGCAACAATTGTCGATGTGACTTATGTTGAAGGTCACAAGTCTGTGCAATTTTATTTTTTCTTTAAGACACACTATTGCTTTGCAAGGTCCAGCTCATAGTGCTAAGCTTGTTGCACGTTACTATGATACTTATTAGATTGTCAAGATAGTTACACACTTTAGCTTAAAAGCTCAAACTCTGTGATGTTTGCTAATATCCGCCCAGCCTTCTATTGCATAGGAATCATGTTGAATGTCTCTCCAAATTTTGCACATAAACCAAGCACCCCTAAACCCTACTACATCCTAAGCTGACATGTGGCATGTGCAAACCACCAGCTGATGCCACTTGGCAGTATGTCAACATAGAGAAGTGAATGAAACATTGAGAGTGCTAAAATTGTTTGGACAACGTAACTCGTTTATTTAGACCAAGTGTACCTAGAGCATAAGGCATGTGCCCCTTTGACCGGTCAACTCCTGTTTAGTACATCAATCCAGCACACTCTTTGTGAGACCTAAATACACATATTCAACTATATGTTGACGACAACAAAACTATGTTCATCCTTAAGCTTTTGAATCTTGTTGAGAAAGAGTCAGAATTCAAGGAGTGAACCATGCCGCCTCAAGCACATTATAAACTCCATTGTGTTTATAGAAAAATGTCTGCCTTCTCCTCTATGTTGGCACAAATACCTTTTGGTAAAGAATAAAGAAACGCGTATTCTAGTACTTTTGTACACATCAGAAATGAGCAAGCCATTGGAAAGTGCAGATATTGGTGGAGAACTGCAAAAGTTGAAAAAAGCAACATCTGTGATGCAAGGAATGAGATGTCCTACCAAGAGAGATCCACTATACTTTGACTGAAAAAATGTTTCCCAACAAATACAGGTCGAGAGCTCGCAGTGGTCCATACAGTTATATAACAATCCTGGCTACCCATTGCTATCACATTATACATTGGAGCTTCCTTTGACAAACTCTTTGATGCCCCGTTGGCAAATGCACCTTGTGTAACATTATTAGCTTCTGACCCTTGCAAAGTGTCTGACTGTGGCTGTTTCCTAAAAACTGAATGATTGAAACGAACAGCAACAACTGCAGCATTATGGCCGACAAAGTTGAATGTAGCCGACCAGCTCCCCCTTTCCAAAACTGGGGCAGTGTGACTTGGTTTCTGAAAACCGTGAGTCGTGGTGAGGAAATGCCCACATGGTGACCACCCAAGGCGCATGAAGAAGGTGGAACTTACCTGCAATCAAGCCACCAATCTCATCAATTAATCTATTACAACTGAATCAGCAATATGATTCATAAAATTTAACCTCTGAATGATCCAATGAGGTTTAAAATAAACATAGGTTGCTCCCAAAAGGACCTTACGGTTTTCTCCCAAGGTCCTTCAGCTTTGTGTGTTAGAGTCCAGTTACTTGTGTGCCATACAATGACAGTCTTATCATCAGACTGACTAGCCAAAAATGAACCAATTGGATCCCAAGCAACACCTTTCACAAGACTTTTGTGACCGCTCAACACTGTTACAAGAGAACCATCTGTTGCTCGCCATATTCGAACAGTATTGTCTAGACTGCAACTTGCCAGCATTGAATCATCTGGAGACCAGCCCAAATCCACCTACTTCACATAGTACATTCACAGCAGATAACACAGTACGATCAACTCCTTGCTGATGGAAATTATGAGCAACATGTTCTGCACAACTATTATAGAAATACTTTTGAAAAGAAAGTAACGGTAAGTTCTTTACCACATCAGCAGAGTGACCTCGTAAAGTCATCATGACCTTCCAGTTTTCCACATTTGGAGGTTCTCCACTTCCGAATTCTACCGTTCCTGAACCAGGTTTCCTTTCATGAATAAGAACAAGATTATCATCAGAACCGGAGGCTATATACCGTCCTGACCTAGCCCAGCGAACACAATTTACTGAACCAAAATGATCTCGAAGAGTGGCGAGCAACTTTGAAGATGTAAAATCCACATCAGGTTCTTTAGCCGATAATGGTTTCATATTCCAGATTCGCACCTGCAATAAACATTCTCATTTCAGATTGAAAAATAATCTTCCAAGAAGACTCAGCCACAGCAATTACAAGCACATCATAGATAAAAGAAGAGTTCTGTGGTCACTGCGTTCTGGAAATATAACTCAGCCACAGCAAGGAGCATTAGCACAAAACACCTAAGGAAGAAGAGCTCACAGTAACAATAAAGCTTCATAAATATAGCCGTACAAGAGAATCCTTGAGCAGAATTAAGTATGGCTAGAGGTCTTTTGTATTATCAGATTGATATATTTTGGATTCTTCTACTCCTAAATTTTTAAACAAGGGGATCCTCTCTTGTTTCCTTCTACATATGAAGTCTGCATAATGTGTGTCCTGGAATGCATTTAAGATAACCTTACTGCTCAAATTGCAATACACATCAGTATCTAGAATTCGAACTACATAACTAATCAATTTGAAGCTAAATATTTCTGATTCATTTCAAATTGCCTTTGAATCTGCTGTGCATAGTAAGGAGTAACTATCACAAAATATGCTTGACCATGTAGTGTAAAGTGAGCTGGGAACTGCCAAGGAGAAGACAAAAGTTCAAACCTGCCATTTGCAATAGTTCTTGTCATTCACATCTTATTTTTCTTTAAAGCGACAGTCCTGTGCAACCTATGCTGCAACATGGGTGATGTATAGACCTAAAAATCAATATGGCATCTCTAAAAATTTCTGAGGTTTCTTGTCTCCTTTTTGACATTAGACTGCTTATCACGCTAAAATGCCTCAAATAACTGGTAAACCTATGGAACCAAAATGGTTAATATCAAATAAGCTACAACAACTGAATCCTGCATGCACCAGGTCATGTGGAAACATAAAAGCATCATAGTTCTTCTATCCCTCGGCACACATAAGCCACAACATGCAAGCTCTTGTTGGTGAACTTATCATGACATAAGAAAAAGAGAAAGCAGTGATTGTGATTCACATGAATGGGAATACATTGACAAAAATGAGGCAATTCATCTCCAACAGCAGTAGAAGATGGATTGAGGGAAAGAGAGGACATGCATGGAAAAATCTTGACATGGATGCGACATTCTTACAGTTGATTTGTAAGGTTCCCTATGAAATATAACATAGCTATGGTAAATATGTAGCCACTATCTTAGCATGTCACACAAAGCACTTTATGTACACCACACCTTATAATCACACGAGAGTTAAAGTTGAAGTCGCAGCGCCAAGGTTGCCACTTTAATCCCATACACCCATACAAGTATTTCGAGTATGCCAAAGTTTGACTTACCCATACGTCACAAAATACATGATTCGACTAGTTTTAGTTCAGAATTTGAACTTACAGGTGCTGTCGAGCAGCGACTTTCACCTATTCATTTTTTAGTTTTCTAGGTTATTTACATTGCTTGGTTAGGATTCTTATGAGAACTAAAGGTCAATATTGGTTCTACACCTTCCTCCCATATGTGTGCAGATACCTGTGCGGCCGTACTTATGAATCTTCATCCGTGGAAGTATTTTTGCGACCATGCATGCAACTGAGATTATTCACAAGAAAATTCGTCTTGGAAGAAACAAACCAAATGCGAACACATAAAGCAGGTCACCATAACTATAGCCTTCCCTTGTACAAGCCCAAACTAAAATAGAGCTTTCAAGTTTATGTTATACAACTTCATCTCTTGAGTTGGACTACCAAAAAATGCCTCATGCACGTAATTATTCTACAATAGACAAAGGATCAAAATTTCTAGGCATGCTACCATACCATAATAAAGACTAGCAATGTAGACAAACAAAGCATTCTATAAACTGATGCTAACCCGCATAAAACCCTAGACAGCGTTAGGGTTGCATGATTACCTTGTGATCTCCACCAGCTGTGGCGAGCCTAAGTCCGCTTGATTGAATGTCAAGCGAAAATATTTGTAGGCCCGCGTGACGGAGCCATGAAGGCTTCTCCACAATCATCTCACCACCAAATCGCCACCAGGAGGCTGGTGGCAGACGAAGATGATTACGTCCTGAGTTAAACGATCATGGCCATCACGAAGGTGTGTCCAATGGCATAAAATAAGCTTATCATCCTCAATTAGCACATATAATACAACTCCTATACTGCGTTAAAACGGCCGCTAGCGGGAGTTGAATTTGCAGTGCGATCACTAAACTTGATAGTTCCTTCCTCCACTGTGATCTAACCATGGGCGGGCGTGTCTCAGATCACTGTGCAAATCTATTCCCCAAGAAAAATATACGGTTGAAGTAAACCCTAGTTCAATAAACTCAGTAAAACAACGTCAAAAAACCCTAGTTCATGGCACATGCTTCATAGGTCAAGAAATGCACATATGGGAGACGACTCAGCGTTTTGGAAAAAGAAATCCTAGCAGTATCCAGCAAAAGTTGTCCCATTCAGAGAGCCGACAATAGCCATGCCGAAAAGAGAAACGTCAGATGGCGAAAAAGGGCTTCATCTTCCACTACTTGTAAGGCCAAAATCTGCATGTCCTGCCTAGACAACTCTGCATGTCCTGCCTAGATAACTCGTAGCATTACTGCCGGAAAACATCTGTGCCATAGCTGCTTCTTTCAATGGAGAATCTTCACCCGCTCCATCCATGAAAGAAGTTAGAAATCCTACACCAAATCTCTCTCTCTTTCCCCCGTCGATCGATCTCCATCCAAGAAGGGAAAGAAAAGAAGAGGGAACTGTGATCGTTAGGCTATCTCAAAAAAAAACTACAAAAAAAGGGCTTCTTCTCTCACAAGGCCCAGCCACATGCCCTTGATCCAAAGGTGCTTGCACCATCTAGAGTTGGTTGACCCCTTGATCTGAAGGTGCTCCTTGCTCACAAAAGTTGCAAAGACTTTGATCCAAGGGTAGGTGTTGCACCATCTAGAGTTGCTTCACACCTTGATGTGAAGGTGCTCCTTGCTCACAACAATCTCAAAGACTTTGATCCAAAGGTAGGTGTTGCACCATCTAGAGTTGCTTCACACCTTGATCTGAAGGTGCTCATGCTCAACAGTTGCAAAGACTTTGATCCAAAGGTAGCTGTTGCACCATCTAGAGTTGCTTCACATCTTGACCTGAAGGTGTTCCTTGCTCAACATTTGCAAAGACTTTGATCCAGAGGTAGGTGTCCATCTAGAGTTGTTTGACACCATCATCCAAAGGTGCAAGACTTTGATCCAAAGGTGCTCCACCATCTAGGGTTGTTTGACACCATCATCATCCAAACGTGCTCCCTGCTCTCAAGAGTCTTACAAGACTTTAATCCAAAGGTAGACGTTGCTTGTCACCTTGATCCAAAGGTGCTCCTCCATCTAGAGGTGCAAGACTTTAATCCAAAGGTGCTCATCCTTGAGAGTTACGCAGCTTCTCCCAAAGGCCGTTAGGGTTAACCAACCCAAGTGAATCTCTTTCATGGTCATTGACTTTGAAAGATCATCCAAGTTGATTTGCAAAATTTTAATGTGTATGCTCAATTTGAGGGTCAATTCAGGAGGCCGTGAGACTTGAGGATGACACTTCAGGATGAAGCTACAGTTCAAACTTGAAAAAGTGAGAGAAAAACTTTTCTAGAGAGACGTCTAAAAATGAGAGGTGGGAAAGCTTCATTTATAGCTACTCTTTGAGACTATAAAAACAATCGCTCTTCTAAATGACAACATGAGAATCCCATGAGGCAACTTAATGGTTGAAGGTAACCAAGCCTTTGCAAGATCAATAGTGGGTATTTGAGGTCACTTAACCAAATAGGGCTAAACCCTAAATTCAGCCCATTACCACTTAGCCAAACCATATACATTTGAAACATGATTTTCCCTCTAATTTTGAAAAGAGTTACAAGTGATAACCTTCAAGTGGCCAAACTTCTAGAAGGTCTAGTCCACATCATCCATCCTTGTCAAATTTTAAGTGTGGTCTCATAAGGACAACCTTATTTGAGTCTAAAAAGCTATAAGTAGTAGTTCTTTTCACTCTTAAGTTATCCAAGAAAGATTGTTCTTCAAGCTAGTACTTTTGGATGATTACTATATGTTCTCAACATGTAATTTGATTCACATCTTGATCTTAAATAATTTGATGAACTAAACCAAAACCAAGTTTTTAGATTGTTTTGTGTTTGTCATCGAGCATCATCTAGTGACATCTTGCACCACCTTTTCACAGTCTAAAGCCAACTTGTTAGAATGACTAATTCATAATTCATTGGGATTGCTATTCATCAATATTCCTAGTTATGTAAAGTTATTGAGTTACTGTTTGCATGTGAAAGTGTCTATAGATATATACTCACAATCGAAGTAATTGCTAAAATTAAGGGAACTAATGGTCAATGCGCTACCCAAGAGGTATGTAGGCATAGTTAGACCTCAATGATTTGGGCCAACAACCATCTACTTGGAGATCAATTGAGACAATGTGTTCTTGTGGTTTGTATAAGTTCAAGTTGACACTCATGAGATACGAGGTTTCACAATTGTTTGCAATGGTGTACTGCTTAGGTGGATGTAAAAGACAATAAGGTTTTTGTCAATACAAGATACCTTAATAGTTGGTATGGTGGAGTGATGAATTAAAGATGTACTCGTGTGGGTGTGAGCATAGTGAGATCCTTGTTGTTAGGGGTTGTCAACTAGGATTATGTGAGTGCTATCAAGAAAATATGGTCTTTTATGGTAAAAACACAAATACTGTGTTGTGTTGGTTTCTTGAGTGAGCATGTGAGCTTGGTTTATTGCATAGTCTGGCAAACATCTTAAGCCCCATTTCTAAAAGTAGGACTTTGGTGGTTGCCTTTTTCTTTTAGTAGCTTTTGTATGTTTGTTCTGTCTGAAGCTTGAAGCATTTTGACAATATCCAATTAATATACTTGATTCAAGCAAACTGAATTAGTGGAGCTTTTAGAAGACTTTTTTTTTGGGCAGCATTTTTGTAAATGAGCTTGAGAATTTCATGTGGCAGTTCATTTGCAAGGGAATCAAATATATATTTCCTTTCTAGATGATTATAAGAGAGAAGACAAATTTTTATGATTAGACATGATGCTTCACATATCTATCATTCTTAGAGTACTTGAGAATTGGGGATGTAGATAAGCCCATACTCAATATTTGGTCCAAATCTCTAAGTGGAAGACTTAGCTTTTTGATTATATACATGGATTTGTTTGACATGATGCTGGATCTGTCTTTGGTTTTATCAAAATTGTATAGTTATGCTTAGGAAGAAACTAAAAATTGATATTGTTACACCACGGAGGACTTATAGGCATGCCAAGAGCAGTACCAAAAGGACAATGGAAGCCATTAAATATAGAGCAAAGCCTAGTTGCACCATCAATGATGGATAAAATGACAAGAGAAGCTGGATCCAAATACCACTTATGTATTTGCCAAGGTGAGCAAGAGAAGGCATAGACCAAACAAGAGAGCTGCCAACAAAAGTAAAAAAAGAAATGTTGACCTTTTATCTAAGGAAGAAGTACCACAACAAGTGCCAAGTTCCATCGGGATCTCTAACCATGAAATTTGTTGACGCAAAGCAATTAAGAGGTGAACCACCAATCAAAAATCATCAAAATCTGTCTTTCATTATGATAATGGATCCACACAAGATCAATAACTAACCTTCACATTTGATAAAGATCACATCCATGATAAGATATAAACTTCATTACTATGGATTTTTTAAGGATCGCCAAGTGAAGATCCGACTAGATCCTGTTGCATGCAACCAAAAGGACACATGTGGAGCAAAACCATCCAGCCAACAGGAAATGGCTAGTCAATACCCAAATTACTTCACCCCCAAGCCATGGTGAATGAATACAAGAGAGGAGGGGATCCTGGCTTCATGGATCAGAAAATCCAATAGGGAGATGGGCGAGTTTCCATAGTATATATTATCTCCCATGAGGAGAGAATATTCCTCTTAGGATTTCCATGCAACCTAAATAAGCAATTGACCTCCTATTCTTGCATTATAGCAGTCAAACACCATGCAAGTGCTCCTATGTCCAATTATAGGTCTGGGTCCGGCCCTCATATGAAAATTAATTACATTATTGGCCAGCTCCGGAATGACGAGGCATAGCTAATAACCAGATACACTGGAGTGACCGGCTATCCATGTCAGGAATTATTTCGAATCCCACATACTGGACATGGACGTAAGATTCTTCCCCCCTTAAACAAGTTATGTCCTTAGAATGAGCAACCTGGGGAAGATCCACATTTGTATGCTTTTAACTCTTTCCCACGAATCATTATCCTCAATCTGACCAACCAACCTAATCTAGCACTCAGAGATAGAATGATTTCTCAATTGTTTATCTATGATTCTGAGTACTCTTCCAGGTTCCAAAGGTACATTGAGCGATAAGTCCTCCAAATGGGTAAAAACTTCAATATATCCAACTGTCATCCCATATAACCAAGTTTACATGATACACTGGATGAGTAATCGACTAATCCTGAAGGTCAAGTTCAAAAGCTAACAAGACATTCTTTTAACTTTCACATTTACCCTGAAAATCATTATCCTTAGTCTGACTTCAAATAATCAAGTAAGTACTCAAAGATGGAATAATTCTCCAATTATCTATCTCTACACTGAAGGACTATATCTGCCTTTAGAAGTACACTAGGCGATAAATTTTTCTATTGGGCATGACTCTCTCCAATCTAGTAACGTCACCTTCATGTAAATTAATTTACATGAATCACTGGGTAAAATCTCACCTTACATTGGAAATCAATGTACAAAAGTTAAAGAAACAAACAATGATAGTCCAAGACTATCCACAATTTCTTGCAGACTTGTCATACATGCTTCTTGGTACGAATACCCTTAGAATTTTTCAAAAACTAAGGTATAACAATTCATCCTACCAGAATCTCTAGGAGATCCATCAAGGTAAAAATGACTTTAACTCAGTTCTGAGTACCCCATATACTCTCATGAGTTAAGTGCTCTATTCCTAGCATCATATACAAAAAAAAATAACAACAATTTGATTCTCGATAGGCTTGTCTTTCTCCCAATTAATCGGAGATCTAGGCTGAAAATTGTACAAAAGCATCTAAAGACCACAATCTGTAGTAGAACTTTATCCACTAAGGTAAGCAAACTCTCCACAAGTAAAACAATTTCCTTATTATGAGATTGTCTGTGAGATCCACACAATCTCAAGCATGCATTGGAGTAAGAAATTAAGATTTCAAATAACTGATCTAAATCCTTGACTCATTCAATTGATCAAAAACTCCTCAATATCTTAAGAATCATCACATTTTCTTATAATCTTCTAATGACCTTTAAGTATCAATTTATGATCCATCAATCATAAGCATTTAGAATCTTATGATTCATCAATCATAATAAACAGGATTCCAAAACCATACTTAATCATTGAAAGATACTGGAGTATATGTGCAACATACCCCTCAGGAAATATAAGAATTATTCTAAAATCTTTTCCACCATGGAAAATTATTGGATTCCAAGAATCCTCTTCCAACCTGATCCTTAACCAGATTATGAATTAACCAAATTCTACGATCAATCAAGTAATTAAAGACAAAAGGCATGCCACAACCATTTTAACACCCATCTTTAACACCATAAATTTTATACAATCACCTAGAACAACATCTAGAGATTACAAAGTTCTATTGAATTCCAACTAAATTCACTGGTTATCTTTGATATTAGTTAAACTCTGTCATTCAATATGAGCTCACTAGGATATAGTCAATAACTTAAGGTATATTTTTGATTCAAAAAATATTCTATATCAAGAATTTTCTATATTCTATTCACACAACTTTATTGATGCCTAGGTGTCAATTTCGTATATTCTGAAACTTATTCCAGAATAACAACACATTTAGATCTTCTTCTAAACCAGCACTAAGTTAATAAATTATCTTCTTCACAAAAAGAATTAACCTGCAAGTAATTGTTCTGAACATTACTTGTTCATATGTCTATGTTCACCGACTAGGTTAAGTGCACCAAATAACCCTAGTAACTAGGTAGTAGATCCACACAAGATTAATCGTGCACATATGAGAATAATCTCACTATGACCCAGTACATGAACACATATATCCAAATCTGGCAGATTCCTCCAAAATCCACATATGTTATCTCATTGAGAATCTTGTAACTCAGCTACAAAAAAATTCTATTTCTCATGAGTAAATAACATGTCTAGGAAATCTCTGAAGTGAATAATTCCACAATCACAAGTTTTCCAACCATCATACTTTTACTAATAAAATTTCTTCAACCTATCAACCTACATCAGATCTTAGTATTCAAACCAAGATTAGCCTAACTTATACAAACATCTTTGGACGTAAGATTAAGATTAAAGCTTTATTCCATCTAATCCAATCCATATCAAAATGATACTTGGCAAAACCGATCAACGAAGCCTAAATCTAATTATTACCACCACTTAACCATAATTATGAATATCTCACAGCTCAATACCCCCAAAACTCCTCTAGTTCCAGATTATTCAAAACAATCTCGAGATAGTTCCTCTATTTCAACTGGATAGTTCAACCTTTGCACACATACTAGATTCCTCAAAAGAAATTTATGCAACTGTTTGATCTCATGAAAGTCTTATTCCTACCTTTTCTTCTCCCTCTTTTAAAATAAATTCCATAATTTCAATTAAAAAGTTCTCAAGAGACAATATCAAAGATCCGAAAAAATCAGTAATGAGTATCCAATACTATTACAAAGCATACTTTCTCCAGAATTATAAAATATCTTATCTCGAATGATAGAAATATTACATCTCAATAATCAACTATCAAATAGAGATAATCATTTGGGTCTAGGAAGTCTAAATTCCACTGAATCAATTGAAAACATCAACAGATTCTGAGCCATATTCACAAAGCTTATATGGAAGTATAATTTCATATAACCATAATAGTCCCTCAGAACCTAGTTCCACACTAGGAGTTATATGAATCTCATTCCAATTGTCTCGTATTTAAGAAATTTCTAAAAAGTAGAGGTTTAAAAATTAAAGAGAAATAGATTTAAGGGCCTCCATATTTTGTTAAGAATGAGATACCATTTGGGATCTAGATCTATATCTCATAATTTCTCAAAATACCCTGAACAAATAATCAATGGATTTCTCTGTTAGTATTACCATTACAGTAATCACTAACCATCGATCTACATATCACTCTAGCACAAGAAATTCCCTTTGGAATCATTGACGTCCCATACCACCAGCTTTCCCTCCAAGAATTCTCTGCCTCTAGATCTATTTTTCAAAAAGTCAAAAAGACTATTTGGCTATCCTATACCTAGATATAGGATCAGAGTCACAACCAACTCCAGGAGAAACTTCTAGCCATTGAATTCCCTCATGTTCCTTAAGCGTTACAAATAATACCAATCCGCATAACACCCAGTGAATGAAAAGTATCGTACAATACTGTTTGAAATGCCTCATGAATATTCACTGTGAACCAAAAGGATTATTAAGAATCTCAACATAATCGAAAACATTATTGTCATAGATATCTCCTATCTATTTCAGAATCGGTAAAAAGAACTTAGTTCTTTTACAGATTAGAAGTTCTCTTGGTTGTGTCAAACATTATAAAGAAACCCTCTATACTGTCTCAAAAAGAATCCAAATTACTAGATTCCTATACGGAACACATTCCAACCGCTTTCACTTGCAATTTCCTGGGATTTGATCCAAATCCAATTACAAAACAGAGATGGTTCCATATATGGATTATCTAATTGCCAAAGATAAATTCCCAATTGTATTCTCACTTGCTATCACATATACTTCAGGAATTGCAAATAGATTAACAAGACTGATTGATGTGAAAAATTGTCAACTAGTAGTATTTTCCTAACTTGAGATTTTGTAGGCCTATGGCCAAATAAAAGTTAGAGATAGGTTCATACATGTATGTAGAGGCCCAAAGTATGTGTACACTACTTTTGAGGTCACATTAATTAGAGGAGGTCGAGTGTGGAGCTCTTCTATTGGCTCATAATTTGGTGCATTCCTATTTGACCAAATTTCTAGGTATATGGGTGAATCCTATTGGACCCCAATTTTAGCCTATCATAAGACAAGTGGCCAAGAGGCACTATGGCTGCTATAAATAGCCATCTCCACGAGTATGTACACATCTCATTTTCATTCTATTGAATGAATGTTATGCTCTTTGAAGGTCCATCTTCTTCTCTCTCACTTTTTTGTTCATATCTTGCATTCTAGCCACTAGAATTGTGATTTCTTTGTTGCTATGGCTTCACACGTGTGAAATGCAGGTTGTAGGCTCTGAAGTACGGACAAGGACAGCAAGTTTCTGTTTGTGGAAGCTTATGATCAGATTTTGATGTTTAGTTGATGTTTAGTATGCTTAACATCACAATTTCTATCATTTTTTCAATCTAGATGTGCATAACTTCCATGGCCAAGATCTTTATGAAACTTTAGCATCTTTTGGATCTGAGTTTTTCACATGGTATCAGAGCATTAGGCGGCCAAATGTGCAGGTTTTGCCAGATTTAGAAGAGATTTGTGGGCGAGTTTGCTTTTGTAGCATTCCAATCAAGTTTCTAGCTAAAAATCTTGTTGATTTATGTGTAGAAATTGGATCTTTGTGATCAAAACATCATTTGTATGCATTTCAATTGAAGTAGGGCGAATTCCCTCTGTACTTATCAGAATAAGGAGACAAAAATTGTTTTGGAAAGAGGGAGATGCAAGATCCAACAAGATCCTATTAGTTTTCCATTCTAGCATATAGTTTTTTGATTCAATTTCTTGCTTCTTCATGTCAAAAACTTCAAAATTGATGTAACCCTCTGATTTTCAGTTTGCTGAATGATTCAAGAGTGTATTTCAATCTTAGGAGTGAGGGAAAAGCAAGTATATTGAGGTTTGGTCTTGGTTTGATCAAGAAATCATAAAACTAGTGGCTAAAATTAAGGAA
This sequence comes from Diphasiastrum complanatum, assembly GCA_029204225.1. Taxonomy (NCBI): domain Eukaryota; kingdom Viridiplantae; phylum Streptophyta; class Lycopodiopsida; order Lycopodiales; family Lycopodiaceae; genus Diphasiastrum; species Diphasiastrum complanatum. The sequence goes on from CM055094.1 coordinate 77,298,849, forward strand.
AAAGTGAGGAAAAGAGAGAAAAAGTAAGGTTTTAGGTTCCAAATCTTTGTGATTTCTTCTTGTGTTTCATTTGTTGATTCAAGAGAGTGCTTAGTGCATTGGAACAGGTCAAAGATCAGAGATCAATCATTGCAACATGGCTACAAATGGAGGCTACATGTTGGAAAGCAATGATAGGCTTACCTCCCTCAACTATTCTACTTGGAAAGTAAGGATGGAGTCTTTGCTTGAGATGAATGAGTTGATGGATATTGTTGTAGGTGTGGAGGAGAGACCTTTGGCACCTCAAGAACAATTGAGGTATGACAAGAGGGCAAAGAAAGCCCTTCACATGATCAAGATGAATGTGACAAATGAGCTTATCAAAGAGGTTGGTAAGTGCACATCATCTAGTGAAGCTTGGGAAGCCTTGAAGAAGGTTTATGAATCCAAGTCTACTTCTAGAGTGTTGACTTTAAGAAGGCAAATCTTTTCTTGTATGCAAAAGAAGAGTGAGAATGGACATGCTTTTGTTTTGAGAGTTAAAGCATTGAATGATGAGTTAGCATGCATTAATGATGGCATAAATAATGAGGAGCTTGTTCAAGTGATTCTCAATGGCTTGTTGGATGATCATGCTAATCTTGTTCAAAGTTATGCTATCCAAAAATGTTTACCAAGTGTTGGAGACTTGCAAGAGGTCTTGTTGGCTGAAGAATTCAGGTTGCAAGCAAGAGTGGGAGCATCTTCTACATCTCAAGGAGGAGAAGAGGAGGCAATGTTCTCTAAAGGCAAGTTCAAGGGCAAAGGTAAAAGCAATTGGTCTAAAGGGCAAGACCAAGGTGAGCACTCTACTTTTGGCAAAAAGAAGGATAGATCTAAGCTAAAATGTTTCTATTGTGGAGTCAAAGGGCATTTTGCTAGTGATTGTTTTAAGAAAAAGAGGGATCAAGGGGAAAAGCAAACCAATCTAACTATTGATGAGGGTGGGGATGAGCTTCTTTCAAATGATGCTTTTGTTATGTCATCTTGCTTGTTGGCTAATCATGGAGACATTGATCCTTGGTGGATTGATAGTGGAGCCACTTCTCATATGACATATCATAAAGAGTATTTTTCATCTTTAATGGCATTTGATGGTGATAGGAAGGTAATCTATACCGCAAATGATGGTGAGTGTGCAATCAAGGGGATTGGCACAATTCCTATTTCACTTTCTACAAATAGGAATATAGAATTGAAAGATGTTTTGCTCATTCCATCCATTACCAAGAACTTACTTAGTGTAAGCCAAATGCTTGACAAAGGATTCAAAGTTGAGTTTGATGGTGATGCTTGCTTGATCAAAAAGGGGTGTAGTATCATTGCAAAAGGGAAAAGGCAAGGGAAATTGTTCAAGCTTGATGCATGTGTTGTTGCTAACCAAGTTGGATGCATGGCAAATGAACAAATGTCAATTCAAGAGGTATGGCATAAAAGGATGGGACATCTCAACTACAAGGCCTTGGAGGTAATAGCCAAAAAGGAGGTAGTAAGGGGACTTCCCAAGTCTCTTACTTGCTTGAATCATGTTTGTGAAGAATGTGCTTTGTCTAAATCACATAGATTGCCATATACTAGATCTATATCTAGATCTAAGATGCCTTTTTCTCTCTTGCATTCGGATATTCATGGTGTTACTACAATTAGCAATGGAGGTGCTAAGATGTATGTAACTTTCATTGATGATTTTAGTAGATTTTGTTGGGTTTATCTACTAAAGAGCAAGGATGAGGTGTTTGATGTGTTTGTCAAGTTCAAAGTTGCTATTGAGACTCAATTTACAACCAAAATCAAATGCTTGAGGAGCGACAATGGTGGTGAATACATTTCTAACAAATTCAAAGCCTTTTGCGATGAGCATGGGATCAAGAGGGAGTACACATGTCCAAGAACACCACAACAAAATGGAGTGGCCGAGAGGAAGAATAGAACCTTGTGTGAGAGTGCAAAGGCAATGAGATTGAATGCTAATCTTCCTAAACCTTTTTGGAGTGATGCTTTGTTGTGTGCAAATTTCCTATGCAATAGATGGCCAAGTGTTGTATTGGAAGGAAAAACCCCTTTTGAAGCTTTGTTTGGTACGAAGCCTAATGTCAAGTTTCTAAGAACTTTTGGATGCATTTGCTACTTCAACATTACTCTTGATGATAGAACTAAGGAGGATCCATCTTCAAGAAAGGGCATTTTTGTTGGTTATAGTGAAGTAAGCAAAGCATATAGGATTTATGTTCCTTCAATCAAGAAAGTGTTCACAAGTAGGGATGTCATTTTTGATGAAGGTAACATTCCAAAAGTTGTTTCAAGTGATGATGGTGTTGTTGCAACTAATGTGCTTGATGACAATGGAGTTGATGACACATTGGATGTGGATGTTGAAGAAGCCTCTTCAAGTCAAATTCCAAGGAGAACTCCAAGGCATAAAGTGAAACCCTCAAGGCTCACTTATGATGGCAAAGGTAAGCAAGTGGTGGATGGATCCAACTATGCTTTCCTAACTTCTTTTGATGTACCTTCATGTGTAGATGAAGCAAGGCAAGAAGAGGAATGGATCCAAGCAATGGATCTTGAGTTTGAAGCACTTATGAAGAACAACACATGGAGATTGGTGGAGCTTCCAAAGGGCAAAAGTGCAATTGGATGCAAATGGATCTTCAAGGTAAAGACAAATCAAGATGGATCTATCAACAAGTTGAAGGCAAGGTTGGTGGCTAAAGGTTATGCTCAAGAGCATGGCATTGACTATGAGGAAACCTTTGCACCCGTGGCAAAGATGGTGAGCATAAGAGTAATCATTTCCCTTGCAACTCTTTATGGATGGGATCTTTGGCAATTAGACATTTCTAATGCTTTCTTGAATGGTGATCTTGAAGAGGAAGTCTACATGGAGCAACCCGAGAGCTATGTTTCTCATAGCAAGCCTAATCATGTGTGTTTTCTACAAAAAAGTTTGTATGGTCTTAAGCAAGCACCAAGGAGTTGGTATGCTAGGCTTAACTCTTTTCTACTTTCTCAAAACTTCACTATGAGTGAGTATGATCATTCACTTTACTTTAGAATTAGTGCTAATGATGTTACAATCCTTCTAATTTATGTGGATGACATTATTTTAAGTGGAGGGAACAAGGAAGATATAGAAGATATCAAGAAAGCACTAAAAAAGGAATTTGAAGTGCATGATCTTGGTCTTTTGAGCTATATCTTAGGAATAGAAGTAATTAGAACTTCTCAAATCACTTTTATTTCACAAGAGAAGTATGCTATTTCTATTCTCAATAGATTTCATATGGTAGATGCAAATCCTATTGATACACCTATGGAATCACATGTAAAGCTAACTATAAGAGGTAATGAAAGATCCTTCGAGGACATTACTCTCTATAGGAAGCTAATAGGTTCTCTTATATATCTAACCATCACAAGACCTGATTTATCTTATTGTGTTGGTAGATTAAGCCAATTCATGCAAGATCCTAGCATAGAACATTGGAAACTAGGAAAGAGGATCTTGAGATACATCTCGGGAACAAAAGATTTTGGCATTGTTTATAGAGGCTCATCACCTAACTTATTTGGTTTTTCAGATTCAGATTTTGCAGGAGACCTTATGGATAGAAAATCCATAAATGCACATGCTATTTTCATAGGTGATGGAGCTATCTCATGGATGTCGAAGAAACAAGCAACTATATCACTTTCTTCTAGTGAGGCCGAGTACAAAGCTTTGACATCATGCACAAAGGAGATGGTGTGGATCAAGAGGATGATTATGGAGCTTCATTTGCTGGATTTTTCAGAGAGTCCAATCATCTTTTGTGACAACCTTTCAGCCCAAAGTCTAGCAAGCAATCCGGTTTTCCATGCAAGGAGCAAACATATCGAGGTGGCTTACCATTTTGTGAGAGAACAAGTGTTGGCAAAAGAGATCAAGCTTGAACATGTCCCATCAAAGGAATGTGTGGCTGATATCTTTACCAAAGCATTGGGAAAGGACTTATTTTTCAAGCATAGAACAAGTCTTGGTGTACTTTCTAAATCTATGCTAAAACTAGTTGAAGAGGGAGTGTGAAAAATTGTCAACTAGTAGTATTTTCCTAACTTGAGATTTTGTAGGCCTATGGCCAAATAAAAGTTAGAGATAGGTTCATACATGTATGTAGAGGCCCAAAGTATGTGTACACTACTTTTGAGGTCACATTAATTAGAGGAGGTCGAGTGTGGAGCTCTTCTATTGGCTCATAATTTGGTGCATTCCTATTTGACCAAATTTCTAGGTATATGGGTGAATCCTATTGGACCCCAATTTTAGCCTATCATAAGACAAGTGGCCAAGAGGCACTATGGCTGCTATAAATAGCCATCTCCACGAGTATGTACACATCTCATTTTCATTCTATTGAATGAATGTTATGCTCTTTGAAGGTCCATCTTCTTCTCTCTCACTTTTTTGTTCATATCTTGCATTCTAGCCACTAGAATTGTGATTTCTTTGTTGCTATGGCTTCACACGTGTGAAATGCAGGTTGTAGGCTCTGAAGTACGGACAGGGACAGCAAGTTTCTGTTTGTGGAAGCTTATGATCAGATTTTGATGTTTAGTTGATGTTTAGTATGCTTAACATCACAATTTCTATCATTTTTTCAATCTAGATGTGCATAACTTCCATGGCCAAGATCTTTATGAAACTTTAGCATCTTTTGGATCTGAGTTTTTCACAATTGACTCGGTCAACCAATCATCTACCATTCAGGCCTCATCTCTTTTCTCCTTCCAAATGTGGTTCGGGCTGAAAGCCCCAAATTTGGCTACGAAAAAGACCAATTTGGAATCAGTAGTGCCTTTAACTACTAATCAACTAGACAATTATGATTGTTCATTAATTAAGTGACACACTCAATTATTGGCAAATCAACAAATAGATTGGCATAGATACCGTTCCAACAAGATTTGCATTACTCTTGGTCTTTATTGATCACATAAAACAAGAAATGCTCCCATTAATTGACAGATTTCAAAATTTTCAACCAAAAGTGAGAGGTATTGTGACCTTATAAAACTGATTGATCTCATTTTAGTAAGGTCATTCACTTTATAAGAAATTTTTGTTTAATCGATAGCCAACGAATTTGAACAAATCCAAAACATTCATGGTTCTTTCAAAACTTTATGTAACTGGAATTTTCAAATTCCATTCAATATGGACCAAAACAACGATTTAAACCATCAACTGGCAATTTCACAAATACCATCCCATTTTCAAAGGATTTCAAAACATTTGGCATGCATCAGACACGACATGCAGTGATTTCTAAAAACAATCAAATTTTTACATAAATTGCCTAGTAACTAAGAAATCAGCTTTTTGAACTAGAATTGCTAAAAAATAGCTTCATGCATGAAATTTCTCTGATCAATCTACTGAACATCTATGTAGCATGCATCCTATCATGCATACAGGTCTATCCATACATTTTCAACAACAAAAAGCACTAAACTGAGTTACATGCATGCATGCATCAAAACAATTCAGAAAAAAATTGAATTTTAGTTCAAAAATTGTCAAACCTTTGATAGCCATAACTTTCCCTACCAAATTGGTCGTTGTAAAGCACAGTACAGAGTGAGAGTAGGTCAACAAGAGACTTGCCATGTCACACTTCCACCTGGACTTCACACGTGTGAGTTATAACTGTTCAAAATTCAAGTAAGAGGGCGCACTTTTCCAAGGTGATATTCACAAAAATATCTATCCAGACCAATAAACATCCAATAAGAAGAGGTTACAAGCACTCTTCTAAGGTCCATTAGAGAGGCATAGAGGCTTCTATCAGGTCCAGCAGGCATTCATAAGCTCAGATCATGCAAAAATTGCATTTTTGGACTCCTTCAACAAGCAAAACTTCAACATATTGGTGCCTAAGCCTCACACCACCAAATTGGGTGCATGATGGCTCAAATCAAAGGAAATCCATCATATCTTTAAGCTTGTAAAAAAATTCAACAGGTTCAGACCACCAATTAAAAGTAATTCTAGCTCAAAAACCCCCCAACAATACACTATTTTTTGAAGTTTTGAGACCCTTAATGGTGTCCAATCCTAACCAAACTTGATGAAAGCCTTAGGACAACATCATTGCACCTCTAAAAACATGCATGCAAAGTATTGGCCAATAATTTTGTGAAAATCTCCAAAATTAGTCCAAAAACCATAAAAAATAACCTTGTTTTTTGACCAATTTTTGTGGATAAAATCCACAATCAAGTGCAATCAGACCCAAATATCTATAAATCAATTCCATGCAAGCACTACAAGTTCAGATTTCAGTCAAGTATGGTTTTTATAGCCCATTTCTAGTCCAAAAACCCCAATTTTTGGCTAAAAATCACTATCTAAGCACCCTTTTGACTTTTCAACCAACATGCAATTATTAGATCCAATCAATAATGACTGCAAAATAGAAAGTACATTCTGGAAGATGTACTAGATCAAGCTATGATAAATTCCAGGCGAAAATTTTGAATTCTAGGTGAAAAATCACAAAAAACGGTCAAAAATCCATTGATTCCATCAAATCCTATGGAGAAAGTTCATAATCATGATCAATAGGCTGAAATCAAACCAAATTCAGAGAAGCCACTTACTTGGAGGTCAATTCCACCACATGGAAGTAAAAAGCAAGGAGGAAATACCAAAAAGCTGGGAAAGCAAAAAGCAACTCCACCTTCTGATTGATGCAAAGCCTTGCTCACACTATAAGGATCGCCAAGTGAAGATCCAACTAGATCTTGTTGCATGTAACCAAAAGGACACCTGTGGAGCAAAACCACCTAACCAACAGGAAATGGCTAGTCAATACCCTAACCACTTCACCCCCAAGCCATGGTGAATGAATACAAGAGAGGATGGGATCATGGCTTTATGGATCAGAAAATCCAATTATAGGGAGATGGGCTGACAAAGATTGGATGAACACAAGCATGCAATCACCAAGAGCAAATACACACACTATTATATTAACTGAAAATCATGTGTACAAAAGTGACTCTGAGAGAGAGAGAGAGAGAGAGAGAGAGAGAGAGAGAGAGAGAGAGAGAGAGAGAGAGAGAGAGAGAGAGAGAGAGAGAGAGAGAACAACTAGGAGTTGACTACTAAACTAGCCTACACCTAATTACAACTGGCAACAGTAACGTAAATAGTAAACTGTAAGTTTATCATTGCTTTCTAACACTCTCCCTCAATGATAAATTACGTTCTTCTATTCCTAAGAGACTACGAAAGTTCTCAAATTTACATTTACCTAAAGACAGTAAAAATATTAGCCACTTGATCTTCAAATTTACAAAAACTAGATCAATGACGGCGCCATCAATTATTTTCTTTCGGACAAAGTGATGATGTATCTCGATGTGATTTGTTCGAGCATGTAGAATTCGGTTTCTGGCAAGATGGATACAGCTTTTGTTGTCACAATATACAGTTGTAGCATCCACTTGTGATTGTCCAAATCAGTAAGCAATCTTCGCAGCCAATATCACCTCTTGTGTAGCATTGCTAAGCGCACGATACTCAGCTTCCGTCGAAGATAAGGCTACTATAAGTTGCTTCTTACTACTCCAAGAAATAGCAGCTGTACCATAGCTAAATGTATGACCACTGGTGAATCATCTATCATCAATATTTCCTGCCCAATCAACATCTGTATAACCTACCAACATTAGGGCTTCAAATTGATCATACTTCAAGCCAAAATTTAACGTGCCTTGAACATATCTCAAAATATGTTTAGCAGCTTTCTAGTGAGTCTGAACTAGGTTCTTGCATAAATTGACTTACCAGACCAACATCATAAACATTATCAGGACATGTGTATGTCAAATAGATTAAACTGCCCACTAACTGTCTATATAAGTATGCATCAACTTTCTCAGCTTCATCAAATGCAGAAAGTTTGTTATTGGCCTCCATTGGAGTACTTAGTGACTTGCAATCCTGCATATTAAACTTATACAATAGATCCCATGCATACTTGTTTTGCATAAGAATAACATTGTCTTCCTTTTGCCAAACTTCAATACCAAGACAATAATGCATCAACCCTAAATCGCTCATGTCAAAGGTATTGGAAAGGTATCATTTGATTTCATCAATTAAGCTCATATTACTTCTTGTAATAATCAAATCATCGACATAGAGGACACTGAACACTATATATGAATTTTGCCTAAGAATGTAAAGATTAGAAATAAGCATTACTCTTTACCATTCCCCTTCGCTTGAAGTGTTCATCAATGCAAGAGTACCACGCTCGTGGCGCTTGCTTCAATCCATATATGGCTTTGTTGAGTTTACAAACCAAATGATCTCTCCCTGGATCAACAAATGCTTGAGGTTGCTCTAAGTATACCTCTTCATCCAACACTCTATTAAGAAAAGCACATTTGATGTCCATTTGTTGGATTTTCCAACCATAGAAAGCAAAAATTGCAATGATAGAATGAATAGTTACCATTTTGGCTATGGGTGCGAAGGTCTCCTCAAAGCCTATACCTTCATGCTGCTCAAAAACTCTTGCAACTAGCCATGCCTTGTACTTGTTGAGTTGCCCATCCGCTCCATACTTCGTCTTGTAGATCCACTTACATATGATAGGCGTCTTACCATCAAGTAGCTCAACCAAGTCCCATGTTTTGTTCTTCGATATAGCCTCCATTTCTATTTCCATAGTTGCATGCGACTCCTTGTGTTCTTTTGCTTCGTTAAAAGTTCTAGGTTCTTGAGCCATTAACGTGGATTCCATCAGGGCTAGATTCATCTCTAGTTGAGCTGGAGGTTTTCGATTTCTGCTTGATCTCCTAAGCTCTCCCTGCTCACTTGATTCGGGAGTATCTCCCTTATTAGCATCACCTGTTACTGACAAGTACCACTTAGGCACTCTCCTAGGAGTCCCATTATTAACCCTATCTTTTTCCATCGGCTCTTCCATATCGACATCAACTTCTTTCTTCACCTGTACTTTAGCTTTATCATCAAAAGAATCAATTGTCAATTTCATTTGGTCGTTTTGACCTATTTCATCAGAAGTAGCATCTCTGATACTCCAATGGATCCAAGTATAGTATTGACTAAACCTACTTGTGTTGATTCTGATAGTGGAGTACTCGACATAGCGAAGTACCCTTATCATTCACTAATAGGATCTTTAATGTATGCAATGTTGTGTACTAGACCAGATTTAGCATACACTGTTAGCACGTTAAGTCAATTCATGTCTAATCCTAGGATCTCTCATTGGAAATAAAGAGAGTGATGAGATATATTCAGAGAAGTTTAGATCACATCTTATATTATGATGGAAATGCTATCAAACCACTTGTCCTGCGAGAGTATTCCGACTTAGATTGGGGAGGAATAGTCTCTACCAGAAAATCTACCTCCGGGTTTTGTTTCTATCTGATAGGGGGACCGATTTCGTGGAACTCAAGGAAGCAGAAATCAATTGCGCTTTCTTCGACAGAGGCAGAGTACATCACAGCATACCAAGCTTCAAAAGATGCTGTATGGATCAGGTTATTACTTCACGACTTACATCACACTCAGTTCAATACTACCACCATTCTGTGTGACAACTTGAGCTATATTTCACTGTCACTGAATCTCAGATTTCATGGCAAATCCAAGCACATAGAAATCCAGTATCATTTCATTCAGGAGAAAGTTTTCTCAGGACAAGTGATCCTTCAATACTACTCCACAACAGAAATGGCTGCAGACATCTTCACCAAAGCGCTTCCCAGGATCAAGCACCAGAAGTTCTTCAACATGTTGAACTTGACGAAGATACCAAGGCACCAACCGTGACCTTAAGGGGGACTATTGGAAATTAAGCCCATAGTTGCCTCCTTGGAATCATAATTTAGATAGCCAATTTATTTGAAGGAAGCCTACAACGGACTTCCAGCTGATCTCCGACAAAGGGTAACCAATCTCATCATAATTTTAAGTTCAGATGTTAAGTTTAATACCTTGAAGTCATTGAAGACTTTGCCATCTTCAAGGACTTTCACAAAAATTGCATTTAGAATAAATCTGTAGATTTACATTATTTTTCAACAATCTGCATAAATACACTAAGTGTCGCAGTTCACATTTTTTGCACTTTCCCGAAAACTGCAACACTTACCTTCGACTTCTTCCGTTCAATTAATTTTTCAGAAGTCAACTTTTCAACAGTTTAACTTTTTTCAACACCTCCATTCCAGAAGGTCTTCTATTTTTAAGGATTAAACTGCTATAGACACCGTTGCCAACTTTTTAAGGGCACCTTCAACTTGTTTTAAGGGGACCTTCAGCTTTCTCGAAAAGAGCGAAAGAGTTGAACTGTTAAAAAGATCTTCATTTTTTTAAGGGCACCTTCAACTTTCTAAAGGCATCTTAAATTTTGTTTAAAGGCACCTTCGGCTTTTTGCAAAACCCTGAAAGGAGAGAAAAATGCCGAAGGTTATGTATTTTGAGTGAGGAACGTTCCCAGCCACTTCCCATAATTTGCGAAGTGAGAAAAAACCACTTCATGTAAAATATGAAGTGAGAGATTATGTGACGTCCTCGTCCATGTCAACGATCCTGATTTGTTGACCGTATACACTATGTACAGTTGTCACAAAAGCCATATACTTCCAAGTACAACGACTTTCCTAATTAGTTGACAAACATTCAATGTAGTTAATACACGGATGAAATCTATAAATTGATCATCCAAGCACAGACTAGGAGTTGCTCTATCCATGAGATGTATTATTTGAGCCTCCCAATTACGCCGTCAATTTTTGGTTGTAATTGCTATTTGTATTGGGGGCAGTTAGCACCCCTGAGATGGAGTGCTAACTGTCCACCAAAAGAAATTTAGCATTTTTTGGTAAAGTAAACTTGAGTCCAGGGAACAAATTGTGTAAGAATAGGTTGTTTATAATCTTCCTCTCATGAAGCCATTACTTTGAAAAGCAAGAACAATGTTTCTGATCTCATCCATAAAAGTATCTTGTTCGCTACAACAATACATGGCAGCAACAATTTGAGTGATAATAACTTTATATGAGTTCATAATCGGCCTATTGGCAGTTAAATGCATATACTGAAAAAACGAAAATGGAAGTTCCCTTCGCTTGTCAAATTTTTTCATATGAAATTTACCTGAAAAAAAATCAAAGGTAGTGGTAATATTCAAAAAATTGACCGTATTCTCCGAAGCGTCTTCATTTTCTATGGTGAGGTACTCCAAGGGATAGATCCATAAGGCATTATCATCGACACGAGGTTGCTTCTTGTCTAGAAATACAAGAGCATCTATATTATTTATGAAACAAATATCATCAATATAACGGAAAGTATGTTTGAAGGCACGTAGGTATTCCACCTTTCCAAGCCTGGCAAGCCTTCTCATAAAATGTAATTCAAAGAATGACAGATACCAGTTACACCATGTAGGGGAACATGCAAAACCCATAGGAATACCACAGACCTGTTTCCAAGTCATGTTTCCTAATCTTACTATGCAATTGTCAATCAGTATATCATTATATTGGCAAAGAGGTTCCATGTCAATCATAGTCCAATTATCACTTTGATTAGTAACCCATTTCCAATCATATTGCTTAAGGCTCGATTTCCATTGATAGGCAAGTTTCTTATTTTTACAAGACTTGAATGCACACCCTATCATTCTCTGTATTATTATTTTTAGCCCATCAGGACCATTAAGAGAAATATTTTCATAGCATTTCGCTATGTCAGTAGACCACATCAAAGTGATTTTGTCAGGCACATTAAGATAAAATTCAGTAGATGAATCACACTGCCAGAATAGGTTGGTATCCACATTTAGGATACTCTGGTATGAAGTTGCCTTAAGGCCTGCCCTCTCCATAAGGAGCGGAGTCAGCATACCAAGAGCTCCGGATATAAACGTGGCCACTTTAGAAAAATAGCAGTCATGTGCGTTTGTAATCCATCTGAACGTATTTTTATGTGTCTTGAAAGTACAAAGTAAGAAAGGTAATTCTTCTTTTCCTATTAGAAAATCAGGTACTTTAGTAGTAAAAGTATCTCGGATCTCAATCATAGCCATGTCTAGTGTATTATCATTTTCTTTTGGAAACGGGACAAAATCTGGACTCAACAATCTTACTAAAGCCAAATTTCTTACAAGATAGATGCACATAAAACATGGGTTATGTTGAGCCTTATCCACACCATTCACATATAGATTGGTAGTAATCCAATTACGCTCATCAATGGCATTAGTAAGTTTTTTATTCATAATATTTTTTCCATGTAGCCACTTAGTATTTTTCCAAAAGTTTGTTACAACAACTTTGCAAATCAAGCCATGTTCCATAACAATTTCATGATCAGTATTTTGATAAGTAGGTAAAAAACTTGCCAATTCAAACCATCCACGATAAAGTTCTAAAGCTACCTCATTTATATTAGACTGGCGCAATGGAATGTGATTCATTCTTTTAAACTTTGCTTCTAATAATTCCGGTATCCGTCGATACAACATGCCCAAAAATTTCCGAAATGAACTCTTAAAACCGTTTATTGTAAGCGCAAGTACAAGGTGGAATGTTGTCAACATCGAAATCACAGAAAATTTGAAAAGGTTTATACCATTCATGCTTCAAATGTGGAAAGTAAGACCAACCAAACACGATAAGCTCAAAAGTCTCATCAATATGACCAAAAATCTGAAGTAAGGTTTCAGCATATAGTTGTTTAACATCAATCCTCTCAAAACATCTATTGTAATAACGTAAATGCAAAAAAAAACTTCCCTCTGTCTCTTTAACCACTAGTCATCGTCTACCAGTATTGCTGACCTCCAATATCCTTGTTTCTTCTAAGTCCTCCTGCACATGGATCAATCACGGTAAAAGTTCAGCTTTCTGATACGAAGATCCTCCTTTCCACCACTGCTTTGCCCTTCTTTGCCTTTGTTTGGAAAATACTTTCTTTTCTTGTTATTGCCACTGCCTGATATGACTGAGCTTGGATTGTTCAGATTGAAGGAACCCGTTTTTTTGCTAGTATTCTGGAAGTATTTGTCTTGCAAGGTAGAGAAGCTAGGTTTTTTCAAAAGACATTCAATTTCTCGAACGTTTTCAGCATCGCCAAGGTGTGCAAGGAGTTTAGCAGCAGGGTTCATGGAAAGTTCAATGGCAGCATCAATCATGTATTGTCGGATATATAGAAAGACAATGTGGAACTTGACAACCTCTCTAGCAGGTTTATGCAACCAAAGGAAGAAGGCATTAAGCTGATTTTGCAGAGACGCACCAAGAAAGAAAATGGAAAGATGATTCATTATATACCAAATAGAGTGATCAAACCATATGATAAAAGAATTGTTTTTGCACTTATCACCGCATCTGCACTTAAAGAAGGCTCTTTTCTAGTTCCAGATTCTAGCTTGATGAAGGTTCATTCAGTTAAAGCCGGTGTCAAAATGGCCTCTAATTCTAGCCCAGGTCTGCTCAGAAGGGCATCTTGAAGGTTCGAATCTGCTCATCTTGATAACAGTATCAAAGGCGATAGGAGTATCAAAAGAAGGATTCTTATGCAAAGCAGCAAGCTTGCATGCTTGGACTTCTTCATCAGTGAGATGAGCAAGAACGATCCAGAGCTCAATAGAGATAGGTGCTAGGAAGTTGACAGAAGGAAGGCTCCAAAGTTTGTAAGGAGTTTTTGCATATTTCAATTCAATGACACGACTAGGTACCAATGGTACTTGACAGCTATTGGCTTGACAAAATTCAAAGGCAGATTGATTTCCCACATCACAGATTTCTTGCGAGAAAGACTCTAACTGAGAAGCATTGTCTTCAACAAGGTCTTCGATAAAAATCAACGGGTGAGGTGAAGTAGGAGCAGTAGAAGGGACAGGAGTATCAATAGAGGAGTCACCATTTTCTTTTTCCAAGCAAACAAATACTTTCCGAACATGCGTATTACAGAATTTTTCCTCAGCAGCAATTCATTCAGCATAGTTTGAAAGTTCCATATAAATTTTTTCAACCATGCTAAGGGATTTCTTCTTTTTAATAAAATTCGTTTAAATTTTAATCCAATCCATGATGCACATCAAATCAACAAGGCAAAGAATTTTATCATCCGGGCCAGCAGCACTACAAGTAGTCATATCATAAGAAGTAATCAAATTGTGAACTTCAACAACCTTCTTCATGCAACATATAATAGTCTGAACAAAAGGACTAGGAGGAGGAAGGGCTCCCCATAGCCAAGAGTAACCGCATCATGAAACCATCATGTGGACTACATCATACAACAGACCTTGTTAGCCATAAAATACAAGTAAAGGTAAAGATTTGATGCTACCCCGACCAAAGGGTAGCCGGGGTGGCATCAGAGATGCTAGAGAGAGAGAGTAATAAGATTTCACATAGTCCCTCTTGACAAGTCAAGACCAAACCCTTTGAACCCTTCAATTTATAGCATAAGGGGTAAAAATACAGCTGTATAAAGTTTAACAATACAGAGTACCATAACACGAAGCAAGTTTTAAGACACCCAGCTGTTACCTGCCACCATCCCACACAACAAAACTCCACAAGTTAGTCACGTGAGGAAGATAGGTGTCATAGCTAAGCATCAGTTGTTATTCATGTCCGAAACAAGATTCACTACTTTATCAGCTAGGTTGAATTAAAAACAAGTGCGTCCAATCTTCCCAATCATTCATTTCATAGCTTAGCAGTACGTTTTGCCCTTTTAACGAAGCTGTATCAAGGCAGACGCCATACTGATCAGTAAAGGAGCAAAAAGAACGTATTAATTTCACATATACATTCTTCATGTAAGCAGCTATCTTTCATTACACAGATAGACAGAGACTGACCGATGGTCATAGCGCTAGGTACTAGAGCACCACCGTGCTATACTAGCCCCCAGAAACCTCCCGTATCAGTTTACCGAGAGTCCAAGCGCCGAACAAGTTGGGCAAATCCATGCCATTCAAGTGTACCATGATTGAGCTCTATATAATTACTTGACTTTACTTATATTAACTGGACACTGGATGTAGAGAGAAAAATATTTAAAAAAAACTCATGTCCATGTTATCTACTGTGCATGCAGGATCAGCTTATACTTTTTTATCACTTTAAAAAACATTACGCACAAGGTTTGTAAGTCATCATAAATACGTAAGTAAAATCATGGTATCAAGTTAGGTCACCCACCGTATTGGTGGTATTCTGTAAAGCGTCATACCTGAATGAGAGTTGAAGTCATCTCTTGTGAACTATCCATCTTCGGCTGCTTTAAACGAATCACCTACGTGCTAAAGCATTCACACCGCAAGTATTGATTTTAAGTATAGAGTACTCTCGAAGCCAGACATAATCATTATCAATAGTTAGCTACATAGATTAATTGCATCTCTTTTCATTCTTTTGATAGCATTTCCCACCGTATACAGAAAATTAGTAATGGCAATCACTACTACTCACGAGCATATTAGCACATCCCACCACCTATTTTACTACATCATTATCCGTAATCATAGCCATCATAATACTAGTTTATTAGAGACAGATCCCATCATATTTATTATCAAACCTATAGAGCAATAGTATGTAGCAATACTACGTACAGTTTATAGCCAATCAAACATAGTAAGGGCATTCTTATCAACCATATTCATGCAATAGTTTATGGTAATTCCAGAAATCAACTGGTGAGCCAACGATCCATCGCATTTTTGAATGCATTACACATTGAAAAATGCAAGCAACATTGTTCATACAGCGAGCAGCAGGTAGATCACTATAGTTTAAGCATTAATACACAAAAAACCAGCGCTGGCCAATTGCCAGATCCGCTACATAGAGGTCGTTGACCAGCGATCAATCGTTTTCAAAAACGTTGATAAATATACTCAACAATTGGTTTGCTGTCCAGCGCTTTTCATAAGCCACAAAGGTTGAAAAAAATACCTTAAAAGTTTCCCACGTTTGCCCGCTGGGACAACGATTGCTTGTAGTATTATCCAATCTTAATATGCCAGTCGCACCTTGCTATTATACAACGGTAATCACAACATCTTGTGAGCATTCAAAATTTTTGACAAGTGGGATAAGTTTGAAATTAAGGAACAGATTCCGAAAGGGGTGTCCTCTACAAAGAAAAAAAACAACTCAACCGACACTTGCTCCATCCCTCAAGATATGGGAATATCTGAGTGGAAGAACATGCAAGACATTCCTTCTAGGCATGTCGTTGTGAGCGTCCTTTCAAGAGTGGCAGATGGACAACTCAACCTTGTAGAAATGGGAAAAGAATTTCAAAGGTAATTTTTATTTTATTTCTCTACTAATTTCAATCACCAAGTGAAAAAGACCATGTCACATGTTGACAAGTAGAAAGATGCGATGGACAAAGAATATCAATTACCTATAAAGAGCTAAACTTGGGTTGTCACAGATCTACTAGAAGAAAAGATTACAATTGCTTACAAATGGATTTTCAAAATCAAATATAAAGCTAATGGAAACATTGATAGATCGAAGGCCAACTTGATGCAAAAGGCTTTTCACAAAATTTATTTATTAGAAAATGTTTAGTCATATGCCTCAATATTGTACTGCAAACATCACATTTCATCACATAGTTTTTGAAGGTGCAATGATTGCTACAACAATTATTGCATATTTTTTGATGGGATAGTGACTATAGTGTTAGTACACATCTTTTAACCTATCACACATTATCTGATGGCGAAGCGACAATGTGCAATTGCACTTTCATTTTTTGACGTCAAATTCACAGTCAATTGTATTGTTGTTTGTTCAAAAATTAATTTTGATCCCGTTAATCTGAATTGTCTTTCACACATTATTTTCTTGTGATTCATATTTTAATCATCAGTTTGTGTTTTTATGGTTATCTCTGACATCTCAACAAACACTGGTCCGCACCTCTGATATTAACATCTGTGATATCGATTTCAAACACATTTGTGGACAGGCCAATTACAATGACAAATTTATTTCTCTCAAAATAAAGGTGTTTCGTTTCATTATCAATATACACACTCTCAAATATTGCCCTCGTGATTCATGAGCGATAAACCATCAAGTCTAACTTAGTTTGTCTGAAAACCAATCACAATTGCCAATCATATGTCTACTTGCCCTTGAATCTATCACTACATTGTGTTTGAAGCCTCACCTTCTCCATCTTCAAGAAGGTTATCCAAGTCCTTGAATTTGCCGTATTGTCAACCATCTTCTTTTAGCAATCCTTGGCCTAATGTCCAGATTTGCAGCAATACAAGTATTTGCCTTTCTTCTTCTTTTTGCCTAAAGATTCTGCCTGATCATCAGAAGTGTTCTTGGTTCATTTATTTACCTTCTATTTGCCCTTTACCATAAGTCACTTATGATTATGAGGGGTTGGGGCCCTCATGGTATTAAATCATAATTGATGGCTTGGAGGCCTAAAATCTATGATGGTGGATTTATATGGAACTTGGCAATGACTCATTGGTAAGTGGCTAATGTGGCCCAAGTAGGCTACTAATTTATCCTAGTGAGGTGTCTTCATGTACTCCTAATCTAAGCATACAATATTGGCTTAAATTTTTCCAAACCCCTATTTTTATAGATGTAGTATCATCCCTATCCAATTCCTCAGTGGATTCCATTATTCGGATTTTAAATCACTGCGATGCCATCCTAAATTGCAAACCTCAATGACTAGTTGTCATCTTGCAAAATGACTCATTGCTACTCTATAAAACACTATACGATATAGCAAACTTAAATGACTTAATTTCCATCGTTTGGAATGCTATAACAAATGTGGAGACCAACTCAAATATAAATTTGGGTTCTACTATCTCACAAACTACGTTCATAATTAGTGAGAGCCATTAAATGAACTTGGCTTGGCCGTGTTACCAAACTAGCAATGAGACAAAATCGAATCAATAAGTCAAGGTGTTGTTACAAGTGCAAGATCCAACATATGTCGACGAATGGGGACATAAAAAGCTCATAAGTAACATTTATCATGGAAATTTCCTGAGACGGAACCAATTACAATAAAACATGATCAGATTGAATATTATTCCCTTTGGCCCTTTACATGGATCTTATTAAAAAATGGAACCCAATATTGGAGTCTTCACATATTTCTCTAAGGTAAACATCAATATCAAATTTTACATCTCCTTACAAGTACCATAATATTTTAAATCGGTACCCAAGGTAAGTGCCCTTCCACATGCAGAGCCTGCATGTCTACTTTGTGTGTGCTATATTTGTTGAAGCATCCATAAGCTAGTTGATTTTTTCCTTCATTTAGATGTTAGTAGCAGTAGATGTTGCCCAACTATAAGAATGTACTTTGACATATGCCTAACATTCAAAAGTTAAAAGCAAATGCAACGGTCAGTTTACAACAGGCATATGCTAGGACGCCGTGAAGTGCACATTCTAGTTTCATGTCACTAGCATGTGACTACCATCATTGCAGGCTTGCGTGTTTGTGTGTGCACGAGAGAGAGAGAGAGAGAGAGAGAGAGAGAGAGAGAGAGAGAGAGAGCGCTGTTATTCGCTCATCAATGATGGCAGATAAATGAATACGTAATCTTGTTTTAATTTAGAGCAGTCTCTAACAAGTTGATGGAGAGAATTTTCTGGTTGGCTTTCTAATATGAGAGATAGCCCCTTCTTTAGGACCATCTTTGGTCTATTCTCAACAATAGCCTTGATGAATGTTTTACCAGAGGGAGTGGACATGTGCATTGAGAAATAATCATTGCGCTGGTTCACTATATTTGCAAAAGTGCAGCTATTTTACACGTTTAGTGCACATCTAAAACCGAATAGCATTTAACCAGTTGATCAACAAAAATCTGGAGACAAGTTACCATTGTCTTGTCCTTCACCTGTCATCGTGAATCCAACAATACAACTTGGCAGAATTAGACAGCAATACAAAATCACAACGGTGTTAGGATCCACACAAGTAAATCTAACTGTTTATGTATCAGCAAATTAGGTCAAGAACCATTCGCTATGCATGGGTAAACCTCCGTTGCTGATTGCTTTAATAATTGTATTAATTTTCACTTGAACAGAATTTGAGATCAATATCTTCCGCTTCGGGTGCTTGGGGCATTGCTTTTTGTATTCAAGTCAAGCAGTGGTAACGAGGCAAAGACATTCAGCTTTTAGCAATTATTTCTATAAGGCCCTTATCATCTACACAGATAATTAACCTCATCACCTATTACACTAGCAAAGGTCCTTGGAGAATCAGAGTCGTACATACCATATAGACATTGCAATATGAAAAATGCTCAAGCCTTGATTATCTGGATGTGTAAAGTCTTTTGACTAGCCTCATGAACTTTTGATTGACCACTGAACAAAATATATTGCCTTCGCAATTGTGTATAAACTCTGCAATGGCCTTGCTTCCTTGGTCTGAATTTCTGAAAAGGTCGTCATTTCTATTAGTATTCAAATGCCTGATACAAGCATATGCGATAGGAGCCTTCTTTAGATACTCACAAAAAAATGCATATTCAAGGTATGGCTGTTGAGCACTTGAATACACTTGCAAGGTTAGGCCAAAGGGGAGGTGGAAACCTGCTTGCAATGGTCCGAAATAGAAAAGACCGTGCTTAAGTAACTATACCGGCCAAGTAAGGTGGATGCATTGGTATTCCCGGAAGTAACCGAGGGATAAATATTTCCAAGATATGGGAGGGAAACATAGAATAATAAGTGAATAAATGTACTGAATGAATGACTTCAAGAATCAGTTAGGAAAATGGCCCGGAACTACTGTCTTGTTTTCTGTTGGGACAATAGTTGAGAGAAACCAAAAGTAGAAGCTTACAAAACTGATTACAATTAGCATCCCAAAAACCAGGTGAAAGGCTTGACCAAAAGAAAAGCTTTGCTGGGTTCGTAAAGACATTTGTGCAGCTTCCCTCCCTCCATTTGGATTTTTCACCTCAGAACAATCTATTTCAGAGGGTACAAGGCCATTCGTCGATTTCCGATGATTTCCAGGTCTGCTATTATAACCCTGCATATGCAAGCATAGGAATTTCAGGTTAGTTCATGCACTAAATAGCAGCAAAGAAACTAAAGTAGAAAAAAACCAAAACCTTACTTCTTGTGTATAAAGTCATCGCCAGACAGTTTTGCATCCTATTCCAAAGCATCACCAGGTTTGCCAATATAAATGCCAAAAAGATGCATGGAGAATAGTTACTCAGAAGTAGTTATTAGAATCTGTTGTGGGATGCATGGTGAATGACTACTTGGAGTAATGATTGTCCAAGTAATCCTAGAAGGGGTAAAACAGAACAGTAGATCATGTAAGCAAAATAGTCTATAGGTGAGGAAATAAAGAACTAGTACTAAAATTAAAACACTACAGATTCTTGAAATAGTAGTCACTTATTGTATTAACCAAGGGAGGGTACATGCAAGATCGTATCAGGAGGCAGTGTACTATTCCGTTCAGATCAAGCTTGGCTGCGAGTAGCAAAAACAAAGTCTACTAGCTTGATTTGTTAACACTGAGGGAGCATAATGCACAGTCTATATCTATAAAAACCACTAGGGAAAACCCCTAAGATGAGGATAGAAAAACACAAGAGACTATGGAGCAAAACCACACAACCAATCCTAGATCCCTCCTGGAGAATCCTCCTGGATCTAGCCCCCAAGCCATGCCAAGCGATAACAAGAGGAGAAGAGCTCAACTGGTAACCTAGACCAAAGTCGTCAACGGAATAATCACTACCTCAATATATAGAGAGTAGGATTCCCTGTGCATGAACCCATGCAATCCCCATGCAGGTCAACTATAAATAAGTCACAGCTCTTCATGCATTCCTCCTGCCTATATCCGTCACACGTACATGCACCATTCCATATGTCTCAATTAGAGTGTCTGGGTCCTCGCAAGGTCATTAGTCACAAACAGGCCTCAACGTGGAATAAAATCTAGGCGTGACCAATAATCTCGAACACTGGAGGGCCGGTCTACCATATTAGGACTATTCCATGTCCTTTGCTGAATATGGCCGTAACAATATCCCTCTATGTTTGATGATCTATTACTCACTTATTGATCTTTGCAGCATGGATGCTATATTTATAAGCATCTTGAACTACTGTAGTTTAACTATTAAATTGCTTATAGTTTGCAAGTGTAAAAGAATAGCTAGAAGAGTTTATTGAGAGAGAAGTGCATTCTGTAACTGTCTTCACACTCGTTCTTCTGCCGTGTAATTATGTTTGGTCCCGCAGAATGGCTTACATTCCCCTACGGCTGATTACAGTAGGACCCATAGTGCAGAGCCATCTTTGGTCTCATTAGAGCCATCTTTGGTCTTGTGAACCTATGTGTTGAACCATTGCTAGGTTATAAGTTACATACTATATACTCTTATGTATGTAGTATGTAGTCAGGTCTAGGTCATGTAATATTTGAAGGTACAGGAAAATAGCGTGCTTGAAAAGAGATTCTCAGTTACTTCAAAACATGTTAAATTGATATAAACTTCAACGGAAAGGTCAAAACTACTCGGTAACTATACAATTTCTCAATCGTTTAGTTCTTGTGTCCAAGATCTTTTCGGGTTCATGTCGAGACACACTCGATGATTCATCCAACAGGTCCAACTAATCTCCAGAACCAAGATGCTCTCCTTCACGTAGACTCTTCTCGAGTCGGCTTACATGAAAAACCAGATGCACTTGAGTTCCTTCTGAGAGGTCCAACTGGTAAGCTAAGGATCCGATCTTTTTCAAGATCTGATACGGTCCTCTATACCTAGGGAACTATTTGTAATGCTTGCCGGTACGCATAACACTAGAATCGTCTGGGATCTGAAATACACCCAAACCCCCATTTGAAAGTCTCGAGGCGATCATTTTAGATTAGCATAATGCCGGTCCCTATTTTGGGCACACTAGACATTTTCACGATCTGTAGCATTCTTGCATATCGTGTAGGAAATCCGCTACCTTCTGAAACTTGATCGTACCACTGAAATGAGTGATATAGGTTCAAAAACCGTACATAAGCATGAACGGGCTATAACTGGTAGCCGAATGCTTACTACTATTCAATCTCCATCAAGGATAACTTCCTCTCCGAGGAGATTGCCAATCAAAATATAAATACAAATATCATCTGATCTTTTGATCACGAAGGTAATCCTTCTCTTAAACGATCAAGTATAACTAATATGAGAAATACATATCACGTCCGAGTTGATTCCTACATCTTATTGCCATATTTATTTTTGAGTCAACTAATAGAATTGCTATTGATAACTCTACACATGCATACATTGTCCCAAACCTTGTACTAACTTCATTTAGTGTGTTCTGGTTTACTTTTGGATCACGTTCAGTATGACATGACATAACTAACAGCTTGTTTCACTGGAGTACCATGTATCCAAGACTAGGAGTATACTGAATCCTATGTACTGGTCATGGATATAACAATATTGTCTATAGTTCAAGTGTGATTAATATATCATCAATTCTATGTGCTAGATTTGCTAGAAGAGAGAAAAAGAGAGACTAGATTGTTTCCAAATCTTTGTGATTTCTTCTTGTCATCATTTGTTAATTTTCAAGAGAGTGCTAGGTGCATTGGAACAGGTTCAAAAAAGAAGATCAATCATTGCAACATGGCAACCTCAAGTGGCTTCATGCTGGAAAGCAATGATAGGCTTACCTCAAGCAACTACTCAACTTGGAAGGTGAGGATGGAGTCTTTGCTAGAGATGAATGAGGTGTGGAGGAGCGACCTTTGACACCTCAAGAGCAATTGAGGTATGATAGGAGGGCAAATAAAGCTCTTCATGTGATCAAGATGAATGTGACTAATGAACTTCTCAAGGAAGTTGGTAAGTGCACTACATCTAGTGAAGCTTGGGAAACCTTGAAGAAGGTTTATGAGTCCAAGTCTACATCTAAAGTTCTAATCCTAAGGAGTCAAAATTTTCGAAGTATTCAAAAGAAGGATGAAAGTGCTCATGCTTTTGTTTTGAATGTTGAAGCCTTGAATGATGAATTGACATGTATTGGTGAAAGCATTAAGGATGTGAAGCTTGTTCAAGTTGTTCTTAATGGCTTATTGGATGATCATGCTAACTTGGTGAAAAGTTTTGCTATTCAAAAGAGGGCCTTGGCATTTTGCAAGTAAATGTTTTGCGAGTTTCTTTCTTGCCATCATTCAACAAAAAAATAGCACATGGTGTGCCACCTTTTTTATGCTACTACTTCAATGTTTATTATTAGGAATGTGGTTTGATACATCGTTAAAAATCCCACAAAGTAAAAATCTTTTGCAGCCTCCAAAGATAGCGCGCCGGCGTGCTATCGGTCTCGTAGGAATTTTATTTTTTTTCGGCGAGACCCTTAGCACGTGCGTCTGCGTGCTATCTTTGGAGGCTGCAAAAACAATTTCTTATTTCATATGGCATGCCAGCGTGCTATCTTTAAAGGCTGCAAAAAAAAAAAATTTAGTTGTTTCACGTTGCACGTCGACTTACTATGTTTGGAGGTTGAAATAAATATTCTGAAATAATGTTTTTACTCAAAACTTGGTTCTCAAATGAGTCAAAATAG
Organism: Diphasiastrum complanatum; assembly: GCA_029204225.1. Lineage (NCBI taxonomy): Eukaryota > Viridiplantae > Streptophyta > Lycopodiopsida > Lycopodiales > Lycopodiaceae > Diphasiastrum > Diphasiastrum complanatum. The sequence continues at coordinate 77,322,561 of CM055094.1, forward strand.
CTTTTCTATTTTATAATTTACTCGGCTAGCACATCGGCATGCTACCCGAATCAGCTCCAAAAAGAAATTTATTTTTTCAAAAAGTTCTTCAAAAAAACTTTATTTTTTTGAAATAAAAAATTTGCAGGCCAGCTCTTCGGCATGCTAACTTTTACAACTTCAAGAACGGTTTTTTTTAAATATAAGTAAACCTATATTTATTTTGTGATGGACCTATTTAAAATTTGATGGATATTCAAATTTTTAAGTATGCATCAAACCACAATTCTTGTTCTTAAAAAATCGTATAGTAGCATAAAAAGAGTAGCACACCATATGCTACCATTTTGTTGGATCATGGATAGAAGAAACTTGCAGAAAATTCTCGCAGAATGTCAAAACCTTTCAAAAGACATTGCCAAGTATGGAGGACTTGCAAGAGGTCTTGGTGGCTGAAGAGTTTAGACTCCAAGCAAGAGGAAGATCATCTTCTACATCTCAAGTTGGAGAGGAGGACGCTATGTTCCCAAGGGGCAAGTTCAAGTTCAAGGACAAAGACAAGTGGTTTAAAGGACAAAATCAAGGTGAGTCATCTTCTTTTGAGGGTAAAACGGACAAGTCAAAGTTGAAATGTTTCTATTGTGGAGTCAAAGGGCTTTTTGCTTGTGATTGCTTCAATAAGAAAAGAGATCAAGGTGAGAAGCAAGGCAATTTCACTTTTGATGAGGATGGTATTGATGGGCAAAATTCAAGTGATTCTTTTTTTATGTCTTCTTGTTTGCTAACACAATAACACATCGTGGAGATTGCGACGTGGGTGTCCAACGGAGTTTCAGAAATTTTATAATCTGTCGCATTTCGACGCATCGAGGACTTTGACACATCGGACTCCGACGCCCAAGTAAAAATTCCCAAATTGGACGTCCGGTGATCCGGAAATTGTGGTGGCAACCAATTTTCAAACTTGTCGTCGCATTTCAACATGTATACATGGATACGGCGTGGCATATTTTAAAAAAAAGAACGAGGTGGCATCTGACATGGACGTCGAAATCTGACCTCCATGTCATTGATCCGAGACAACCAAACATTTTTTATTTGACTTGGTATGATAAACAGACGTCGGATTCTTACGTGTTTTGGGACATCGGAATCCGACGTCTATTTGGTTTTCGTGATTTTGCGTGATTCTGCAGCTCATTTTTTTTTTGCATGTTTGGAGCTTTTGGAGCGTTTGGAGGTGCGCTTGGAGCTTTTGTGCTTGGAGCTTCCATTGTGGTGATTGCGGGTAGTTGTTTTGTATTTTGCTTTGGGAGATGACATTTGTTTTGTTTGTTTTCGTGAGAGAAAGTGAGGAGGGGTATTAAAAAGTGAGGAGGGGAAAAGAAAATGAGAGAAAGGACTGTAAAGTAGATTGTTTCTTTATTGTTAGAATAGTAAAGATAATGCAAAGATAATAATGTAATAGATAATGTAAAGACAGAAATGTAATAGATAGTGTATAATGATAATTGAATTTTAAATTTGTATAGAAATTATTACATTTGTGGAAATAAAATATAAATTAGATGATGAGAGAGAGAGAGAGAGAGAGAGAGTTTTGGATTTTGATTTAGGGCTTAAGATACTAGATAAATAGATAGTGTATGATGATAGTTGAATGTTAGATTTGTACTTTGGAAACACATGAAGATCTGATCACAATCCCTAAGATCCAATATACTACTATCCCTATCTGTACAACAACATTAGCACATTTTCCTTCACATGTGTGCCTAAACAGACACTCTACCACTACTTGAGCAAAATCAGATGTTTTTTTAGTGGTCTCTACCCGAATAAACATAGCCGATTTGGTAAGATGGCCAGTCATTACCAAAATTCCACTATCCTGTTTATTTATTCAGGGTAATCTTACCATGATCTAAACCTTCTCTTATTCATCAAGTATATCCCAGAGACTGAATTATGATTCTCTATTCATAATTCACCAGATTCCTAAGTTATACCTTACCATAAGAGAGCGTCACAAGTCTTAGAAGACACTTGAGTTGTTCTAAAAAGTCATTTCCACGAGGAAAGTTTCGGACTCAACCAACTCACTTACGATGTCTTTATAAGAATTGTAATTCTCATAACACGTTTACTCTAGACATGGCACAAAGTGTCATTCCAAAGTTTGGGTTCAATCTAGAATACATCTAGAATTTACTCTTAAGTCCTAATCTAGAATAACTTAAGATTCACTAGAACTTCATTACATGAAGCTCTAACTTTTGGCTACCATCAACTATCCAACGCAACCTGAGTCTTCCGAGATAGCATTCCGTCCTTTCCAATCGGGAAAAGATTAAGGCCAAAAGTTCTCGTGTATTCTATGCACAAACACTTCCTGAAATGAATCAAAGAATGCTTCATAAAGGTTGTGACTTATAAGCAATACATATTATCAATAATAAGCATAAGTAAGATTATATTGTTGATTCAAACAACTTAATTTACGGGTTGTTGGTCTACTGATCCCTAGCGTGGACACGCTACCCGAGACCAGTCGGGCATGACAGGTATGATGATGATGGTGGTGATTGTAAACAAGATGAGGAGCAATGTGATGATGGTGGTGACCGTCAACAAGATGAGGAGCAATGTGATGACATGGATGATCATGGACAATATCCAGATGGGGATCATGTTTGTCAACTAGATGATCAGGAATATCAGCTTGGTGATGTTGATGGAAATAATGATGGCCAATGTGAAACCGAGTACCGCAATGTTGATTATGAGGGCCATAATCACTTTGAATGGCAACAGGGGGACCAATATGAGTTTACAGGTCAACCAAATGATATCCCGAAAGTTGTGATTATGATGAAGAAGATCCAATGGTTCACAACATGTACAACAAAGGAAAATATCTCTGAAATACTTTCGTTCAAACCAGCACCTTGGTGAGCTAGGAATTTACATTTTGATTGTTCTAAGGAGTCTTGCTGGTGAAGAATTGAACACACTGGTGTAAGAATTTCTTTTTGATGAGACTCCAATTTGTTCTTTAATTTTATCTTTTGTTGTTTGATCCTTAGATCTTGAATGAATGCCTTTTGCATTACATCCGTCAATGTCGGGTTCAAAGTAGGGGGAGTGTCATGTGTTGCATGTAATTAGCCCATGAGCTTACTAATGAATTGCCAAATATAGCCATGGAGCTAAATTAGATTAGAACTAGTCAATAGGACAAATAATAAAGTGGCTCAAACAACCTCGCTATAACTGTGAATAGCGGAATTGTAATAAAGGCCCAATTTAGCTAAATAAGGTCCCAAACTTATAGTAGAGGCACAAATGACCACTTCATAAACCCTTCACTCACCATAAACCAACTGTTGCTTTTGGTTGCAACATGTATCTAACATTATTTTTCAAAACACACAGAATTTCTCTGATTGAAAAAGTTGGGTTCAACTGTTTAGCTCGTCAGAATCAGCAAATCCAGTGACTCGAATTGGGTTGGGAACATTGAAAAGAAGGTTCCTTTAGGATTATCCCTGAACAATATATAGATATGGTAGCTCCTATTGAAATATAATTCAGCTTTTGGAGTTCATTTTAGGTGACTCTACTGCAGTTCTTGTAGGGATCTGCCATTTACGACTTGTGATTGATAATCATTTAGTAAATCTAGTTGGAGTTCACTTTTTATCATCTTCTGTTGTCCTTTGAGCTTATGTGATGCCATATCAGTGAACCTTGTTCACAACTTTGTACCAGAGCACCTTCCAGGGGGCATGCGGTACTTCTTTTTCTTCTCCACCTTCATGGATTGATCTTGAGGAACCCTTTCTTTTTTCAATGCTTCCCTAGCAGGTTGTCTGGATCCATACACTTCAGCAATTGATCATCAGTGATTCGTTTTTCTTTGCTATATATTTTTCAGCAATCAGGAATTCATGAATCCTCCAAAACATGATTGTTGGGATCCTTACTCTTCACTGTTGATCACCAGTATTGTTCATAGTCTGTAATATTCTCTGATAGATAGTTGTTGCAGTCTTCTAGAACCTGCTTTCAAAAGAGTCTATTTTGATGTGTCGTGGAGGCAACAAATAGTAAACAGGGATTTTACAGACTGTTATTGCGTGATATTCATCGCTATCTTATTTAGCCTCCACAATACTTGTTGTCATGGCACGTGCTCGTGCCAATACCAGTTGAGAGTCAGATGACTTTTGAGGCCTACAAGACATCAGTTGCAAGCCTCCCTAGCTAAACATGACCAAACCTTGCAATGAATACAGAACACTATAGGTACAAATGAACAGACAGCAGCTAGGCAGGAACACATACTTTACGCCATTCAGCATCTTCAGGATAAAAGACAAGCTACACGTACACTTACTACAGGTTGTATGTCTACTCATCATCAGACAGCTCTTGTTTCATCTCCTTAGGTCTTTAAGACATTTTTTTTACAAGATGCAAAGCATAAGGTACAGCGAGGTGTATTATGCTCTGGTCCATCCATTGGGAATGAACTAGAGAACCGGTCAGCCAAACAGAGACATACTTTCAGATCTTTCCAAAATGCAATGTCCAGAAGATTTAGTAAGCTGCTACATTTGGATGGATGTGCTACTTCTCGGTGGTGAGCACGTTCACTAAATTAGACTTTGTCTCATGCTCAAAGATGACCGACATCTAGGAAATTTATCAAGAATTCCATGACTGATCCAGAGTGGCTTACCCAACAACTAGACTTATTCAGTAGCTTGCAGCAGATAGGCACGCTATTGGCATCTGCCCCTAAAGGCAGGTTCTTGGACCCTCCAAGGCAAGGGCAGCCAGGCTGCCTTTTTTCAGCAGGTTGAGGCAGGCTGCTTTGTGGGCAGCCACTTGCTGGCTTTAATGGATTGATTTTACCAATTGTGACAGCCATGACGGAGTTCCATGCTTTGTACATAGAATAGAGGATACGCCCCATCTATGGCCTTTTACAGCCATCATTCCTTTAGTATGGCACAAGAAGAACTACACAAGAAGCTACAAGATTCTTAGTAAACTCTTGGCACTAAGACCGCATAGCACCACTCTCAAGAGCAGATTTTAGAAAGAGCGGAAAGCTTAGGGGTCTTGTATTTCTATGAATGATATTCTCACATTTCTACGGGTGGAGGAGCACATGAAGGCTTCTCAGGAAGCCAAAGATACTAGTAGATGGGTCCTTTTCCAAGATGGTATAGATCACCTTTGTTACGTCCATGTCTGGTATAGAGGAATCGGAATAATCCTTGACGTGGATATTTGGTACTCCAATACACGAATTTATTAGTTATGCCTGGTTATTTCGAACTAGGCCAAAATGTAATTAATAATCTTATGAGGACCCAATCACACATCTAATGACATGTGGAAGTATTGCATGGGTTAAGAGGTTATTGACATGATGTAGAATATCAATAATAATGACTTGCATGTATAGGAATGCAATAGGGTTGCATGGACACATGCACAGGCAATACGGTTATACTTTCCTCTAGAAACTCACCCTACTACCATTCCCTATTGTGTGATTGATTGCCAGTTCTCTCTCTCGCTACATCAGTATCCGGTGGCTTGGGGGTGATGATATTGGAGATTGATCAGTAGCTTCTACTTGGTTGGGTGGTTTGGCTCCATTGTTATTCCTTTGACGGATTTGGAGTTGGTGAGCTTTTCATCGATTTTGATAAAGAGCAATAGTTTTGCTCTTCCTGGTGGTGAACAATCCTCCAAGTAGGTGTTTTCTCAGGTTTTTCATTTGCTTCTTGCTAAGATCCATTTATATAGGCATTATCCATAGCTATATTGATTCGGATCAGATCTATGTAGTGTTTATGACGGTTTTTGACTAGTATTCCATTGTTTTGCTTGAATTGCTCATAAGTCACCGTGATTGAGTGTTTCCAGCACATGTACTTGCTGCTAGGGAACCATTAAGTATGGATATAATAATTGCATGCTGGTTTATCCTAAGATTTTGGCTTCTAGACTGTGTTTTGGTCAAAAAAAGCTTGTTTTTGGGTGTTTTTGGCTAAAAATGGACAATAACAGTTATGTAATGGCAAAATCAAGCGTGTCAAGAGCTGGTCCAGGTCGTTTTGAGATCTGCATGAGGGATTTATGGGTCAGAACATGGAAAAAACCCGGAATATAGTTAAAAAAGCATGTTTCTGAACGTTTTTTAAAGTTTAGATGCATACAATTGTTGGATTGCTTGGAAACTTTGCATGCATGTTCCCCAACATCATTTGAAACTGTCCTATCAGTATTAGCAGAAGAAATGCGCTGTAGAGGTCGTGCATGGCTGAAAACGATATGAAAATTGATGATTTTCATGCCTTTTTGGTGATTTGATTCTCCAAAACCATAAAGGGATCACTGCCGGAGCTCATAAAGTTCGTTTAGTAGTCCATTTGGCCTCGCTGAAGGCTTGTCCACTGTTTCATCAAAGATTCATAGTAGTGTGTCTTCTTGAGAATCATTTTTTGCTCGTTTTTTGCCTGTATGAATGCTTCACTAACAAAATTACTGACTAAGGACATTCGAACTGCATGTTGAGTAATCAAATTCTAATTACCTTTAGTACTAACAACTAGTCCGTCAGAATTTTTGAGTACCTAAGTTTTTAGTTTCAGCTTCGTTATTATCTATGCAATGAACTTAAACGGGTGAATTGACCTTATTGAGGATTACATTCAGTCTGACTAGGTCACCATACTTTCACTTTGGGTAAGGATAGACGTATTCATTAACTAAATTAAGTTATTTCCTGAATGTAGATAATTGACAATAACTGAAGAAACTGCAAATTCGGATATATCAGCGTACATACAAATTTGCCAGCAATTGAGTACTGCAAACTCGGATATGAACTATAGGAATAGCATAAGAGACCAACAAATGGAAGTTTAACTGAACAAAGTGAAACTGTTGTCTTCATCGAATCTTGGATTCTAGCCTAAAACTTACTCAGAAAAAGGAGAAAAAATCCAAGGTTGTTGAAGATTGGCTCATAGATTGGAGCAGTTATTTCAATTTACATGGTGTTCTCGAGGAGAAAAAAATTGAAAGTGATGCCTTGTTTCAAGAATAGATAGAAATTACAGATCAAAAGGAAAACTATCTGAGAATGGGACATATCCAACCCAATAAATCACCATGGGGTGCTCCTGTTCTTCTGAAAGCAAAGAAGGATAGAGGTTTTCAGATGTGTGTAGATTACAAGGGGTTAAATAAAGTAACTATGAAAAATAAATATCCAATACCTAAGATGGACGACCGAGTAGATCGCTTGGGTGGGGCTAAATACTTCACTAAGATTGATCTTAGAATAGGGTATCGTCAGATAAGAATTAAGTCAGAAGATGTGCAAAAAACTGGATTTCGTACAAGATTTTGTCATTACGAGGTCTTAGTGTTACCTTTTGAATTAACAAACGCTCCAGCAACGTTCCAACAAATGATGAACGATTTATTTCGCCCATATTTAGGGAAGTTTGTAGTAGTGTTTTTAGACAATATTCTCGTCTAAAGTAGAACCTTTGAGGAACACATAAAATATATTAATATTTTCTTGACAAAACTTTCTTAGGAGTTGCTCTACACTAAAGCATCCAAGAGTGAATTCTTTAAGCATGAGCTAGTTACCTAGATCATAAGATCACTGCTTATGAGATGATTGACGAGAATAAAATTAAGATAGTAGTTGATTGGCCAATTCCACAAACTGTTAAACAAGTTAAATCTTTTCTTGGATTTACACTTTTCTTTTGAAGATTTACTGAGGATTATGTCAAGGTGGCAGCACCACTCCATAATTTGACAAAAGGTGTTGTTAACAAAAAGAAAAAGAGGAATCAACCTAATCCACCTGTTGTTTGGAATGAGGAATTGAATCGGTGTTTTGAGAAACTTAAAGCCCTGATTGTTTTGGCTCCCATAATACAAATTGAAAATCCAGAACAACCTTACGTAAAAGTTCATTGATCTTCAGTTGCGTTGTACAACGCAAAAAAAAAAGAATTATTTGCTCTAATCCATGCACTTAAATTTGAAGACACTACTTGTAAGATAGTAAGTTTAGAGTGTATTCGAATCACCAGCCGCTAAAGTATTTCTATAATCAACATGATCTTCGAGGTAGGAAAGCCAAATGGGTTTACTTGATGAAAGAACTCGATCATGAAACCCGTTATATAAGAGATAGCTCTAATCAAGTTCCAGATGCTCTTAGTCGGATTGGTGAATTTAAATGAATTATCTTTCACCCAAATTTCTACAGATCTATATCTTATGATTTTGGTCGGATTTGGAACATTGTTTGGATCTAAAGAAATGAGAATAGTGTTGGGAAAAGTTCATAGGGGGTATCAACTAGCTAAAAAAGTTAAGAAGATTGTGGAACAGTCTATCATTCAAAATGGTTTACTATTTCGAAATGGAAAAGTTTGTGTACTTGAGGATGATGAGCTCTTTATTTGAATGTCATGATATACTCTATGCAAAGCTGTGGAAGTTAAATCTATTAAGATTCAAAGAGTTGCTGATTTTTTGCATGAATTGCAAGAGATGCTACAATTAGCTCATGAGAGTATTCTTGTTAGAGTCCAGTTACGACTCTACGACGACCTCGGCACGGCCGGTTACCAAAGGGCCCGAGGCCAAGTATTGGCAAGGGCCAATGACCGAGGAGGACGTCTGTCTCAAGTTGGGACCAGTGCGTCACGAGCAGTGACCCGGTGTGGCCGCCTGACAAGTTGTCAGAGATGCGGTGTGTCTTGACCGTTGGGACCCTAGCCGTCAGTGACGAGATGCTAGCCGACAAGTAGTCGGGGTGACCAAGAGGGTCACAGGTCTTTGGTGGGGTGATCACCCACAGGTGGATGCCATGTGCCAGTTGATGGGAATAGCAGGTAGAAGGACTCAAAGAGGGGGTGCCTATGGTTGGGAGGTTCATTCTACACACCGGCTTCTAGGATTCACGAGCTTGGGGAGACTGGCTTGTGACAATTGGTATCAGAGCCTCGTTTTAGAGAGAGAAAACGTCGTTCTAGAGAGAGAAAGTGTAGAAATTGTCAGATTTTGCTTGTTTTTGAAGGATTTTGGAGGGAGAAAACGTGGGAGACAAATTGGAGAAGAAAGGTGGGCCTCCAGCGCTGCTGTTCCAGCATACAGGGAGCCCACAAACACCCGTTTGAGGGAGGAAATTAAACTGTAAATGTATAATTGCTTATGCATTTGTGAATACAAATGGTGGTTTAAGCAAACTCAGCCACATCCTAAAGCAATCCTTATTGCAAAAATAGTAGTAGAAGGCAATTTTTTGCATAAAGGAGGATAATTTATGCATGACTGAGCCAGAGTTCAAGCTTTAGGAGTGCTCATCATCTGTCAAATCGTCCTAAATGCACTGGTAAACTACTATAACTGTAGAGGGATTGCATTTGAGGCTTCGAGCATCTGAAATAGTTAAGTAACTGCTTATTGGATAGTTAAAAAACAGCAGTTATGGGCTTCCATTTCCGCCCTTGTGTCAGCGCCTGACACTGTGCCCTCCAATATCGTTTCTTCCTGCTGGGATGGTGAGTAAAACGGCGCGGCTACCTCCAAGATTATCTCCTTGAGCGCTCTCTCTCTCTCTCTCTCTCTCTCTCTCTCTCTCTCTCTCTCTCTCTCTCTCTCTCTCCCGGGCTCGGATTGCAGCAGAAGGCGTTCTCTGCTCGGGCCCCGAAGTTTTGCTTTGGGAGATAGAGAGGTCGGCGCGGGGGGGGGGGGGGGGGTTTGTTTGTTAAACATTTAGTAAACTTTATGTTTAAGTGGAGTAGGTGGCCATGTGGTTGGGGGCGGGTGGGGATTTGGAAGTTTCTTTTTTATGGATTTTTTCATTTTTTGGAGTTTTCCATAGGCACTTCTTATAGTTGAGAACTATAAGATTTATTGTGCAGTTAAGGTTGAATCTAATGGCTTCGAAAATTGTGTACATTTGATTTAAATGCATCGACATGGTTTTTTGGCAGTGTTATGGCTTAGGTACCATTTGCAAAATTCATTGGTATAATTTTAATAAGCACGTTATGGTCTGTAAAAACTATGTTTTTTGGACATTGCTTTATTAAAAGAAATTATACTCGTAAAGATTCTCAACTGAACGAGTGTTTTTCGGTTAAGAAAAGCAAGTGGTTATGTGTAAAGTTCCAGTAGGGGAGATAATTTTCCCGTCTTCTTGGAAATTTTTCCGGCATCACCTAAAAATGATGGACCCTCTGATTTTATAACAACTCAACCTTGGGTGAGACTGTTATGGAACTTTATAAAAGTTATAAGTACCGAAACAACCAAATGCAAAATCATTTTAGACAATTATAGGCCATTAGTTCAAAACAACTTGAGCTTAAAAACGGAAATTTTTTCCGGTGAGTAATGCCCGGAAGTTGTCGATGACTGGATAAACCATTTGTCGCTGCACAAACGTCCCAGAGTAAACAAAAGCGAATTTCGTTGGTGCTTTGGGTCAAGCCTCATGTGAGTGCAACCCATAGAGCTGTGACTGGGCTGAATTCTTGGTGGAATTCCGTAAAGCTTTTTTCACAGTTAACGAAAGCTTTATTAACTGCAATGGGCAACCGAGAACATGAATTCTTGGATTTTTTGGCCAAGGTGTCGTTTTTTCAAAATCGTGCACGGCCAGAAACGGCCCAGAAGCCTAGGATGGAAACTGAAATGGAACGAAAAAGTTGTTTCTTGATGTGCTTGAAGTCGTGGGCGTACCAACACTGTTTGTCGTTATGAAAAAGAAAAAGCCGGTTCATTCTTCCCCATTTCTGAATTTGTCACTGTGAACCTTACGGTGACCGTAAAGATTGTGAAAAGGGGCAAAAGAATGTTTGTTTAAGTTGAAGTTGGAATTTTTCATAAATTCTCGAGAACTTAATTTACTTGTTTTTTTTCTGACACTTTGATCAGGAAGTGGAGGGCCTTCGTGGCGAAAGAACCTGTGGTATGGGACGCAGGCAATTCCAAAATGAAGATCTGAAACTAACTGGATCAGTATGACCATAGTATGGCCGTAAGTCTTAGTGCTGCCAAATACTATCGGTCATTAAACGGGTGTTTTGTCAAAAATTTGAGATATTGGTCATGACCCCTTTTTTTGGATATCTCAAATTTACAAAACCGGAAACCCGGCATGCTATTTCTTAATAAATGATATATTGGTGAATTTCATAACACATTTGTTAACCCGAAAATTTGTGATTCCTTGGAAGGTAATACTGATTACCCGTTGACCATGGACGATGTCACAGAAATGGTTAATAAACTGTTTTCTAAAATTGTTTTCTCTACTTGAATCTTCAAGAAATCTTTTTCTGATTCACGGGTTAATTCACAAGCTTGGAAACGAAGAAGATCTTTGGTTTGATCACTGTGTTGGGACATCATTGGTATTTGCTTACAATGATGCAACACTTCTTTTGGCTTTCAAGATTTTCTCGGATCTCTTCTTTGAAACTTCTCACAGCAAATCTCGATTGATATGTGCCCCTTGGAAACTCGTAAAGTTTCCTCTTAAAAAGGGGGAGAGGTAGGAAGAAAAGAGGGTTATCAAGGAGATGCATCTATCACAGATTCCAGGAGGAATCTGTTATAGATGACGGGCCTGTTTTATAAATCAGAAACGATAGGCTATTCAGATATTACAAAAATCCTTTATAGATTATAGTTGATATCAGGTTTGAATATTTAAGGTGGGGAAAAATTAGAAAGGACTGTTGCAGTAGGAAAGTGGCTGATAACAAGTCCGACTGATTTGAGTCAGAACTCGGTAATTCTATTGCAAGATGGGAGGTTTGTTGAAACCTGTTCCTTGCTGGATATAGTCAGCTTGATCTTAGTTTGGACTGAGATCCGTGGGTTGATGCAAGGAAGAAAATTCATGTTTACAATATATTCTTTTGAGTGAATCTCCGGTTGAGATTTTGGATGTGACATAGCACTCTTTGAGAAATATTCTCTCTTAGAGGATAACCTAGTTACAGGATTCTCAGTTATGAAAGTGTTATGTATAGATCAAGAGTTATCTGTAGAGATATGCTATGTAGTGAATCTTTGTGGATCATTAAAACCTTTTGTACAAATTTCGAATCCTGTGGATCTACAAAGTATTCCGTGAACTAAGTTTATTTGCATGCATAAACTAATTGTTGGTGCATAGGCATATTGATGAGAATTGTGTTTGAAACAATTTCTCGCTGGGTTATAGTAATTTCTCATTGAGAATTGCTTATTGACCTAGAATTGATTTAGAATCAGATTAAATGTGGTGTTTTGGTACCACATCGATTTTAAATATTTTCTAAATCTGATACAACTAACCGAGTCAGGAGCGTTACTTCTGAGTTAGTTGTGGAAAATCAACAATAGTAATCTTACTTATGGATATTATTGTTGAAAAGTATTGCTTATAAGTCACATCATTTATGAGTCATTTTGGATTCATTTACTGATGGGTGTGCATAGAATACAAGAGTGTGTGTGAGTTGTAAAAGTCTGGAACTTTCCAGATGGAAAGGACTTTGTGAACAGCTCATGTGTCTTTTAAGAATTGTGATACACTCTTATGATATGGTATGGTCTCAAGAATCTGGAGAGTTGGGATTGGTATATCATAACTCGGATTCTAGGAAATACCTAATCCATAGGAGAGGATAGTATTCATACCCCGGATGAATAAACCGGTTAGTGGAATTTTGGTTCGACTGATCACCTTACCAAATCGACTATGTTTATCCGGGTATAGACTGGGTAGTCATAGAGTGTTTGTTTAGGCTTTACGGTACCAAAGTGACATTTTGAACATTCACGATTCGAAGTTCACTGGTCGCTTTTGGTCAGGCCGTATTTGCTAAACTAGAGATGACTCTAAGTTTAAAAGTTCTTCTGATCATTGGTAGTTGCCTTCTTTTATTGAGTATAGGACAAGAATCCAATGAATTATGATTGACGAATCATAGTTTAGATTCTAGTTATACTTAATCGGTTAAAAGAAGAATTACCCACAAGATCAGCAGATCAGTTAGATATCTATTCATATTTTCTCCTCGGAGAGGTAATCACCTTGATGGAGATTGGGTTATAGTGAGCATTTGGCTACCGGTTATAGCCCGTGCGTGCTTACATATAGTTTTAAACCTATATCACCCATTGGGGTTGAGACTCGGTCGATCAAGTTTCAGAAAGTAGCAGATTTCCTATTTAATATGTAGGAAATGCTACGGTTTGCACGTGAGAATGTCTAGTGTACCCAGGATGGGGACCGACATTATGCAAGTCTGAAAAGATCACCGAGAGACTTCCAAATGGGGAATTGGGTATTTTTTGAGAATCTCGATGGATTCAAGTGTAATGCGTGCTGGCTAGCATTACTAATCGTCCCCTAGATATAGAGGACCGTTTGAGATCTTGAAAAAGATCGGATCCTTAGCTTACCACTCGGAACTCCCGGATGGATCTCAAGTGCATCCCGTATTTCACGTAAGTCGTCTCTGAAAGAGTCTACGTGAAGGAGAGCATCTTGGATCTGGAGATCGATTGGACCTGTTGGATGAATCATCGGGTGTGTCTCCGCTTGAACCCGAAAAGATCTTGGATACAAGAACTAAATGAGTGTGAAATCGTATAGTTGCCAAGCATCTGGTTCGATGGAAGGGATGTACAGACGATGACGATTCTTCGAAACAAGAAGGAAGCTTAAGGAGGAACTTTCCCAGTTTTAAGTCCTGAGGACAGAACTTGAATAAGGGGGGAAGAATGTCATGACCACGACTGGTCTCGGGTAGCGTGTCCACGTTAGGGACTGGTAGACCAACAACCCGTAAGTTAATTGTGACTATAAGGGAATTGGGGCCCTTATGTGTACATGGTCATAATTAATGTTTGTAGGCCTAAACACTTGATGGTGGATTTATATGGGTCTATCAGTGAGTCATTGGGGAACTGGATGACGTGGCCCAGATAGGCTGCAGAGGTGTCCAGTGAGGAGTCACAATGCACTACTAGTGGTGCATGGGCCTTGGAGGGTATAAATATACCTATTGGGCTCTCACTAGTGTATGCTTGATAGCATGACCGGTGGCAGGATGCTGTTGGTGTGATGCCATACTCCTCTTTGTGATTGATCCATAGCTTGGGGGCTAGATCGGTTTGATCTAGGTTTGGTTGGGTCGGTTTGTCCACCATCAGGTTCCCTTGTGTTTGGCGTGCTTAGAATAGGATCCTTGGATTGAGGTCTTTATAAGCGTAGGACGCAAGGGAAGTACTACCTGTCCTTGGCTTTGTTACTTTCCAGTTGCCTTTTGTCTCTTTCAGTTCTAAATTGTCAATAGGCTGAACATTTCTTTTTTCCTAACTGTGTTTCAATAAGTGAAATTTCTAGCTTGATTCCGTGTTGTCTCTATTTTTTGTTTCATAATGGAAGATGATAGAGTTGATATTCCGCTCAGTCCACCCGTTGCTCTTCCATCACCACCACCCAACCCTGTGCTTAGCCCTGACCGTAACCCGCCTATAATGGCTGCTAGTTTGTCTGCTGATGTTTCCTCTTCTGTGCAAGCTTGCATGGATAGTATGGAGAAGACCATTGCAGAGATGCAAGAGATGCTCTCCTCTGTAGTTGGTGGTTTTGCGTCTTCCTCGCAACATACTCCGCCTTATCCTTATCCATTTCCGTCTTCTGCAGTTCGTCCTGTGTTACCTCCACTCTACCCAGAAGACAGAGATTTTAAGCTTACTCATTTCGTAGGAAATACTTCCCAGAGAACAACTGATGTTGTAAACCAGTGGTTGCATCAGTGGGACGATTATTTTGATTTGAAGCGGGCCTCAACCGAGGAGGGTTGGCGAGTCCACAAAGTTGCTTACCATCTCACTGATTTTGCTGATAGGTGGTGGCGCATTTTGTTGAAGTTTAATCAGGCTCCATCCACCTGGATTGATTTCAAGCGAGCTTTTTGGCCTTCGTGAAGAGTTGAGACCTTCAGTGCTTAGTGAAGGGTGCAAGACCTTAGAAGAGGCAGTTGCTATAGCCCTCAACTTTGAAGGTAATGTGCGCACCAAGGCTGAATCTGGAGTGCCAAGCTGGCCTCAGAAGAAGGGTTCGCGAAAGTCTGGCCAAGCTGGTCAAAAAGGCTTTTCGCAAAAGGATCCTATCCAGATGCAGCAGACTTTGAAGCGCAAGGCGGGATCTCCTATGGCTTGTCGTGCTTACGACAAGTCTCCCCTCAGTCCTGAGCAAAAGGAAAAGGCCAAGAAAGACGGATTATGCTTTTTGTCTTGGCAAGCATCTTTTCAAAGATTGTCCTCGACGTACGGGCAAGAAGCTCCATATTGTGCAACGTCAAGATGAGGGCAAGGATGAGGAAATTTTGGATGAATTGTTGGTAAGTGATGATGAGGACACTCGTCGTGTCATGACTATTTCGGTGCAGAAGCTTGTTCCAGAGGCACCAGTTTGTTACTTGTCCACCAAGGCGCGGGAAGCTTATCAGTTTCTAGATAGTGAACTGATAGGCATGAGGAGAAAACTAGAAGATCATGACGTGCTCGTCTTGTTTGACACTGGTTCCGCGCATAATATTATCAATTCTCGTGTGGTGAGGAAATTCACTTGGCTACTGTTCCATCTGATTACCGGTATACTGTTGAGATGCCAGATGGTAAGGGAACAGAGGTTTGGGATGAAAGAATCTCTCGAGCGTCTTTGTCTATTCAGACGTATACCGAGAAGTTAGATTTTGAAATTACTAAACTAGCTAAGTTTGATATTGTACTTGGTAAGTGGTGGCATGCAAGTAAGCAGCCCGCTATAGATTTTAAATCACATGTGTATAAGTTCGGGCACGAGGGTATGTCTCATGTCTTAAAGGGGGAGAGACCATCTGTTGAGGGTCCTCTTGTTACCTATATGCAAATAAAGAGAATGGAGATTCAGTATTTGTGGTTGTGTTATGTGAATGTTGATTCCAGTTTCGATTCTTATGTTGGTAATAATCAGATAAGCACACTCACTAATAAACCACAGGAAGCTTCATTTACTCTTGCATCCCCTAGTGCACATGTATTTGCATTACAGCCTAGATGTGACCCAGCAAGTGCGTTGGAGAAGTCCATCCGCACGCAGTTTAAACACGTGCTAATTAGTAATATGCCAGAGGGATTGCCGCCTAGTCGGAACGTTGATCATCGTATTGAGCTCGTTCCAGGGGCAAGTCCGGTATGTAGGCCTCCTTAGAGGATGAGCCTAAAAGAGGAAGAGGAAGTCAGACACATGTTGGAGGAGTATCTCAAGCTAGGGTACATCCGTCCGAGTTATTCACCTTTCGCCTCTCCTATTTTACTTGTTAAGAAAAAGGATGGTAGTTTCCGGATGTGTGTAGATTACAGGGGATTGAATAAGATCACTGTAAAGCACAGGTATCCGATGCCCAGGATTGATGATCTACTGGATGCGTTGCAAGGTGCAACCATTTTCAGTAAGATAGATCTCAAAAGTGGATACCATCAAATACGGATTCGAGATGAAGACGTCCAGAAGACGGCCTTCCAAACCCGTTTCGGTCATTTTGAGTTTTGGTTATGCCATTTGGGTTAACCAATGCCCCATCCACGTTCATGATGCTCATGAATGATGTCTTGCGAGACTATATGGGCAGGTTTGTCGTCAATTTTATTGACGATATATTGGTTTTTAGTAAAGCGGTTGAGGAGCATGAGATTCATCTCAAGGCCGTTTTGGACAAGTTACAAGCTTCTGTCTTGTATGCCAATGCTCAGAAGACAGAGTTGTGTAAGACTCGTGTCGAGTATTTGGGTCACGTAGTGACAACTGAGGGTATTTCGGTTGACAGCCAAGGTGGCTATGGTTAAGAAGTGGCCGAGGCCTGCCGATATACGCCAATTACAGTCTTTCTTAGGCGTTTGTAAGTTCTACCGGCGGTTTGTTAGGAATTATTCCTGGATAGCTGCTCCTTTAACAGACCAGTTAAGGAAAAACAACACTATGATTTGATGGGATGCTGAAGCTCAGCAACATTTTGAGAACTTGAAGGACTCTGTGGCCACGGCTCCAGTTCTCAAGATTGTGGATACCCAGAAACCTTTTGACCTAGAGACGGATGCAAGTGCATTGTCGTAGGTGCAGTGCTGAGCCAAGAGGGTAGACCCAGTAGCCTTTGAGAGTAAGAAGTTGACACCAGCTCAACAGAGATATCCTACACACGAGCAAGAGTTGTATGCGATTATACATGCGCTCAAGGTGTGGAGACATTATTTATATGGCGCCGAATTTTATGTGTACACAGATCATCATACTTTAAGGTATTTTTGCACTCAGCCAGATTTGAAGGGCCACCAAGCTCGGTGGGCCGAGCTGATGCAGAATTTCATTTGGAAATTCGCTTCCGAAGAGGGACGGAAAATGTGGTCGCTGATGCACTATCTCGTATACCTGCATCAGATGAGCTTTACTGTGGTTGACAGTGGTTCTCATGGAGGAGATTAAGAAGGCTCAAGAAAATGACCCGCATTGTCAGCGTGTGTGGCCTAATGCGCGCAAGGTAGTCGACCAAACGAAGGGTCAGTCGAGGCTGTCGCTTCCGTAGAGGCACACACCAGTACATATTTAAATACACCGTGAAGGATGGTATGTATGAGCATAGCCTTTGGCAACGAGCCTTGCCTATGTACCTTTCAATGGTACCATCTGCCTTATACTTGATTTTGTATACCCATTTAGAACCAATTGCCTTCTTCCATGAGGAAGATCAACAAGAACCCAAATCTGGTTCTTCATAAGTGAGTCATACTCATCTTGCATCGCATCCTCCCAATGTTTTACTCCCCTTGGCCTGCTCATAGAAAACAGATTTTGTAGAGGCAAGTATCTTTCCATCATAAAATGTCCCGCAAAGTCGACAAACAGTCACCGTGGGACTGTTTTGGGCTGTCCAACAGCCATGACTCTTCTTACAATTTGCTGTCCAAGATCCTCGACACCGCACTTGGCTGTCCAAGATCTTCCAAAACTGGTCCTTGCTGTCCAACAGTTCCTGCAGGCTGATTTTGAGCAACAATGGGCGATTCTTGATGAACATTAGGCTCTAAACTTGATGAGGTGTTGGGCAGGTCGAAACTGGTTGATTGCTGCCCCTTATCTCCAGCA
>CM055094.1:77981364-78221023 GCA_029204225.1 Diphasiastrum complanatum
AAAAAAATTCGAACCTGTTTGGTTCGGATATGTTCTAAGTTTTAGGAGTGTCTTCAAACCTGATCGGTTTCGGATCTGTTCTGATTTTTTACCCTTTGTACATTTTTTGAACTAGTGTATATTTTTCAAAATTTTGTAAAATTTTCGACCCTTTGTACTATTATCTCATACATCACGACGTTGACAGTCCGCCTACCTCTGTACATAACTCTCTGTGGCAAAAATGACGACTACTTATTCAAAGGACAATGTAGCTAATCAAAGTAGATAAATGTCAGCTTTCAAAGTATTGACCATCTGACTTCCAATCATCAAGGTAAGATCTACTGGAGTTAGCACTCTGATCAAGCTATCATCCTGGAGGCATTTTGTAGTAATGTAGTTTTAGTTAGTTATTATCACCGAACTCCAGCTGAAGACTGACTAGCGCCCACAGTTTTGCGCTCAGTTTTTTATTATTATCAGAGTGCATTTTTGTGTCTACACTACTATCTTGTTCCATTGGGCATTGTAGTTACTTTTGATTTATCTTGAACTCATTTACTGGTAACTGCCGCATTTCCGATCCACAGCACGCACCACCAACTCTACACTTCCGCTGCAAGAGATTGATTTTCTCTGATTTCCTACAAGTTGATGGTATAGATCTTGAATATGTGGATGTGCTTGTTTTAAATTTTGAGTTGACAATGGAAAATAGTTAACATTCTATGTGGAAATTCTGATCTAGTGGAGAGTGCAGATTAGAGATGCAATCACTGACTGATTGGCCAACCATCGAATTCATAAACAACATCCGCAAGTAATGGAGTGATTGATGAGCTCACATAAGCAAAGAGCTCACAAAGCAAAATCATTCATTATTACAAAGAAAGTGTTCATATACAAGCAAAGGTCCCCTTTAGCATGGGGACCTCCACGTGGCATAAGCCTAATAAATGCATGAAATTCACTGTTGGCCTCTACGTGGCATTTTAGCTATATACAGGTAAACTCCCGCTATCGATCCAAGACAAGCCCCCGGTGTAATAGATCCTAACACCACTGTAGGGCAAACACTAACTGATCCACCCAACCTTGCCTACTCCCTGATATAGAGTAAGCCCCTCCTAGCCCAGTGTGAGGATTGGTAGCATGCTACTACCAAGTGTCGGCCACGTGGCACTGACGTGGCCGACTGCACATCGGGACCCAACTGGGGGCCCTATCCTGGTGACAGGGTCCTAGGCTGTGTTAGGCCCGCCATGGCTATGGAACGTGTTGGGGCACACTACTCACACTGTCTTGCCCTGTTGGTCATGTACGCTGGACACGACCCTGACTGTGGTATCTGACCTATTTGTGTTCTCTAGGGTTCGGCACTGGTTACGAGCTCATAACACTCCCTCCCCCTTAAGAACCGTCTTGGTCCTCTAAGACAAAGTCTGGAAAAATCTTGCGAAGGACGTTGCCTCTTTCCCAAGTGGCATTCTCAACAGGCTGATCATTCCACTTAACCAGATATTCTCGTATAGAGTATGACGAGTCTACGTCTCTCTACTATCAAGAATCTCCTCTGGTTCATGTGGAGGTTGTTGAGGATCCAATGGGAGAACTAGAACAGTGTCCCCTACCAGATTGTCTGATCTGGCTAAGGCTTTTCGTAACTGACTTACATGAAAGACTGGAAAAACCTTACTGTTGTGTTTAAATCAAGATCTTTAAATCAAATTCTAGGCAATGCCTTCATGAACCGGGGGACAATATTCAAGCGTGATGTCGCCATTATGAAGCTTCTCCTGAACAAAGTGATAGTGGATCTCGATATGCTTTGTTCTTGCATGAAATACTGGATTTCGTGCAATGGCAATAGCACTTTGACTATCCGTAAATAGGAGAGTAGCTGAGGGCTGGCCATGCTTCATATCGACAAGTAATTGTCCTCAGCCATATACACTCCGTAGTGGCTGAAAACGTTGCTCTATATTCTGCTTCACTTGAGGATGTAGCAACGGTGGGCTGCTTCTTGCTTAACCAAGAAATTGCAGAATTTCCAATGAAAAAGCAATGACCACTAGTAGAGCGTCTAGTGTCTTGATCTCCACCCCAATCCGAGTCACAAAAACCAGCCAAACATGCATCATCACTAGAAGGATAAAACAGACCAAGTGTTATCGAAGGATCCTCTTCAATGCTTTCCAATGTGATGTCAACGGAGCATGCATGAATTGACTCATGAGGGAAACACTATAAGATATGTCTGGTCTTGAGTTGCATAAGTAAATGAGACTTCCAACCGCTTGACAATATAGTGTAGTATCAAATGGTTCACCACCACTTTGATTACTTAACTTCAGGCCCGTCTCAATTGGTGTAGCAACCGGCTTGCAATCTTCCATTTTGAAACGCTTCAAAATCTGCTCAATGTACCGTTGTTGGGTAATGAAGATTCCAGCCTTTCCTTGCAAAAACTCAAGACCAAGGTAGAAATGCAATTGGCCTAAATCTGATGTATCATAAATTGAAGCAAGATCAGATTTTAAGGTTGCAATATATTGTTCATTACTACCCGTAATGATAATATCATCAACATATAGCAAAATGATGATGATAAACTCAGATGTATGCATGACATAAAGCGTAGATTCACTAGGACTGTTAGAAAACCCACGATCACAAAAGTATGTGTGTATCTTTTGATACCACATCCTTGGGACTTGTTTTAGTCCATAGAGAGCCTTCTTGAGAAGACACACTTTGTCTTCTTGACCTGCAACCAAAAAATCAGCAGGTTGCTGAAGGTAAACTTCCTCATTAAGATCACCATTGAGGAAGGCTGTCTTTATGTCAAGTTGGTGCATACGGCCAACCATGATGGGCAGCCAAAGCAGTGACTATCCTTACGGTAGTTATTCGTGCGATAGGTGCAAAAGTTTTCTCATAATCAATGCCCTCCTTTTGTGCATAACCTTTGGCAACAAGTCTTGCCTTGTACCTTTCAACAGTACCATCGGACTTGTACTTGATCTTATAAACCCATTTACAGCCAATTGCTTTCTTTCCATGTGGAAGATCAACAAGAACCCATGTTTGGTTCTTCATGAGTGAGTCATACTCCTCTTTCATCGCGTCCTTCCAACATTTTACTCCTCTGGCCTGCTCATAAAAAACAGGTTCTATTGCACTATCCTCAATAGATGTAAGAGCAAAATCAGAAAAATCAGCAAATTCTACTGATTTAGATGAGGCACGAGTCTTCCCTTCATAGAAGCGGTTCACTTTGCTGTCCTGCAAAGCCTGCAACAACCATTTAGGGACTGGTTTAGGCTGTCCAACTGTAATATATCCTCACACCACAGTAGGGCAAACACTCACTGATCCACCCAACCTTTCCTACTCCCTGATATAGAGTAAGCCCCTCCTAGCCCAGTGTGAGGACTGGTAGCATGCTACTGCCAAGTGTCGGCCATGTGGCACTGACGTGGCCGACTGCACGTCGGGACCCAACTGGGGGCCCTATCCTGCTGACAGGGTCCCTAGGCTGTGTTAGGCCCGCCATGGCTATGGACCGTGCTGGGGCACACTACTCACACTGTCTTGCCCTGTTGGTCATGTACACTGGACACGACCCTGACTGTGGTATCTGACCTATCTGTGTTCCCTAGGGTTCGGCACTGGTTACGAGCTCGTAACACTCCCTCCCCCTTAAGAACCGTCTTGGTCCTCTAAGACAAAGTCTGGAAAAATCTTGCGAAGGACGCTGCCTCTTTCCCAAGTGGCATTCTCAACAGGCTGATCATTCCACTTAACCAGATATTCTCGGTATAGAGTATGACGAGTCTGCGTCTCTCTACTATCAAGAATTTCCTCTGGTTCATGTGGAGGTTTTTGAGGATCCAATGGGAGAACTAGAACACTGTCCCCTACCAGATTATCTGATCTGGTTAAGGCTTTTCGTAACTGACTTACATGAAAGACTGGAAAAACCTTACTGCTGTGTGGGAGTTCTAGTTCATAGGTGACCTCGCCTAGTCTCCTACTGATGGTAAAGGGACCACAATACCTTGGAGACAACTTAGCACACACTCCTGATTTGAGGGTTTTAGAGTCAACTGGGACTCTCAAGTAGACTTTCTCACCAGTGGAGAACTGCACATCCCGTCTGTGTGGATCTGCATAATGCCTGGCTCGATCCTGGGATTGTCTAATGCTACGCTTAGCATGTTCTATCATCTGGTTTAGGTCTTCTAAAAAGTTTCTGGCTGCTTCAACTTTTTCTTGTTTAAACCCTACAGCTGTGGGTGAGCGTGGCTGAAAACTGTACATCAACAAAAATGGGTTGTATCCCGTAGCTGAATGTTTGGTACTGTTGTAAGCAAACTCTAATATCGAGAGACACTCCTCCCAATTAGTCTGCTTCTTGCTGACGTATGCGCGAAGCATATCCTCCAGCACTTGATTTACCCTTTCTGTTTGACCGTCTGTCTGTGGATGGTCGGTGGTACTCATATTAAGTTTAGTATGGAGATGATGGAATACTGCCCTCCAAAAATTTCCAGTAAACTTACTGTCCCGGTCGCTGACTATGCCGGAAGGTAGACCGTACAATTTAAATAGCCCGTCTACAAACAACCTCGCTAACTCTGGAGCTCTAACGGTTGTTTTGGTCGGAATAAAATGAGCCATTTTGGTCAGACGGTCAACTGTGACCCATATAGCATCATTACCCTTTTGGGTTTTAGGCAGGCCTACTATAAAATCCATGGAGATACTCTCCCATTTACCAGCTGGTATTTCCAAGGGATGCAACAACCCTCCTGTCTTTAAACGCCCTGCTTTATTTACTTGACATTTCTGGCAACTGGTTACATACTGGTAAACGTCCTTTTTCATACTGGGCCAGAAAAATTGCCTACGAAGAAGCTCATAGGTCTTCTGTATGCCTGGGTGTCCCGCGCTAGGATTGTCATGACATTCATATAGGACCTGCTGTCTATAATCCTCTGAATTGGGGACACATACTCTATCTCTATAGAGCAAGTACTCATCCTGAATGGAATACTGTTTCCATTTGAATCCTTGAGTCAACTGACCCTCAACCACTGGGGTTTGCTTGGGTAATACAGGCTCAGAATCCTCAACGTCATCTGACGACGTATACTCAGACTCATCATCATCCTCAACGGAAGCTGCCGTATTCTTGGATGAACTGGCACCAGCCCCAGGAACTGGTTCTGGAGTCTGTAACTGTCTGTTCTAGACTGATTTCCAGATAATAGAGAAGAATGCATCATGCTGGCATTTCTCTCTCAAGGACTCGAGTAACTCATTACGAATCTGAGTAAAACTCAGCTCGTTTATCATAGGCATTCTGCTAAGGGCATCTGCTACTGTATTGAATTTTCCACGCCTATATCTGATAGACATGTCAAACTCTTGCATCAACTCTGCCCAACGAGCTTTCCGACCTCTAAGCTCAGGTTGATTGCAAAGGTATCTGAGACTCTCATGGTCTGTCAGGACCTCAAAGTTGGCACCATACAAATAACGCCTCCAAGTCTTAAGGGCATGGACTATAGAAAAGAGTTCCTTTTCATAGGCACTATACCTAGTCTGAACTGGCTCGAGTTTTTTACTCTCGAACGCAACTGGTCGTCCACCCTGAGTTAGCACAACACCTACTGCAAAGTCGCTAGCATCTGTTTCGACCACAAATGGCTGATTGGGGTCAACGACTTTTAAGACTGGTGCTGTAGCTAAGGCTGTTTTGAGAGCATCAAAGCTCTCCTGTTGTGCGGACTCCCAAATGAACTCCTTTCCCTTCCCCTTAAGAAGATTTGTCATAGGGACTGCTATCTGAGGATATTCCTTGACAAATCGTCTATAATATCCTGCCAAACCAAGAAAGATCTGAAGTTCTAAAATATTTTGAGGTCTTAGCCAATTGAATATGGCTTTAACCTTATTCGGGTCCATCTTAATCCCATCTGACGAGATAATGTGACCCAAATATGCTACTTCTTCAACGAAGAATTCACACTTGGATTGTTTAGCATAAAGCTTATGCTTTCTGAGCAGTCGAAACACCTTTTTGAGGTGTTTTAGATGCTCCTTCCTCGTTTTGTTGTAGACGAGGATGTCATCTAAAAATACGACTACAAACTTACCCAAGTATGGTCTGAGGACACTGTTCATCAAGGTCATAAACGTAGCTGGAGCATTTGTGAGCCCAAATGGCGTCACCTTAAACTCATAATGACCGTGACGAGTCCTAAAAGCTGTTTTCGAGACATCTTCCGACTTTATACGGACTTGATGATATCCCGATCTGAGGTCTATTTTACTGAAAAACTTAGCCCCGTCGAGTTGATCAAACAACTCGTCTGCCCGAGGCATAGGGTACTTATTCTTAATTGTGACTTTATTGAGGGCTCTGTAATCTACGCAAAGACGCATAAACCCCTCTTTCTTTTTCACCAATAGGACTGGTGAGGCCCATGGTGAACTACTGGTCTGAATTTGGCCTTTCCCAAGATAATCTGTTAACTGCCTAGTTATTTCTTCATCCTCTGTTCGGCTGACCCGATACGGAGGTTTAGAAACAGGTGTTGTACCTGGTACTTGGTTTATTACATGATCTACCTCTCTGCTAGGTGGTAAACCTTGTGGAAAATCTTCAAGAAAAACATCTTTAAATTTAGACAGTAAAGTTTCTAATTTACTGATTTTCTGCTGTATAGAATTGGAAATAGAAACTTCAGGAATAAACTGAAAGTCACATAAGAATACCTGATGGTCTTCGTCTCCGATTAGCTGAAAGAGCTTTGAACTGTAGACCATAGGACTGTTGGGAACATCATGCTCCCCATGCAACTGGATCTCTCGGCCTTTATGCTGAAAGCTGAGAGTGTTCTCCTGATAATTTCTGTGGAGGGAAGGTCCTAAACTGTAGAGCCAATCTCTCCCGAGAACAATGTTTGTGCGATCCAGGTGCATTATCTGAAAGTTTATTTCATCTTGGTACCCCTGAATACCAAGATTCAAATTACTTACCATAGTTTCCCATATTTTTTTATCTTCACCCTTAGCCAATGAAACTATGTACCTATGCTGACTAGGTACTTCTGGAAGTTTAAGCTTTTTAACCAGGGTGTAGTTGATGAAATTATGGGTTGCCCCATCATCAACCATTACTCGTACTGACTGGTTACCAACTTTCCCATGCATACGTACTAGGTCATGCGGCCCAAAGCTGAAGGGTCTCGCTAGCATTGCAGAGGTCAGTTGGCAACAATGTTCATGATCTTCATGATACACTTTGATCTCGGAAGCTGCCGAGTCACTGGGGAAACATACAGTCTGAAAAAGATGAACTTGTTTTTTATCTTTCTTATCTTTTTTTAGTGAAAGGCCCCTTGGGACACTGTCTGACTGTGTGTCCCTTGCCCATACACACAAAGCACAAACGTTCTTGTTTGGCTTTCTCAAAATCATCTGGTTTTAAGGGCTATATGAGTGAAGGGCGTTTCTGAGGAGCTTCACTTTTAAATTTGTCTTCTTTCTTTCTTTTTAAAAATTTCTTTTTAAATTGAAAGTCTTTCTGAGAAGGCTGCTCAGAAAGTGGCTGTTGTCTCGCCTTCTTCCTACCCACTGAATCATCATAGATTTGAGCATATCTGAGAGCTTGCTCAAGGGTAGTAGGCGAGTTTCTCTGGACCTCTACTTTATATTCATCTTTGAGGCCGCGGACAAATCCCCTGATTTTCTAACATATTTTTAATCTTTAAAATTGCTTCTCGATACTGCGAGATATATTGGATGAGGGACTTGTCCATTACTGTTCTTTCCCAGGCTTTCCAGGCTCTATCAAGTTCATTCTCTGGTAGAAATTCTCTTAGGAAAGCTTCTTCAAAAGCTTTCCATGACCGGGGAGTCTACCCAGTCTCCTGGAGATTTAACCACCACTTATAGGCCATAGGCCCTAAGGAAAGACTGGCCTCAATTGCTTGCAAATGGTCAGGGGTCTGTTTAAGAGCATGAATGTTCTTCCATTTGCTGAGGAAGGTTTGTAGAATATCTGCATTTCTATCCTTCTCTTCCCCATTAAAAGTAGGAGGCTTTATATCTTTAAAAACATTGGGGTGAGATCGTAAAGTCTCACCCGAAACTGATGGAAGTGGAGAAGGGGATAACTGATAAGTGGAGGAAAGGCTTCCTTTCGCGGAACTCAGAATCAAGCTTTTGAGTTCAATGAACGAGTCGTCCACACTGGACTTGAAATTGGCTAATTCCAACTTCAGTTCATCCACTTTTGTTACCAATTGGAGAAACTGCTCCTTGGTAACCAGTTCGTCGAGTTCTTCGACGAACTGTTCCTGTTCTTCCACTTCCATGGGTTCCTTCCCTTTTCTGTAAGCCAAGGCTTCTGTTTCAAGTTCGTCGAAGCCTCTCTCATGGGGTTGATCAGGTCCACGAGGAGTGGTCATCTTCGGAACTGAAAGAGAGTTACCTTAACTTCTGAAGGAAAAAAAAGTCTAAAAGACTAATTTACAACTATACAAGGAAAATGAAAGATGACTTAGCTGTTTTTGAGGACTGTACTTCCACAGAGAGAATCAAGAAAAGCCCTTTCAGGTCTTCCTCCACTGCTTTCAGACCTGTTGTCCCGAAAAATGTCAGTTTGAAGCTTCCAAACGGTGCCAAATTTCCCGGTTCTCTGAGGATAGTAGCTCGCTAGTCTGACAGCACCCCAATCTGTCCACAAGAAGGCAAATTTGAAGTCCGAAAGCACTTCCTGAATTGTGAAATTTCAGAAGTCCCCTACTCGCTGATCCGTTCGAAGTACTATTGCTCCAAATCTTCCAAGTTAGGGCCCAAAAATTTGTCAGAAGTCTGAAAACTCAGAAGTATTGGCAGCGCTGACCCTGTTGGGAAATCTCAGCTTGAAATCCGCTCAGCTCTACTAAAATTGCGCTTTGAAAACAGAAGTAGATCCCTGCATGTACAGCGATGGGTCTACTTGCTATTTCCTACTCTATTTCCGCTGGAAATCTTTTAAAAAAGATCTCTGAAATCAGCGATGGATAGCTGCCCTTCCAGCGAGTTACCTGTACATGGAATTTGACTCCTTACTACTGTAATTTCTCAGTGAATTTCAAAGGTTTGAAGGTTGCATCTACAGCGATCCTCCTCCTCTATTCCTCTCTGAGAATCTGAGAAACACTTCCTATCTTCTGATAGCTTTTTCTACTGCTGCTCCTGAACTCCCTAGGATGGAGATGGCTCTGATACCAGTGTAATATATCCTAACACCACAGTAGGACAAACACTAACTGATCCACCCAACCTTGCCTACTCCCTGATATAGAGTAAGCCCCTCCTAGCCCAGTGTGAGGACTGGTAGCATGCTATTGCCAAGTGTCGGCCACGTGGCACTGACGTGGCCGACTGCACGTCGGGACCCAACTGGGGGCCCTATCCTGGTGACAGGGTCCCTAGGCTGTGTTAGGCCCGCCATGGCTATGGACCGTGCTGGGGCACACTACTCACACTGTCTTGCCCTGTTGGTCATGTACGCTGGACACGACCCTGACTATGGTATCTGACCTATCTGTGTTCTCTAGGGTTCGGCACTGGTTACGAGCTTGTAACACCCGGGCTGGCTTTTTAACTAAAGCCTACTTACCAAACTGAAACACTTCATAACAATTGTAAAATCACAGTGGAGCTTACCAATTCTAACTAAAATTGTAACGATCACCAAGTGAAGATCTTCTAAATCTTGTTGCATGAGCCAAAAGGACTATTGTGGAGCCAAACCACCTAACCAAACTAGAAATTGAGAGTCAAACTCCAATCCGAGCCACGGTGACTGAATACACAACAAGAGAGATTTGTGGCAACTGGAGATAGAAATGTATATGAGGAGATGGGGTGAGTTCCTACCAATTATATATAAGCTCCTGAGCCTAAAAATATTTTCTATAAGATTCCATATCCAATCCGATTGTCTTTGATCTCCTTTACACGTAAAAAAATCGACACCATGCACTAGCTCCACATGTCCTAATAGATATCATTATGGAGTACTAAATATCCACGTCAAGGATTATTTTAAATCCTCTGAATCGAACATGGACGTGACACGAATCATTTACGAAAGTGAACAATATCAATTTTTCATAAACATCTTGGGTTAGCTGCACATCTACCATCTTCAACTCGACAACAATGGAGCAAAGTCGCAATGCTTAAAAATTTGTAACACTAGATGTTGACTCAAATGAGAATCTATTTGTAGATTTTGACAAAGCAGATGAGTCGTCAACTTCATCAACTAAAAGGAGAGCCTTGACAATATATCAAACACTGAGTTGAGAGGAGTTACTGAAAACTCCATGGAATTTGAAGTGTGAAAAATATCAAAAATATTATTAGTGTTTTTAAAAATTTGTGGATTTAGCATATAATGCATCAAATCTATTCTATGAGTTATTTTTAAAAGTTAATTATTTTTGGTAGACTATTAAAAATCATAAAAATTCATGTATTTTGTTCATGTGATGGACATCTTCGATGTTTTGGATTTTATTGAAAAGTTTATTTATTTTTGGCATGGTATACTGATTTTTTAAAGTCAAAATACATGTTATTGTAATAGTTTTTTAGTGAAGTTTGAGAATTTCTACGCAAAAAGCATATTTTTGGGCAAGAATTACAAAACTACTAAATGGTTACTCTTTTGTAAGATTTTGACCCGTTTCAAAAGGTTTCACATTTAAAAGAATACATATTCACAGTTTATTATGGCTACTGTTTTTTTTTTCAATGATAAATGGAAAAAGTAATTTAAGATCTATTAGGATGAACCTGTAACAATCACCACAAACATCAAGACATTTTTTAGCAGTGATTATCCAAGCATAGATAACTCAATTATGAATAATCCATGGCTTGAAAAAATGCCCCAATCTATTGACGACAATGGTGTAACTAATTTTGGCACGAAATAAATATCCATGTGTCGATTATCCATGCTACCAACGACTTTAGTCTTAGCAGACTTAACAGAGATCGCCTAGAACTTATGGCGGGGATTATCCATGTAATCGGCTAAGTGTTGTGGGTGACGTGGATGCTATGCATGGAAAAACACAAAGTTTTCTAGTTATCTAACCACAAACATTGTAAGATTTAAATAGATCATTGGAGAACTATTGATTCCAAATAAGAGATAATGTTGCTATACTACAGCTTTGATGTTTAAATGTAAGCTCTGTGCATAACGAATAAGATTTTTTAGATGTGCTTGATTATGGTAGTCTTTCTAAGACATATAGTAGCAGGCCAAGCCTAAACAAAGGAGATCAAAGGCTTAAATACGTGAAATAAGAACAAGTGGGAGGGTAGAGCCTTCAGCACGGGGTTGAGATTGCACATCATTGCGATAACAAGTACTTGCAATAACGTTCTTACCCAATTTTTTTATTAAAGAGAAAATTCAGAATTGAGATCACTGTCAATGAGAAGGCTTTTTGAGAACTCATGGAGTCTTCATGTAGAGAGGAGTTGTTGCACGAGGGGTGGGCACTAACTCTGGAGCTTTGCGCATGCCCAGCACGAGTTTGCGAGTCTCTCCAAGATCTACTTTGTGTCCATCAGGCAAACGCCACTCGAAGCAATGCAGTAGACAAGCAAGAGTGTGCTGGACTATGCACAGCCCCAGCCCAATGGCAGGGCATTTCCTTCTTCCAGCTCCAAATGGGATCAGCTCCATGTTGTGCCCCAACACATCCACGTGAATGTGCTCTTCCAGGAATCTGTCCGGGTTGAATTCCAATGGATTCTGCCATACACTGGGATCACGTCCTATAGCCCATGCATTGACAAGTATCTGTGTACCACGTGGAATGGTGTATCCTGCTAGTTCACAAGTCTCCACGGAGCAGTGAGGGACTAGCAAGGGTGCTGCTGGATGAAGCCGGAAGGTCTCCTTCACTATTGCCATCAGAAACTTGAGCTGTGGTATGTCGGATTCGTCTACTGTTCGAGAATCACCTACTATAGTGTCAATTTCTCGTTGGGCTCTCGTCAGCAGGGTTGGTTTGTGGAGTAGCTCCGCCATAGCCCAAATAATGGTCGAGGATGACGTATGTGAGCCTCCTGTTAGCAGGTCCTGTAAGACATGAAGATGCGATTTAGTGAAATCCATGCGTTTCTCTGATGACTTTGTTATCAAAACTACTAGGGAAACATTTCTATGCGAAGATGTAATCGAATGAAATCATGGCCTTTCTCTTACTACTTTGTTATCAAAGCTGTCACAAAATTAAATTCATCTGAAGATGTAATCTTTTGATATCCATGGCTTTTTTTAATTACAACACTCTTATCAAAGCTTCTACAGAGATATTTTGACGGTTATTTTGATTGATGGACAGAAGGTAGTGTTCATTAGTCGGAAAATGGCATGTACATATCGAAGCTTGATCACTACTATCAAAGCAGAGTGAAACTAGGACGTAGAAATACCGCTATCACTCCTTTTACTGAAATCCTGGAAAGGTTATGTTGCGTCTGGTCCACCCCATCAAATTTTATATTTAGAAGAACATCCAACAAGTCGTTTGAGAGGTCTTGATCTTTTTTTGCATGTGCGTGCTGTTCATGTTCGCGAATGCTTTTCTCGAGCACGAAATCAAGGCGCTGATGGACTTTTCTCAGCCGCCCTTGTTGTCCCAGGGGAGCAATTAGCCAAGCCAGATAGGGAATGAAGTCTCCAAGATTGAATGTTGCAAGCAAAGCTAAGGTCTCGTCGAATAAAGCTCTAAAGTCGGCACTGTCCCGATCAAACGAGTTCGCAATTCTTTTACTTAGCAGCATTCTTGAAACTATGTCCATTCCCAAGGCACACAACTTCTCGGTATAATCCACCGCACCTCCTGGTTTTGAGGAATATTCTTTGTAGATGGACTGCAGCATAAAACATACCTCCTGCATCCTGGGATCCTTGTACCTCTTTAATCTTTTTGGCGCAAAAAGCTCGAGAGTGCATATCTTCCTCATGAGCCTCCAGTGTTCACCATAGGGAGCCATGGCAATGCCATACTTATCATACAACATGTATTTCACTCGGGACACTCCTGGGCGAGATGCGAGAACATGATCATGGACGTTGAGAACCTGGGTTGCCATCTTAGTAGAAGAGACAACCACGGATGGAATGGAGCCAAAACGAAGGTACATGATTTCACCATGCTTCTTTGAAAGCTCATGCAATGCTTGATGAGACAGCTTACCCAACTGATGAA
Organism: Diphasiastrum complanatum; assembly: GCA_029204225.1. NCBI lineage: Eukaryota > Viridiplantae > Streptophyta > Lycopodiopsida > Lycopodiales > Lycopodiaceae > Diphasiastrum > Diphasiastrum complanatum. Next base: position 77,994,654 of record CM055094.1, read on the forward strand.
GATTTCCTATGATAGGCAAAGGACTCGGACCAGGGGGCAGCAGCAGCAATCGCCCTTGCATACGTTTGTAACAATAGTAAAATAGCGCGATAAGCAGCATTGCCAATAATGCGGTGAGCTGAGAATCGTACAAGTTCCCCCCCAACTCCATCTCTGATACAGCAAGATCAACACTCGAAAGAAAGGCATGCAAAAAGGATAGAATTAGAGCTATTATTAAATAGCCTATTTATGACATATAATCTCCTGCTTTGATTGTTCTTCCAACGGCATAGAGACGAGTGTGGTTCTGTCTGCTCGACCCCACTGGGAAGCCTGCAGTGCTCACCATGTCAAGTTTTTCAAATTACAAACAAAAATGTGGTGGAGTACCACAAATGCCTTGAACATCCAAGAACCTTCTACCACCACACAATGCACATCTATCTTATTTTTTAAGTATGAGATAACAAATCTCTTGAAAGGATGCACTGTAATCCAAGATTGAAGCAACAATAGTAAGTAACATCAAGCTTTGTAGTACACACTTATGGCATACTAATCACTTAAAATAAAAAACAAAGATTGCATTCTAGAAAGAATAAAAACTCATTCAAGCTCTCAAATTCACTTAAAAGTGACATTTCATCTAATCATCACAATAGCTTGCAAAGCTAATAATGAAGTAAAACTTACATGGACAATTTTATGTCATATTCATTCATAGACAATAATGCACTTTTTAGATAGAAATAACAATTATGCACTTCATTGTGAGTCAACACATAGTTTTGCCTTTTCATTAAGGCAAGGCTTTGTTTATGTCCTATTCATTCATAGGCAATGCACTCTTGAAATAGAAATAACAATAAGGCAAGGCCAAAGATATTCAGCCACTTAATATATTCACATTCGGAGTTTGAAAAGTCGCCATATTGTTCCAAATGGAATGATCATATTAATTAATAAAAGATAGATTTAGTACATGCTTTTTTATGGTGTTGACTTTGAATATTAGATTTTTCTACAAAAATTTGTGTAGGATACTACTTATAAGGATTCTAGAACCACCTTAAATTCAGGAATATTACATAGAATTCTTGACTAGTCTTGTCGTAATTACTAAAAGACAGCATTTTTTTTTTATATTGTGAAGCTTTTATGTCATGATTGCTCCGAATGAGTGTCTGGGAAATCTCTCCTAAGTTTTTTTTCAATACTTTGGGTTTTGTAAGGCTTGTCATTTTGTGAAAAATGTCAAAAAATTTGTTTGATTAGAATCCTCTAGTTAATAATTAATCATGAAAGTTAGCATGTTGACAAAGAAGACAACCAAACGATTTTAATTCTCGATAAATACATATCTCATAATTAAAAATTTGAAAGCCTCTTAATATCCAAGCATTTTAATGAACATGAACCTATGGCCTACTTCATCAAGAACTTTCATTGTTAAGATATGTTCTGTTGATTCCAATCTCACACTATGGCAACTAGTTCAAACAATTATTGTGCATAAATTTTCATTGAAAATTTGACACATTGAGCATCACATTATTCTAAGTGGGGAAGGGGCTCCACCACACTTGTCTCTTTGCCATTGAAGAACAATAGATGGGTGATTAGCATTAGCTCCAATTCTATCGTTTTCATAGTCCCTCACTACAAAATCTCTCTCATAATATAAAACTTTTCATTTTTTGAGGACTCTTATGCTTTTTCCTCGGCTTTGCTCCATCCCATCAAGAGATTTTAGCATGTAAGTGTATTACAAATCAAATTGTCAATGATCTTGTATTTGCTAGGCATAGTTCTTTTGAAGGTATGTATAAGTTTTGGGCATTGTTCAAGCCGGCATTGTCAAAAACGGAAATGACATTCTTTTTCACAACATTGTTTTAACACGGATTATTTGAAGGATTTGACTTTCTAAAAATCATTAACTTATATCTTTTTTCAAAGTTTTTATGATTGGTAGAATATATAGGCAAGATTCTATTCTCTCTCTCTCTCTCTCTCTCTCTCTCTCTCTCTCTCTCTCTCTCTCTCTCTCTCTCTCTCTCTCTCTCTCTCTCTCTCTCTCTCTCTCTCTCTCTCTCACACACACACACACACACACACACACACACACACACACACACACACACACACAACTTTTCACATTGATGAGAAGACCTATAATATTGGAAGTAAAACGCTCCCAAGGTTATGGAACAAGGCCTTAGTAATCTTTGCCACAATATCTCCCTTATCCAACCGACTATGACATGGGCATACCGCCTTGCTTAGTTGATGGTCATTGTGTTTGTTGTTGAGACAAGTCACTCTTAAAGGCCAATGATATACAACTTGCACCAAAAATAGACCACATGCCATTAATAGGATATTGTTGACTTTCTCATCAACACTATTTTAGGACATCAAAATTTGTCCTCCAACTATATTGAAATCTTCATAAAGTGTACAAGATACTACTACTTAAATTGTTCATGTACTGGTGCAATTTTAACCATTAACCTTAATGGATTAAAACAACTTATGATGCGATAGTAGCATGGTGTGCCAAAGGTGAGCAAAGTAATTACATGACCAACTTAACACATGGATCTTCAACGACAATAAAATGGTGCATGACTCAAGTTAACTTGTTAGAATGTTGCATGAGTATTCAAACCCATTTCTAGATATTGCTTGAACTAACTCATCCAATTGACTTTGTGACCACTTCTTTTTTATCTTAATGCCAATTTATATTTTCTCTTGTGAATTGGAAATAGTATTAGCATGGTGTGTTGAGCGAATTAATTACATGACCGAAACAAACACATGTATATTCAACGACAATAAAATGGTGCAAGACTCAAGTAACAAATGGATAATGCATCCAAATGACCATTAAGCAATCTAGGTAAACAATATCGAAGCTCTTGGTCTTCATTTGGAGGAAGGTGGTATTCTTGTCAATAGTGAAGAAGAAGATGCTGCTACAACATCTTCAGGATCTTCTTCGTGGTCCACGGGGGATACAAATGGCTATGAGAGTGAAATTCCCAGGTAAATGTTTTTGTACGTAATGGTATTAGCGCAAGAAGCATAAATATCTGGACATTTTGCAAAAGGCTATCGTTTAATTTGTAAAATACAGGAAATCAAGAAGTGTATAGTTTATTGTGTCAAAATACATGCTTTTGAAACTAGAGCAAATTTTATTTTTTGTTATTTTATTTCAAATTTCATTATGAAAAGTGACTTACAAACCAAGTCCTTTTCAAAGTTCAAAAATCTTGAAAATGTGCAAAATCACCCTCTTTTTGGTCATTTTTCAAACATGCTTTATACATGCGCAAGGTGTTTTTGAAAAGCACCCTAATTTAAGTCACTTTTTGAGAGAATTTAGGGGAATATTTCAAAAGTTTCTCTTTTGGTCAAAAAGTTTCTCATTCGACTCGCAATGGTGTTAATTATGATTGTTCAAAGCTTTGCTCAAATATGACAAGAGCCTAATCGATATATCCCTCAGGCATTCATCAATAATGATGAACTTGTCTCAGTAGCTGAAGCACTATCGAGTTCAAATGCAGACAAGTGCCATACAGCCATGAATGTGGAGTACAATTCATTGATGAAGAACAAGACCTGGTGTCTTGTCGAACCTCCTCCAAATGCAAAGGTGATGGACATGAAGTGGATCTTCAAGTTAAAGCTTAACCTTCATGGTTCGATATCCATATGGAAAGGCTCGACTAAAAGGTTATGAACAATTCTATGGAATAGATTACATTGAGACATTTAGTCTAGTGGTAAAACATCAATCTATTCACACTTTACTGGCTATCGCAGTTGTATAGGAATTTGGATATTCACCAAATGGATGTTAAGACAAGACAACGTTCCTAAATGGGTATATCCAAGAAGACATCAATGTCTACCAACTCAAAGATTACATCCTTCAAGGCCAAGAGCATAAGATATGCAAATTGCAGAAAGGTCTCTTACTCTCCTTTGGCAAATTAAAACTCCAAAGAATCCTAGAAAACACAAGGGGATCTAACTAAATCTATTCCTACTATGTCATGGTTGTTTGTGGGCACTGTACCCTTCAATGCTCTTGACCTCTTTGGGTTCCAATGTTGGGAGAAAGAGGGTGTGTCATGTGTGAGAAACGAAAATAACTCGAACAAGAAAACGAACACGAACGAGAAGCGGAACTCAGACGTGAAACAAACTCGAATAGAAAGTGTTCGTGCACAGCGAAATGAGCTATATGACTCTCTCCCTAAGCATGACTATGCCTATCAGAAACGAACAAAACGTTAGTGATGGAAATCACGGTCGTTTTGATTACATAGCCAAACGTTGATAAAACACCAGAAGAATAATTTATCACGAACAACTAGACAAATTATGTGTCGCGAATGATTTGCGAAGAGCTAGACCGAGCTCGACTGATACTGGGTCCTGTTCCATCACTCCTAGACTCATCCACAACACATTCAATCGTTGTTCCCTAAGCAAAGAGGTTGCAGATTAGTCTAGTTCAATCAAGAGCTGATGGTCAACTTGTCAAAATCCAGACACAAAGGGAGCACAAGTCTGTGTGGTCGATCATGAACCAATTTGTTAAGATGGCTCCTCTATTAGGTTCTTGAGTTAGCTGGGCTATTTGTGAAGCATATTTTCCAGCTTCATGAGTTGTCAACCAATATTGTTTTTTCTTTTTGGGCACCAACATGAATGGCAAAATAATCATAGTACTTAAGTTAGATGAGTCAGAAATTTTGAAAGGGCAGAATATGGAAAGGGTTAGTATAACTCTCATGAATGGTGCTCTATCACAAACAGAGAACCAATAAGATTTCAAATTCAGTGTCCAGTCAGAAAATGATATATGGTGGTTGGCAGCGTTTCAGGTAACTAGCCTCATTATTACATTACATTCATTGAATAGTATTAATACATTGTAAACTAAGTCTGATTAATTCTTTGGACAGGTGCTGAAAGAGGATCATGATATATTATCATGGATATTCTCAAGGACATCTTATCCTAGGATCATCAAGGACCATATGGATGGAGGACTTCTCAATGTTCCAGGAGTTGGAGACTTCAATGTTGAATGGCACTTAGCAGGTGATTTGAAAACATTGAAATATATGTATAATGTCTCTCACAGTGCTACTCAAAACACCCTTGTTTGTATTGCATGAAAATGGCAAAAGATGTAACTAAGAGTACAGGAATTACTAGAGAATGTGCAGATCCAAACTGGAAGCCTGTGTTGCCTATCCCCTTAAAAAATGTGCATGTTTGCACTCTTCATGCAGAAGTTAGATTAATAGAAAAGATCATTTATCTTCATATAGTATGATAAGCCAACATCATTAGCAAAGGAAGCTATCTCTCGATTAGAAGATGTTTTATCAAAAGCAGGACTCCGTAAAGGACATGTCAAAAGTCAAATAGATGAAAAGCTTTCAGGAAAGAATGGGAACATGCCAACTAAGCCAAGTATAGGAGGAGCAAAAGCACGTCGTTTTCTATCAAATCATATTGGTAAGGCTTCTAATATTCAACACTCAGTCTAGACAGATATTATTGCTATCACTCAGGATTTCGAGAAAGACGGCAAAACCAGAATACTAAAAGTTGATGTATGGAAAAAGTTTGATAGTATGATTGCTATTTTAAGAAAAGAAAAATACTCTGATATTGATAAGAAAGCTGTCCAAAGGACTTGTGTCGAGTTTGTTAATGCAATATCAAAAGCATGGGGAGAAAATCACACCACTCATTACATGGTTAGTATAAAATTTTCAATTTGCTTTCAAATTTTCATATATATTTAGATCCAAACATAAGACTGACATTATGATTTTGACATATGCAACACGTACTAAGAGATCGTATAGCATTTTTTGCTATACATAGGGAAGCTTGAGTGTATGGTCAACACAAGGGATGGAGAAGTCACACTGGCAAGCACGAGCAGCATTTCATCGAAATACACAACATGGCGGAACCAATGAAAAACGAAACTACATTTGTCAATTGTTTCAGTGGTTCTACCGCAGAGTTCAGATTCGACATATAACAAAGTCCACACAATACAACAAGTTTAGAAAAGCATGCAAGTTCATATAGGCAGAGAAAATAGATGATTGCTGAGTAGAAGATCATCATTGCTGAGTAGAAGATCATCATGACATGTTCATAATTGCTTTGCAAATTCATTGAACAAGAGAGGAGAAATACCCAATGTAAATTTATTGATTGTATTATACCAAAATACAAAGTGTTAACCATTCATCATCAGATCTTGTATCAGATTCTATGGTAGTATTGTCATGAAGAAATTCTCTGCTAACGTATGCATCTAGTAGATGTGCATTATCCTTATTTCCACTAAGCTCAATATAAGTGGAATACAATGAATAATGGGAGCTCCTTAAAGGAACATTCCCATCAGTAAAGCCTAAAATGTTCAAAACATAAGATCTTTTGACAAAAATGATCTTATTTGTCTTAACAAACTTATGTCCTCCTAGATAAAATGATAAAGCTTTAACTGCCATTATAAGACTCTCCCCGACTGGGCTCAGCTTGGAATGAGCAATACAGATCTCATTCTTCAGGAAATGCCTAAGATAGTGGCCTAGTCCACTGTCCCTCTGGAACGAGGATGCGTGTTGTCTGAAACCACCTCGTCTCGCAGCAAAATCATCTACTATGAGAGCATCCTGCAATAGGAAATATGTTAGCAAAAACACATTCAGTAATTGAAAACATTCCAATGCAAGGAAGATTAAACACTTAAACATTCTTCATCGTCAGCAGCAACCAGATCAGGATGATCAATATAATGACCATGTACGGAAGTGGAATCATTAGTGAAGTCAATTAATGATGGACGAGGGAAGCCTATCTGGGATTGAAATGCCGTCAATTCTTCATCGGATGGTCTGCCTCGCCCATCCTCAGCTATATTTGATAAAGTCATATTCAAGCATTCTTCACCGGTCATAAGACCCTCCTCATCATCAAAATCAATACCAGCAACAAGGTCATCTGTCTCAAAATCTACAAGTTGGAGAATTCAGAAATTGTGCTAAATAATAAACATAGAATCTCGTCCTCACGATAGTCAAAAAATTTACATAAATCAGCAGTAGTATAATATACATCGTCATTAATATAATATACAGGCAAATTGAAAAGACATTTCGAATCCTCCATATATTTGGATTCTTCATCAGATGTATTTTGGCCAATGAAAGAATCCCGGAGAACATCAATATTTACATCAATGAAATCACTTTCTTTATCAGGAGTGTCGATAAAAAAGTGACTGATATCCTCAATGGCTGACTGAACAGAGGAGGGTGCAAAAGGAGGGTCAACAACATGAACTTCATCATCATCTGGGATCTTAACTAACAGAAAAAGTACGAAACCACTCTGATATTCAACCAATCGACATTTCTTGTTGCAATACGGACACATTGAACTACTTTTGAAAAGATCAAACAATTTGGTGAACATTCTATCCAGTCTATGTCTAAAAGCTGGGAAGAAATGAACAAGATCAGTATAATGCATGTATTGGAGTGGACCTATGGAGAAAATAGGCTTGCTAAGTATATATCTGAATCTGACATAATGTTCATAAAATACGTCAGAATTTGGTTGTGCAGTCCTGAAAACATGTAGATATGGCCTGAATAGACTTTGGAAGTAGTCTAGGTTTTCAGTAATCCCAAATTCACTCAGAAATGAACTCAAGCCTGATTCTCGTGAGGATGATGAGGAAGAGGCCATGGCAGTAACGTGAATATTGCACTTGTGCGCGCGGGAGAACTGAACCAAAACTAACTATCAAAATGGCGCAGAAGATGGATATGTACTGCAGACAGATACAGAATATCGCACTTGTGCACGAGTAGGTATAGTTGCAAGCAAACGGACATCAATGAGTGCATACAAAAGCGATATGTCGCGAAGTTTGAGAACTGAAAAGGTAAAAAATTAATCGATTTTCGTGCCATTTATACTAAAATTTCGCACGTGTGGTCACCAGACTTAGGACAAGTATCTACTTTCAATTGGACAACAGGCGCAGGCACGTGTGAGATGACACCTGCACACGTGTGAAATGACACCTAGACACATGTCGCGTGTTCATTTGATTGCTCAGAAACACGTGTCGCTCTCGCATTCGATCGTACAAATCCCACACGTGTAATGTGACAGGGTGACACGTGTTGCTCTTGCATTTGTCCGTACAACGTCCACACGTGTGACAAGACGTTCTTTCGCACGTGCGAACCTCGATATAAAATCACAAATTTCGGTGAATTTTTTTCACTTTTTTTTTCGCTCCGCATATCGCATTTGTGCGCACCCTTTACAATCAAAATTCCTCCTACTGTCTTCCATGCGCACAGGTCCGATATGTCTGCCTATGTGTCATCCCATATCGCACTTGTGCATCTTTCCTCAAATCTAATCGTTCTCTCTGATATTTGACTCGCACAGGTCCGATATACCGTACATTCTGTCCGTACATAGCGGTCCTCTGCGAGTTCTTTATCATCCCTCCCTTCTCATCCTAACCTTCACGCACAAGTCCGCTATCACATAGTACACGCCCATGGATAGAAGAAAGCAAACAAGGAGGGACTTCTTCTCTCTTGGCTCATCCTCATCTCCTGCGGTTGCCATCACACCACCTGCTAGAACCTAGAACGCGCAACCGCAGCAGGTGGCTCTCTGAGATACGCAAGTATCAGAGGTCAACAACTCTGTTGATCTCAAGAGCTCCATTCTACTGTGTTGTCCGGAACATAACAAGAAATGATCTTGGACAGCACGTTAGATTCACACCGAGTGCTCTTCAGTGCCTTCAGGAGGCTGCTTAAGATTATATTAGCCTTTTTTTTTAGGATTCTTTTTTGCTTGCCATCCATACCAAGAGGGTTACCGTAATGCCCAAGGATTTTCAACTTCTGATAAGAATGAGGGATAGGTACTGTAGGTTCCATGTATCTTAGCCTGCTGCTCCTAGACCAACTCCTGTAGATAGGACTAATCTTCCTACGAAGCATCCTAGGAAGCAGACAGCCCCCAAGCGTGCTCCTATGAAAGTGAAGCCTAACCCTTCAGACTCTGTGAAGCCTATCCCAGAATCCATTGTAGATAACGCTGCTATTGATAATGCTGTAAATATAACTACCTTTGTTTTGGATACTCCTATAATTGCTGTAGATACTACACATCTACCTCCTCCTCCTCCTCCCAATTTTTATACATATATAGATTCGGATGATTATCTTAAATTTGTGAAAGACATATCGGATGCTATAGATACAATTGGTACTCCTTTTTGTTTTAGACTAGATGAACTTGATTTTAGTATTAATTTTAGTGTTCTAGATTGCCTGGATCTCAAAGGATAGACGGGCTTCTATCAGTGATCCTGTGATAGAGTCCGGGCTTACACTCTTGCAATATGACATTGCAAGAGATTCATCAAATGAGTTGCTGGTGCAAAGTAGCTTTTTGCTTCAGGCCTTCAAGGAGAACAATGACACATTGTCACTGTGTCTGACAAGTGGATTCACACCAGCAACAAAGTATCTGCTCATACCTTATCATACGAAGTCAGTTATATTAAATGCTTCTTGCTATTTTATGCATTAACATTGGCATTGTCAGTGAAAATAGTCCTCAGAATTGCAACTAAAAAAAATTTATTCTTATTTTGCAGTGACCACTGGAGTTTAAACCTGATCTCTATTAAGAGATCTATAAATAATCTTATTGAATGTTTTTGTGTCAAGATGAATTCGACGAGAAATACGCATAGGGATGTAGATATATACATTCCATATCTAAGTAAATATATTCCTACAGACGTTCCCCATTCTGTGGACTGGCAGATCGTCAGCTTGGAGGTAAACTCTGTCTTTCTTAATAGCATTTTGAAATCAGTATTCTAATAAAATATTTTCAATCTAATTCATTCTGTTTCATAATTGATTTCTTGTGTGCTGAATTATTTTGCAGTCACCTCAGCAAAATGATTCATTCAACTGTGGGTGGTACACATTGTACAATGCCAAGTTGTTTTTTTGAGTGGTTCAACCTTCAACAAGATCTTGCTATTTCTAAGGTAATAAATTCTGTTTATTCTTATTTTGGAATCATGATTAGTTTTCTATTCTAGTGATGTTAAAGGCCAATACTAATACATGAATGTTCTATTTTACAGTTTACACTTCCTGAGTACACATCAAGCCAGGTGTACAGATTTAGACGAGAAATTATCCTGAGTATACTGGCTAGGGCAAGGCTTCAGCCTCCCATTATTGATGATGGTGCAAAGGATGATGTAGTTGTACTAAGATAGCATAGAACAAGAATACATGTATAGACTTCATAGAAAAATATACATTGATATATCAAATGCTGCTCCAGTTTATGAATTTGGGAGCACCAAATACATGTACGGATGCCCAACTTGGGCTTTCATTTACTGAATGAAAGAGTGTATACACATATTTTTACTAAAGTTTATTTGAAACTATTGTTCTCCCACAATGGTGATTGTTGTAGGTAGATCTTTGCAGCACATTATCAACTCTTGTCTTTTTCGCATCTGTGACATAGCAAATATTAGTGAATGTGCAATTGTAAATGGTGACATTTTCTATTATTTTGTGCTATTTTGAAATGGCAATAAACATAAAGTACTTACGTGTCTTCCGTTGATGATAAATCTGAAATATGTTGGTAGATTGGTTTGTAATAGCATGAGCTCTGTTATGATAAAATCAAGCTTCCAGTGCTCTTCCACCTCAACCATAGTCAAATATTCCTCATTGTAGATAATGCTTATCTCCATTCGGTTTGTGTGACCATTTAGTTCAAAGTCTTGATCCAGTGGTAGACAATGTTGAAGCATTGAAATTATAATCTAAAGAGCATCAATAAAGGAAATCACCTATGATTGTTGTAGAGTGCATATGTTTTGATATACTTACAATTACATTTTTGATGATCATGAGGATTGATATCATGTACTTCGATTTTTGAATGCATATATACATGTTGGACTAAGACTTCTGATATCGATTGACCTCCCGGGGTAGTCTTAAACTCCAAAATTTTTGCTTTCCAATAAGATTTGTAAGTCATTTTTTCTCTTTTCTTTTGTCGAAAATTGCCCTTTGATGATGGATGCAGCAATACCCATGAGTTCTTTGTATATTTTGTTGAGTTCCAGTTATCAGCTTCATCTTTCTCATTGTAAACAATCATAGAATCGATTGTAGATCTGGGTCTCATTGCCATTGCTATTTTCAAAGCTTGGGCGCCAAAAATCTCTCTTATATGCTACTTAATTTTAGTTTTTCGTATCACATTTAATCTAATGTGAATGCCAACATAGTCATAGTTACTGCGTATACCATATTTTATGTAACTGTACATACTATATTTCTATAACTGTAACTAGTATAGTTAGAAAATTTCATTATACTAACCAGCATAGTAAAGTAAATTTAACTTGAGGTATTGACTCGGACAGATTAGCACATGTCGGGCAGGAAGAAGAAACCAATGGGATACGTCCATGCTGCCTGGACACAAATTTTAAAGTTTTCTATATTGCATTTTTATTTTTTAGTTAATTTGACCTACGTTACGTAGATTTCAAATCTGTGCATTTTGATTGGGCCTGGTGGCAGTCGAAACTAAAGAAAAAAAAAAGTATCTTTACAAAGGGTCTTTTTGATACTGAGAACTCCTCTAATGCAATCCTCTAGCAATATGCTGATGGCTTGATTTAAATGGTTTCCTAGTCTGTTTACCAACTAGACAGTCTTGACAAACATGTAACTCCACTTTATCATGACTATAGTTGAGATCAAGAACAATAGATTGTCTTGACATTTGTTGTACAACAGCGTGATTTAAATGACCAAGTCTATAATGCCCAAAGTAAACTTTTATTTGCATGAATAGAAGTACTGAGCGCCTGACTAGAGGCAGAAAAGCAATGACTTAATTTGTACAAGTATCCATGCCTCTTTCCGAGTGCTAGGATCTTGCCTATCCTATCAACTACTTTGCACTGATCACATTCAAATTCTACTCTATGTCTTAGATCTATGATTCTGCTTACAGAGAGTAGATTTGTAGACAAATTTGGTGCATACAGGGCTTTAGAGAGTAGCTTAGACTGATCACTTGCAAAGCTTAATCTTACAGTACCTTCATCTTTAATAGCTTGTGTGCTATTGTCGCCAAGGTGAACAAATTTTGGATACTGTAAGGTGTATAGGACTCGAAATAGCCAATGAGGCTAGTCATGTGCTGAGTGGCTCCGGAATCCAGGAACCAAGAATTGTTGCCGAATGCTCCTTGATGGCTGGTCATGAAGGCATCATGATCCACTTCTTGAATAGGTTGTGGAGCTTCTGCAACTGCATTTGCCACTTGATTCGACTGCCCCTTGCTGTTGTTCTTGCTTGCAGTATCCGGCAGTCTTGAATTTCGTGGTTGCTTCGCTTGCAGTATTTGCAGAACAACTTCTTTTTTGTTTGCGGATTCGACAGTTCTTTGTGCTGAGCTAGTTTATGGTCTGGCTTTGATTGCTTCAGGCCTTTCTTCTTCTTCTACTTAGTCGTGCTCTTGTTGGCGTATAGGGCGTGAAAATCAGCTGAGAAACTTGAGGCTTTGTTCCTCTGCGTGTCTTCCTGCAACAACATAGTAATGACTCTCCAAAGAGTCAGTTCTAGATGAGTCGTGTTGAGCAATCGTTGTCAAGTCTGTTAGCGCAGTTGCATGGGGTGAGTGTGAAGATGCCGCGACAGGGTGGCTTCGCTTTTCCTAGGGCACCTTCGGCATTTTGTCAGGCAGTGTCTCCTTTTTTCGCCTGTCACAAATCATGTGTAAAAAACACAGTGTCGCGTTTTTCACCTTTCTTTTGCCTGTGAGAATTTACTTGTATTTATGTTGTGCGACAATGTGAGTAAACATGCAGCATGAATGGAGGTAGATTAAAATGGGATTTAGGAGAGTAGAGGAGATAAATCCAACATCCAAGGCTTTAACAAAAGAATAATACTACCCACATGGCTTAAGTCCTGTGATATGGATCTAAAACTTATTTTGTGGACTGTAGGCAAGAGGGAAGGAAGAGCAAGGAGACAAACTATGAAAAAGCTTGGAAGTCGTTCTTCCTAAGTGCAAATCCATAGCTTGGCACTAAAAACCTGGATAGCAAATCTAGCATTTCTATGGCAAGAGAGGATGCTACTTATGTCTAGAAATCTAGGCATCAAGCATACATAGTAGAGAAACAAGCATCAACACATAAAATGGAAACACTCGCCTCACAATTCTCTCTCTTTTACTCTCTCAAAGTGTAAAATACCTATGTAAACCAAATGAGGGGAGATTTTCTTGGTTGTTACTTGCTTCTTTTCCCTAATGGAAGGCTAGTGTGTAGAGAGCATAGATTTGGCTTGCTTGTTCTTGAGAGGATCACCATCTTTGGCATAGGACTTAGATGGGAGTAGGATCTTGAGCATGCTAGTGATTCTGATGGTTGTGATTGTGGTTTAGCAAGGGAGTGCTAGATAGTCTTGCTTGTGCATAGATCTAGAAGGGTGGTAAATTCTTGAGGCCATTTGATTGTCTACTTTTGGAAGGATCTTAGGAGCATTGGAGGAGAGGCACAAATGATTGGAGGGCTTTTGGAGGCATCGGTGGACATCAACTCAAAGGCTTGGTCGACAGCTCTTCCTTGTTGTAGAAAGTGGTATCTGAGCCTCTTAAGACCAAATTGGGAATGGTAACTCTAAAGCTCTTTCTTTTGTTGCATAAAAATCTGCCATCAAATTGTTTTGCTAGTGTGGTTGATTAATATTTGTTTTCTTAGTTCAATATTTTATGGACCTAATGACTTGATTTGCATTAAGGGTAAAATTGGAGGACATGTTGTTAATGTACTTTTTGACACGAGATCCACTCATAATTTTATAAATGCAAATTTGGTATAGATGCTAAACCTTCCTATCAAAAAAAGTGAGAAGAAATACTGTGTGACAATGGCGTCTGGATGTAATTCCAAACCCATGGATTATGTGGTTCCTAATGTACCATTGCACATATAGGACTATGTTGAAAAACTAGAATTCCATGTCATTAATTTGGCAAATGTGGATGTTGTTCTTGGGCAACAGTGGCATTATGATAAGAATAAATCTTTGAAAATTGATTTTGTTGAAAAGTCTTTAACTTTTATGCATGATTGTCTTTTAATAAAGATTAGTGCTAGTTTAAGTTGATGCTACTGGTATTAAATTTTACTCTAAGCTTGAGCCTAATTCTTCAATAAAGAACACAGAGTATAAATTTTATTATGTTTTCATAAAAACTTAATTTTTTGCAATGATGAGATTCTTAAACATAATGCCATGAATATACCCAGTGAGAACACTCCTGAATTTGAAGCCTATAGTGGACTTAGGCAAGAATTCAATGATGTTTTTCTAGACCTTTCTATAGGTTTACCACCTGAAAGGTCTATAGATCACAAGATTGACCTCATACATGGTTCAATTTTGATTGCACAACACTCTTATAGGATGAATGCATCGGAAGAGACTGAGGTACAAAGGCAATTAAGTGAGTATCTAGAGAAAGGGTGGGTTAAACCTAGTAAGTCTCCTTGGGCATATCACTAGTGGTTCTGGTCGCCAAGAAGGATGGGACTATAAGGTTTTGCATGGACTATAAAAAGTTGAACAAATTTACATTTAAAAATAGGTATCCACTATAATGAATGGATAACCTGATAGATTATCTTGGTGGTGCAAGGTACTTTACCAAGATAGATCTAAGATCAGGGTATCATCAAATTCACATTAAGGTAGAGGATATACATAAGACAGGTTTTCGAACTCGGTTTGGACACTACAAGTTTTTGGTGCTTCCATTTGGTTTGACCAATGCACCAGTGACTTTCCAACAAATGTTGAACGATTTGTTCAGGCCATATTGGGAAGATTCTTAATAGTGTTCTTGGATGATATCCTGCTCTTTAGTAAGACTTCGGCGAAACATAAAACGCATCTTAAGATTGTCGTGGACATCTTAAGAAAAGAAAAGCTCTTTGCCAAAGAGTCTAGGTGTGATTTTTTTGCTAAAGGGTTATCATACTTGGGGCATAAGATTTTCGAACGTGGTATAGAAATAGAGGCCGATCGTATTCGGAGGATTATTGAATGGCCAATTCTTACTACGGTTTGGGAAATCAAGTCATTCTTGGGTTTTGTGCAATTTTTTCGTCAACATATATGTTAGAAATCAGTTTGATCTGATTCATTTTATGTAAGCTCTAAATGTGATATCGTAATTAGTGTACAATTAATTAAATTTGTTGTATTCAGTAGTGTTCGGGACTTGACCCGCCATCCACATATCAGTCTAAACACTCGTCCTGTAGCCAGCTACTTGGGTTAGCCTGTTGAAATGTCACGTCTAACTTGTAGATCAAACTTGATAATCTTATGGTTGATGTTCACATTCTAATTTCACACGTGTGGAACTTGTTCACACGTGTGAGTGGAAGCCAAAAGATTACTTGTATATAGTTGAATTTAATTTAGATCAATCTACACAAGTGTGAACTAGTTTTTTGACTAGAATCTATGAAACTGCCATTTGGCACTATTTCGTTGTATAGTAGCTAGCACTTCCATGTGAATGAGTAAATGCTCCCACATGCTAAGATGCTATTCACATGTGTGAAGGTAGCTGTACCTTATGTTGACAGATCCCCTGCTCCAGAGGACCTGTTGTTTACTTCGATTCTTTCTGGCCACTTTTTCAGAACCGTTTCTGCCTGTCATCAGGCATCATGGCATTCGTTAGATAGTTTCTTGATTTTACGATGCCAAACCAGGCAGAAGGAAACATGTAGACGTTGCAGAATAGATTTTATGTCCTGCATGTCAGAGGACTACTCATGACGTCACTCTTGAACGCACTTACATTCTACATAGGATGCAAGCCTAGAACGCGGGTTCATAGATCAGCATGTAAACCAATGAACGTTCAGTAGTTTCTACTGCTACTTACTCTAAAAGCGGATTGAAATTAGATCCTACACTACACTGAACTGAGCTACATCAAGAACTGGATTGTACAGAGATATGCAAGAATCACACCACAAATCCAGCCTATTTAATTTACTTGAATGCTAGCTCCTACATTAATTCACAAGAAAACATGAAATCTAATCCACAAATAGGAAAGCAAGAAAACTAATCCACTCTAAATCCACAACCACACACAAAAGGAGGGAAGGGCCAGATCATAAATGCATCACTCAAGAAACAAGCATGACCAAGGAGATCAATGGTTGCACCAAACTCGTGAAGGCTCTTCTCATTTCAGCATGGAATTGATACAAATCACAAAAAGCTCCTCTACACAAAGAGGGAGTCTCTTAAATAAGCAAGAGAGCTACTTAGGTGGCATCCTAGTGGAATTTCCACATTTCACAAATTACAAGTGGAATATTGCTCTCCACCAGAGGTCACCATCAAAAGGTGGCTCACTCTACTTTCTTTAAGAGGGGTCTACTTGCCTTTATTACATTTGCCTAGAAATACTAGTTCCTACATGGTCATTCCATCTTCCGGGATTCACCACGAGGCTTACACAGTTCTTACTTGTCATTACTAACTAGTACTCCTCGGCTCTCATACTCGGCTCTCAGTCTTCATTAGTCTTATCTTCTCAGAGACCTCCTCGGTCTAAGGTGAGAGGCGCTCTTGAGTTGCTCTGTCCGAGTATCTTGGGGATTCGACATAATCAGCCAACATCATCCCACCCCTAATGTGTTGCAGGACCCACTACAACTCATATTGGATGATGTCGCTCCGCTTTCGCATTGGCGTCTTCGATCGGCACTTGGAAAAGCGTAGATCCTCGTTCGCTTACATAAAACCACGTGCTTATTGTCGCTAGTCTTTATCAACACTGTTTCTGCAAATTGCCGCAGTTTAACCAGAATGTCTTATTGCTATAAGTGGTTGACATTCTCAAAATTGGAGAGCTTTCCATGTGTCTCTTCGTTTGTCACTTGTATCTGCCATTGACGGTTTCATCTTTGGTTTCTTGGCAGATTCTAACTCATGGGAGGTCTGTATCCTCCATTTTCTTCTGGGTGTCTCCGTGGTTCTTCCCTCAGTTGAAGTTCCAGTCTCAAGGAAAACCTTTGATCTGCAGGTTGCAAAAACTTTGGTTATCAGTCTCAAGGAGTTGGATTCATCAAAAATTTGTGGTAGGAACAGATTTGGATGGACAGTTCAATAACGGTAAGGAAACGTGATGAAGGCTTGGTGAAAAGATGAAGGAACTGATAGTTCTACAGTTGTAGCCTTGGACCCTTGCAATGTCAAGCTTTGACCACCACTTGCTAGGTGAGGAGCTCACTTTATTTGCAGGTTCACGTTGTCTTCATCTTTCTTTTTTCTGTAGCTTTTTCTTTTGATTCGTTACTTTTGGATCTCTTTGGGCTTCATAAGAGGGGATTCAACTATCATTGCTCCAGAGAGTTTCTTTTAATCAAGGTTGATTAGACTCATCTGTTGCTTAAGTTTTGTCCTTTCCTCCTCAGCTTCTTGGATTTTTCTCTTTATTTGTTCTCCCTTTCTGAAGGATCTTCGTCGTGACTGGGGTACTTCTTCTGATTGAGTCTCTTTAACCCCCCCCAAAAAAAAAAATATGTTGGTGGGGATGTTGTTACTGGTAACTGGTCATGTTCAAGGTTGGATCTGTGTGTGGAACACATAGTTGAAACTCGTTGAATATGTGCCGATACTAAATATTGAGCAAATTTTAACTAAATTTGTTTCGATCTTGCTATAGTTGACTCGAAGATGAATATGGCAAGGAGATGCAGGAATCAACTCTAATGTGACATGGATTTCGCATATTTCTCAAGAATCCTAAATTTTTGTGCAAGGGAATCTGAAGATGGTGAGATGAATGAAAATGTGTTCTGGAGATGCTCTACAAAAGACTCTCGTGCAGTAGCTATTCCTCATGCAAAAATCAATCACACAAAATAGGTGAAGAGAAACAAGGAAATAAACAAATGTGGCAGAGAGTGAGAACTGTATAGCACTTGTCGAACAAAACTTGCATTCATCAACATTGATAACTCACCTTGATAGTTGTAATATTTCATTTGTGTTGTAGAGCAATGTGACTTATTCTCATATGCCCTTGTCAAAACAAGGCAGGGTTGGTGACACGAACATCTATCATCATGGATAACAGATGTTGTAAGATATAGCGTGAGATGCATGTATGGGTGGAGTACTATGTCCTGAGGACCTCTTTGAACAAGAGATTCAGAACCAAATCTCTATATGGATTTTCGAATCCTAGAGTTGTTGTGTATTGGCACATTGGAAATCTGATCAGCATGTGGAAAGACAAATAGATTTGAGTTTGTAAAAAGGGAGAAAAAATGTCAATTACCTATGAAGGTTGCTCTTGGTTGGACATTGTAGCAGATGACGAAATAATTCAGATTGTCTTTTTGCATTATGGCGCTGGCGTATGGTGCAGTTTTGTAGAAGTTTGCAAGAAGCTTCTCGATTGAGCAGCAGGTTTAATGGTTTGTTGCGATGGTGCTCGTGTTGTGTTGTCATGAGAATCCTATTGTGATCCTTAACTAACGTGACGGGTAGGTAGGATCTTGGTCGGTTGTCTCGGGCAGTCTTTGAAAGTATGTTTTCTGATACAATCAGGACACTCAGCATGATACTTGGTCTTGACTGGACAATCAACCATGAAGTGGCCAGTTTCACCACAGATGAAACATCTGGTGTGCAATGGCCCTTGTATAACGGCATAGCCATCTTGTATGGCTAGTGGTTCTGGACTTTCTGATGGATAGTCATGATAAGACAAGGCATGTCCAGACTGTGATGGGTGTTCTTCATATTGTTGGATTGTATGCGCTTGGATAGGTTGATATAAAGGACAAGCACCAACAGGATGCATAGCCCGACAATGTGGGCACCATATTGTTTTTCATCTATAAGGTACCTGTGCAGGGTTTGACTGACCATGCATACTGCTTTGGATAGACTTCAGGGTAGCTTGAAACTCATTGGTGAGTTTCTCCATCTGTAGTTGATGTTGCTTATTAAGCAACTCCAACTGGGATTTCCAAATCTGATCTCAGGTGTTCTCAATCGGCTTTGACTCATGGACAGGAGCACGTGGTGCGCGCCTTTTCCTGGATTCGTCAACATCTGATCCTTCGTCTTCTTCCTTGATGGCATCAGACATAGCTAACTTTAGACTCGTGTATTCATCATTAGATTTAAGCTCGCGTCTAATCCATTTTGGAAGGCCGACTAAGAACCAAATTATGAGCATCTGTTCGGAGGGCTGTTCAATGTACTTGACTTTTGAGTCGTTTGAAACGCTCAATATAGTCTCGTACATGTTCATCTTTTGTCATTTTGATGTTACTCAATTTGACAAAAGGGCTCTCTACCAGGCGAAAGGGCTTAAAATGCTTGATAAAGGACTCTTTTAAAATTGACTATTCTGTCTTTTCGTCACGATCAAGGTTTAAAATCAATCACGTGAGGCTGTTAAGGTGTGATTGTAGATGTTGATCTGGGAGAAGTATAAGATTACAAGTTAATGTTGGTTGGGATGCAGGGGTCTACGATTGAATGTGGAGCTGGGTAGAGGGTTGCCTGTGTGTGGATGTAGTGGGAATGATTGCGGGTAAAGGGTTGTCGCAAGGGTGCAATGGAATGGGATGAGTGTGGTTAATGGCTGAGGAGGTGGCCATGGGTAGTTGTAGGGTCGTCTGATGATGGTCAATTGCGGTCCTGGCGGTCAATTTACGGTTGAGACGGGTGATTGTGGTTGTGTGGGGCGAAAACGGGTGGAGGTGGAGTGGTGCGGGTGGCCGAGGGCAACCTTATGGCAGTGTAATTGCGGTTGGATGCGGCTTTGACGGGTGCAAAGTTGTTGTTGCGGTGGGGAATCGATTAGCTGCGGTGGTAATGGTGTGTGGTGCAGTGCGAATGCGGTGGTAAGGGTGTGTGGTGCAGTGCGAATGCGGTGGTAAGGGTGAGTTGCGGTGAATGGCGGTTACGACGGGGTAATGATGGGGGGATTGGAATACGAGTGAAGGAAGGATGGCCTGGATTGCGGTCCTGATGGTCGAGGGAGTGTGTTGGTGAATACGGTGGGTTGCGATTCGTTGTGGGCTGTTGCGGTCTGGGGCAGTGATGGTGGTGGAGGCCGGTCGTGTGTGGTGTGGTGGTCACGGGGCATTGCGGAGGGTGGTTTGTTTTTTATGGTTGATGGTTGTGCGATGGGTGTGGTTAGTTGCAGATGTGAGGAGGGTGGGTGACGACGGCGGTAAGGGTAAGGTGATCGTTCCAAGGTAGATGGTGGTGGAATGTGGTGGTTACATCTCGGGTAGAGAGAGAAAGCTAGAAATCCAATAACACTCAAAATCCACACAATCACCAAATCAATTAGATCCAAAATGAGGAGTACAATGATACTAGTAGATCCACGAGCTACCACTATGCTTAATTATGATTGGACCACACTTTGTCACCTCTTAATCCTATTGGACCATTGATTCATACACCTCTTAATTCTATTGGACTATATTCAAGCACACCTCAAATTCCTATTGGACCTCACATGGTTCCACCTCTAAATCCTATTGGACCTCTTAGAATTCATCAAACAAAGGCATTACACTTGTCTACACTCTAATTGGTACGAGTTTAGCCTCTTACTCTATTTTGGCTCAATAGTGGCATTACAAGTGGAAATGCATAATTTGCCATCTATGCCAAATTTGTTCCTATCAACATCCTACACCTAGATGCTTGATGTAAAAAACATAAGACCCCTATATCTAACATAGATAATCTTTTTCAATTCTTCACAAGGACAGCGGTCCATCGCACTTTTACTATCATTCCTCCATACTGGAAAATGCGTGGAGTTTTACTTGCATGCAAGATACTGCTAAATCGCAGTGGCAAAATGAATTTTCTTGCCAAAAACTAGCGCTGGCCAGCGACCAAATCCGCTACAGAAAGAGCGCTGGCCAGCGACTATATTTCATTTATAAAAAGTGATAATTAAAATCATCTTACGTATAACAGTCTTTAGCCCATCCTGGCCATTAAGAGAGATGTTTTCATAGCATTTAGAGATGTTGTGGCTTCTAAAGTATTGATTAGATGACCTATTAACTTAATAGTTTCATTACACTTGCTTTGAGCCTTGCAATGACTAGTGTGAATCCATTTAGAAAGATTGAGTAGCATAGTTGGTCTCTGCTGGTCTTAATCTTGGAGTGGAAATACGAGTAGTAAATCTAAAATCTCAACTACTTAGATTTATTGGCCACAACATTAAAAAACCCTTGTTCTACTATTAATTATCAAGGTACTAAAGCTTTGATGAGTGATATCTTATATGACTTGATTTTTTTTGAATTTCATGAAGAATTGTGTTGAAATTGCATCTCAAGCAATTTTGCATCAATCTTGAGCAATCAAGGTCTCTAAATAGGATAAACTAGAGTGGAAATAGGTTGGTTTGGATTCGGTTTATCATTTTATTAGCTCAAAAGCCAAGATATATTATTTTCAAAAATTTGGTCCCAAATCAAAAAGCTTTGCTTGGAGCCTTGTGTGCTTTCTAGCTCTTGATGCTCTTGATGAGACATATCTATTGATGTGGTCAAAGGCTGACTTGAGGTACTACTTTTTGAGTTATAGATACACGTGGGAGAACTGCTGCTCTTTTCTATTGGCTCATTTCTAAACTTAATAGTCTAAGTTAACTTGTTGTTCGTTATTTTGGCAAGTAACTTGACTTTACAATATGTTTGTCGTATTTCCCTATCGAGCCATGCCACATTTCTTGTGAGAAATTGTCAACTAGTTTGGTTTTTTATTTGGCAATTTTGAGGCTAAGTTAAAATCTCAACTTAGAGATAGGTTCATATTTGTCAATAAAGGCCTAAATAGTGTTTGTACTATTTTTTGCAAGTAGGTAAATGGATGAGGTCGAGTTTGGACCCATTCTAATTGGCTAAATTTGATACATTGCATCTAGACTAGAATTTCTAGGTCATTTAGTGAGATACTAAGAAATTACCATTTGGTGAAAGGTTAGGTCAATTGGCCAAATGACATTTGAGAAGCTATAAATAACAGTAGTAGCGTGGAGAACATATCTATGTATTCTCATTTTATGTGGAGAATTCATCTCTTTTGATTCTATGTCCATCTCATGTGTATTTCTCATGATATTTTTGATTTATGTGTTGAATGTTGATTTTATTGTTGATCTTGCTTCCACATGTGTGAAGGACAGTAGGTTGCCACTATTGTACGGAAAGGGATAGTACCTTATTGTACTTTCATGCTTATGATCAGATCTTAGAAATTTATGCGATTCTAGCATGCTAAAATTGATGATTTTTATTTTGTAGCTAAATCTAGATGTGCATCCAAATTTGGTCAAGATCTTAGAAATACATTGAGTATGTTTTGGATCTAATTTTTTCACATGGTATTAGAGCAAGTTTCAAGCCAAAGTTGGTGTTTATGCCAAATCTAGAGATGGATTTGAGGGCACCATAAATTCTATGTGGATTTGGGGGTGTTTCTAGTTCAAATCTTGTATTTTCAAGGGATAGAAAGTGGATCTTTGTGATCCAAGTATCATTTTAGGTCAACTCACTTGGAGGAGGCCAATTTTTGAAATCACTTACCATAATGTGGAGACAAAAATATCCTCATGATTGTGGATGCTACTTCTAGATGATATATCAAGATTCTAGCTTTTGCATATAGATTTTGCTTGATTCAATATTTTGCATTTTTGGAGTAACCCTAAATTTGATAGGATCTTTGGATTTTAAGTTGTTGGAATCTTTCAGGTGTTTGTTTCAATTTTAGGTGTTGGAAAAAGTTCATCATATTGTGTGTAGATCTATTGTGATCAAGAAATCATCATTGTATGTGGTAGGATTTGTTAAAGAGAGAAAAAAGGAGAGGCTAGATTGTTTCCATATCTTTGTGATGTCCTCTTGAGTTTCATTTGTTGATTTTCAAGGGAGTGCTAAGTGCATTTCATATGTCGTGTGTGATGTAGCTCCACTATTAATTCACCAAGGATCAATATCTTCATGATTAGGCAACAAACAAGATGACATAATAAAAGCATCATTTGAATTTTGTTGATTGAACACCATCTTCATCTAGAGTTAGATTGGTTTGCTTCTCACTTTGATCTCTCTTCTTCTTGAACTTGCAAAATGCCCTTTGACTCCACAATAAAGGCATTTTAACTTGGATCTATCTTTCTTCTTCTAACAAAAGTAGAAGGCTCGCCTTGATCTTGAACCTTTGACCACTTGCTTTTGCTTTTTCCCTTGAACTTGCCTTTGATGAACATAGCTTCCTCCTCTCCAACCTGAGATGAAGAAGAAGATCCACCTCCTGATAGAAGCCTAAACTCCTCATTCACCAAGATCTCTTGCAAATCCTCCATACTTGGCAATGTCTTTTGAATAGCAAAGCTTTGCACCAAATTAGCATGATCATCCAACAAGCCATTAATAACAACTTGAACAAGCTCCACATCCTTAATGCTTTCACTAATGGATGCTAGTTCATCACTCAAAGATAAATTTCTTTTTCACACTCTTTCTTATTTATCAGAAACGCTTTGAACTGCATTAACCACATTCTTCAAACATTGTCTTAAGCTCTACATGAAAAATGAGAATAAACTTATATTAGAGTTTGAATACTTGTTATATCTATGTCTAGCATAGAATGAAAGTTTATAAAATAATCAAAAAGCTAAATAATTTTGAATGAGACATAAAACGAAATAGAAATTTTATGATAAAAGGCTAGGAGTGTACATATCAATGTGACGAGAGCCTTATCAAAATAATTTTTCACAACATCATCTATACAAAGTCTAATTTTCATCACTGTTTCATCCAAAATGAATATTGAACAAGTTTTATCAGGCTCTTTCACAAGCACATTAACTAACTCTTCCTACTCTTCATCATCGTCGGGCTGATCTTTCAAAACTCTTTCTTGAACATGAAACTGTGAACCTTCTCTACTGGTTTTCTCAGCAATGTGGATGAATAATTCATCCATTTTAGTATTATTCACACCCTTTGTGAAGTAATACATGTATTTCGTCTTATCTTTGATGGGAACATCCTGAGGCCGATTTGAGATTCGAAAAGAAATTTTTGACATGCTTACAATTGAGAAAATTCAACAAAATCTGGAAAAAGATAGATATTAGTGTTATTTTATTAGAATTTTGCTTAGAAATTTGTAAATTTGACATTTGATATGTGAATTTTCAACACAAAATTTGATTTAAAAGCAATATTTTTGTGCTGATTTGTAAATTTTCTCTATGATACTATAATCTAAGCCGAATAAAATAGGAAGTACGTTGAGGAAGATATTTGTTGAGACCCTTGGCTATGCTCAGCATAGAACTGCATGCATGAAACATTCGACTTCTATGCTAAGCATAGAAACTGTTGAGAAAACTAGTGTATTTTCGACGCTTAGCATGACGAACAACAGGTAGCATATGAGTTTAGTTATGCTCAACATGGCAATGCTAGTAGTTATCTAATTTATTTTTGACTTTATGTTTTGACTCTTCTACGACTAGCATAGGAAAACATTATAATTTTATTTGATGTTTAAATTTTCATGCTTATATTTTTAGTTCCATCTATGCTTTGCATATGATTAGAATCATAACTTTCATGTTTTTAAGATGGCAAGTAGTTCTTCTTCTTCTATTCGTGTAGTTGTAACTTAGTACGTAGCCACACCTGATTCATCATCATCTGATATTCCTAATGAAAGTTTTTTTTTATGAAGCCACTCCCTCATGTTCTCGTCCTATTACTCTTTGTGGTTCCCCGTCAGCAACATCTAAAATTTCTCAATTAACTACCTTTCAGGAAATGACTCATACGATACAACCTGTTACAAATCTCAATTTCTCGAGATTCATATATTAGATAAACAAAAAAGTTAAATTTATATATTTGAAAATGATATTTTATTTTTATGAATGTTTAAAAATATTAAATTTATATGTTTGAAAATGATAAATATTATCAAAATTGATTACATTATCAATATTTCAATTCAATTTTCTAGAAAGAATTGACGAATATTATTAAAATTGATTACATTATAAATATTGGATTTTTTGAAATATACAAACAAGAGAATAATTTTTCTTGAAGATATATCCATGCAGATCTTTTCAAATATATATATATATTTTGCACAAATCATATGATTTGATTATTTGAAAGCAATTTATTTTGCAATCGTTATTCGTTTTACTAGGTTCTGATATTTGAAATTTTACTTAGATTAAAAGTCTCTTTAAATTTTTGTGATTTATTATTTTTTAAAATTATAACATTTTAAATACAAGCACTTTTATTTAATATCTTTTTTAATACAAGTACTTTTATTTAAAAAAGTTTTAAAATCTTCAAGTATTTGTTTTTAAGAAATATTTTAAGCAAATAAAAATAGAATTTTATTTATTTTAGTAGTTATGTAATTAATGATTAAAATTAGATATTTTTTTAGTATTACAATATTATTCTATAAAGCATTGAAAACATTGACATGTTTTTTTTAAAATTTCGTTAGAAAAAAAAATAGGTCTTTATGTCATTTCTCTTTTTCTAACACGTAGCAATTTTGCATGTGAACAAAAAAATTCAAAAATTAGCCCAAACATCACATCTGGCATTCATATTTTCTTAACATTTTTGGTGAATTTTTTTTCAAGAATAGTTCGAAGTAGATAAAAATATATTGAAATACACATGGCATCATCACAAAATAGACACAAATCTCAAAATTCATCATCATTAAAGTTTTAAATAATAAAAATTCAAATACAAAAATGTCAATTTGATTACAAAAGACTTTAGTAACCTACATATAAGATAGGGCCAAAATTTTGAGAATAATTGCCTTTCAATCATTTCCACACAAGCTTGAAATTTTGACTAAAACTACAAAACCTTTGCACAATAGTCTCTCTCTCTCTCTCTCTCTCTCTCTCTCTCTCTCTCTCTCTCTCTCATGCGCGTGCACGCACACATTCCTCCGTGATCAACATTGCAACAAATCTTCAAATATTTGCCCACACAAAAATGATTTATTACAAGAATTATTATCAATTCCAAGTGATTGCTTTAATGTAGCATAACATGGCCTCTATCATCCTGGTAGATTGAATTCACACTAAAAATGAAATTTGCTTTGATGCCAACATTTCCACACAATTAAGTATAGGCTTCAACATCGTGCATGTCTTCCATAGCGCAACACTAGGCTTAAATACCAAGCACATGAATCTACAAAAAAATGTGCTCCATAGCACAAGTGACCAAATTTGTCATCCACTTCTTCATACGATTTTGTAGGTCTGTCATATGTTGCAATCACTAATCCAACCAAGTCTTTAACAACAAGATCCTTCACGAACCACGAGAAGGGCAACGATGCAAATTCACAAAAGGATACCTCCACGCAAGGTTCGAAATTGCTTAGGCCTTCTCCAACGTGAAAACATGTTTTACTTTTTGTTAAACTTTTCTTTTAAGGTGCAAAAAAAAGTAGAATTTTTTTTATGTGCATATTCTAATGCCCAACGAGTGCACGAAAAAGAAAAAAGATTCTATCAAAAGAAGCTCCAACTTTTTCTTTGTAACATAACAAAAAGCAATTTTGCAACTACAAAAATATGTAGCAATAGCTCGTCTTTTCACACTTAGACCAATAAGACTAACAAATAGCTCTTCTACAAACACCACAGTTTCTTTCGACCAAGGCCTATCTTGTAATTGCTCTTAGGATGTATCTAGTGAAGGTAGCACTTTACAATGCAAATTACTCATGCACTAAAAACTTTCAAATTTTACTATCTACAAAAGTCAATTCTCTAGATAAAACCAATCAAAATCTGCAATAAGGAACTTTCAAATTTTAAAATGTCTTTCTTACACATTTGCAATCTATAGTCTACGAAGAACTACATCAAATCATTTCAACTCTCATACCATGTTAAATTGGGTACATCATTTTAATAATCATATAGGTGAAAGCATTCACCAATCAATCAAATTGTAGGAGACTAACACATAGTATAAAGATTCAGATTCAGATTCACATATTACCATATTGTCAAGAGCAAGGGCCTCAATAATCACCATAATGTGTGTCAACTCAAATCTTACATAAATCAATGGTCCAAGTCTAGTATCACATCAAAATCTGTATTTTTTTAGCTTTAACAACACAATAACAACCCAAGATGCAGAGTGCACATGTATCTATGCCACACAAGCAAATGTATAACGAATGCAATCTTGAAAACACATTGTCAACCTTATAATAGACCGAGTAATCTCAAGCTTGTGAATGAACAATGCGATAAAAGTGGTAGTAAATGGTGGGAAAGCTACATCCCCAAATCTCTTTATAGAACAAGGCTACTACATTTTGAGAACAATGTTCCTCTCAATGGTGAAAGCCACCTTATAAAGCACACCAGATGGTTAGACAAGGGCTTCCAATTAAGTAGCTTGGATGTTGCAAATAAATGCCAAGCTGTGTATAGAGAATATTATAGCTGAATAATAGTTGCATTATAGAATCCAAACAAACAAGAGTGCCTATAAATACCACATAAAAGCAACAAAAAAGTCAATGGAACATTAGCTAGTTTTGAAAGCCAAACTTGGTATGTAGAACCATCTACAAATGTCTACCATATATACAACTAGACCCTAATGATTGTGTCGACCATTATTGTCTAATAAGCATTGATGTAGATACCTCAATGGAACAATAGAATGATCCATAATCTTTGATCGAGAAGACGTCATTGAATGAAACTGCTGACTGGAATCTACTACAAACACCAATAGAATAACATGCAAAAAAATTCCATGCTATCCAAATGTCCCCTGAGGACTGAGTAGCATCACTAGTAACAACCTCATATGCATCCCATGATGATCATTTGCACCAGGATTTCTTTGAAGCAGTAGGCAAAAATGGATCAAAACATGTAAAGAGATCTCTAGCTAGTCAAAGGGGCCATGAAAGCCAAGAAGAATTAGCTCAAATGCACAACATCTAAAAGCAGGAATGGTTGGTTCTAAAAATGCACATGATGTAGAAAGAACCCCCTCAATAGAACAATCAAAGAATCATCGTATGAGAAGTCATGTGTAACATGCCTACTTTGACTCGAAGACTTATATTGAGTAAAGAGATGGTGTCAATCTCCTAGGACACTGGCATGTCTTACATTCACATGAAAGCGAAAGGAGTTGAATGAATCAGTGGCTGTATATACCACCATTACCTATACGTCCTAGGTCTGTACCTCGTGCACAAGTGGGTATGGCTGCTTTGAATATGCATGTACATCACAGTGATCTCCTGACTCATTTGCACATACCTGCTCCACGTGATGTGGAACCAAAAGGAGAATATGCGAAACCCTTTGTCCGTGTTACCTGCACATACCTGTTTGTGCCTCATCCCACAAATGTTGATCCTCTAATGCATCTTGAATATCTGGTGAACCATCAAAACACCTCCAAATGCAGAAAATTGGAACTCATCTCTATACATACTGGAGCCTCTGCTGTACATGAGTGAAGTAGTCATTTTAAACTCAGCTCTAAGTTAATCTCCTCTAGAGTTTCCAAGAAAGTCTGGATCTGCTGTTTGGAGAGGTCATAATATCACGGAGTTCAGAGCATGCTGTTGGTTGAAAAAAGGAAACTGCAAGATCTGAAGCCATGCACAGAATTGCACAACAGCCTACTGCAGTGAAGATACTGAGATGAAGCAATACTGAAAAAGGGAGTTCCCATCTTTAGGGACCAAAGGGTTGCAAGAACAAAAAGTGTAAAAACCTTTATAAGTATCTCCCTACATACATGATGAGCATTGTTTTAAAAAGCATCAACAAAATTGTGACAATCAGAATTCTATGCTATGAATTATCACAGTAAAACATTCATCAACATTTGAACTCTTTCCTTGATTTCTTTTGAATTAGAATGTGTATGGGTAGGCAAGGGAATAGGAAATCATTTAGATCACAGAGAAAATATCAACAAATACTAGCTGAGTAATCAATCTCATGTTAGTCCCAAGTAATCTGTCTAGCCTTTTTTTTATAGCCTGTGCGATGTTTGAGCTGTGGAAAGTGTGTTCAAACAGCACAAGCTCGTACCAAGGTTTTGGGGTCAGAACGTACTGTATGTTCCATACAGTACCTTTCAGAACATACTGTCCCAAAACATCTTAAAAAAAAGATAAAAAAAAACTTAGAACAGCTTCCTTTTCTTCCTCCCCTCTTCTTATCTCTTCGATCATTGCGGTTTCGCCTTCTCGTTCGACTGGGAAGATTAATGGCAACGGCAGGAGCTGAGGAAGCACCACTTGCATTGAAAAATGTAAAGGAACTCATCATTCCCACAGTTCTACAATGTTCAGAACAAAAAAATTCTATAATCGCATTCCTTCGATTGTTGTGTCTCTTCGATCATTATGCGAGCTTATTCATGCAGCCATCGTCATTTTCATGTTGCCATCATCATTTTCGTGCAGCCATATTCGATATGAGAGTCCATTCATGCAGCCATCATCATTTTCATGCTGCCATCATCATTTTCGTGCAGACATTTTCATTATGAGA
Organism: Diphasiastrum complanatum; assembly: GCA_029204225.1. NCBI lineage: Eukaryota > Viridiplantae > Streptophyta > Lycopodiopsida > Lycopodiales > Lycopodiaceae > Diphasiastrum > Diphasiastrum complanatum. Next base: position 78,024,537 of record CM055094.1, read on the forward strand.
GCCTATTCATGCAGTCATCGGCCTTTTCGTCATTTTTTTGGTTCATTGACTGCTACTTGATATGCAGTTTTATTATAAAAAACAAAAATATAGTACCAACTTTTTTAGGGTGCGTTCCAAAACAGGCAACTATGGTTCAAAGTTCAAACATCTCATGACGCAACACAGATAAGATGCCAAGTAGAAACTCATTGAATTGAAGATCCTTTTCTGCTGAAGGGAAAAGGAGCGGGAAACATGCCTAAACAGGTACGTTCTGTCGAAAGGTTCCCAACTAAAAGAATTTAAGACAATCACAATAACATGACATACTCAAGGAAAAGGTCAAATCTTCAATCAGGAGGTTAGTTGAGAAATAGCATACCAGCTATAACAGCAGTAAATGGAACAGTGAAATTATCATCAAGGGTGGTGCTTACTGGTAAAGATTCTACCAAAGCACTGATAAAACACACAAAAATAACTTGATTTATAGTGCTTGCTGTTATATTGTAAAAATCAAATGATGAGAAAAACCATAAATATCTGCAAAACAACCAGAACAAGAGGAAGTCAGAAAAAGTCCAATTCCCCATTGGATGATTCTTGAAATTTTGCTTAACATGTATTATCATCACAACTAGAAAGGTTTAGAATGGCATACACAATAGATATGAAGGAGCTAAAGATAAACATGGCAAAGCTTCCAGCATACGACTTGTTCTTGTTGTATGGAAGCTTGATGGAGCCAAAACTTCGTCCTGCAATATCAGCAATGCCTGACAAAAATGCAAAACGATCATAAAGTTTGAACAATGCCCTCAATGTTCTAATCCCTAAATCAGCAACAAAATTGTGCTTCAATATAGAGTAGTGTACTAAACTGACCATCGCCTGCACAGAGGTTCGCAACAGCAACAGCACTGATAGGAGAGTTTCGCCAGAATAAGATAGTGACAGCCGAAATAGCAATAGCATAATTGAATGGACCTTTGAGAAGTTCCCTATACAAAAATTGGCATTATAAGGAAATCAGGGATCTGTTTTTCTACACAACCACCGATGGCATTCCGAGGATGTATAAATTTTTATGCATTCGATTATGATAAGTTGATGTGCAACTCAATTGAATTCTGTCAGAAATTTCTTGTATGCCTCAAGAGCATATGCCAGCAATTATGCATTACTATGACTATCAATTGTGGAGATGTTTCCAGAATCTCAAAAAGACTTCTTCAACTTGGACAGAGATAGAATTACATGATTCTAAATACTATCAGAATCAATGTGGCGGCAACAACATACTGCAAATCAAGCCTCAAGGGATGCTCTTTTTGAAAGGGAAAAAAGCATAGCAATAGGTAGAATGCTAAGAACTTCAAAAATTCAAAAAAACATAAAAAATGGTAAAGTAATTACACCTTCGGTTTCCTTCCCGCGTAATTGCCTTCACAAGAGCTTTATCCTCCCATAGGCCAAGTCCCAAAGCCAGCATTCTGAAAGCATTTCCTGCAGGTGCTAAGGCTGCAAGATATCGTGACCTCGGTGCATCACTGGATGTATATGCATATTTTAGAAGAGCCCAAAACCAAATGGTTTGCAATCAACAATCAAGATAGCTTTCAACTTCTTCAAAGGGAATGAGATCTGGTAAAAACCCTGCTAATGAGGATAAAATGCTGTTCATCCTAAAATTGAGGTCTTCATGATCACATGGCCATTCACATGAAGATGTTAAGAAATGGTTTTTACTTAAGGGGGAATGGATTCTCCAGTATACTTTCCATTGGAAAATCCTGCCATAAAAGATGGAGAGGCCATGTAAGGCCAACACATCTATGGCAGGATGACCCAGTGGAAAGGACTGTGGCAAATCCCATTCTCTTATGTAAAGGATGACCAATGTTACCCAAAATGGCAGGTGTGACCTTGGTCAAACTTTATGAAAGCCAAAGCACCCTGAAATCTTTATGGATATATTTATGGCATGGCTTAACTGGTTTTACGGACTCAATGGCTTTTGCAGAATTTACGCCTCTTCAAAAATACAGTATATCAAACTATAGGTAATCCTTTACCAAGGCAGCAATCAGTCAATTAGGGGCATTCATCAACATCATTATGCAATTATTGTCAATTATTTCCATAGGGATTTTATCTTGCCAGCCGTTCAACTGGATGGACTGCCTCAGAGTCGCATGAAAAAAAATATTAACCCGCATTCATTGATGTGACTCTTACTAGCCGCCATACTCTAGACAATTATCACGAGTTCAAAAATTGATGTCAGTTAAAAAGAGGACAGTGAAGGGCATAAGAAGCTTTATTCAATAACAAAGGTGCGACTCAGAACTGAACCCTGATATCTGACAAAGCAACAATGAAGAAACGGGGAACTCAAAACAATAGAAAGTTTGTTTCAGCTACCTGAAAAGAGGCCAAAAGAGCATGAACAGAAGGCCAATGGTTATGTGCACCAGTTTGCGACTCAACAACTGGCATCACGACAACCCTTTTCATGAGTTAGTATCTGCTCATAAAGTTGTTCACTGGAACAAGCATCCTGTGATATAAGCTTATCCAATATTTTCATTGTACAAAATTCTGGGTGCTCCCTAAAAAGAATACCAAAGAGCAAGCACTGACACTGCAATCAGACCTGATATGTCTAAGTTTGCTATAAGAGAAGAACTGAATCAAGTCAACTCTACAATGATGTCAAAACCCATATAATCTCAAAGAGTTCCTAACCAGTACGGTCAGCCCATTCAATCCAAATCCTTGGTGCTTGCAGTCAATCAAGCTTGCTCACTAGAACAGGGATGGGAAGAAGCACCTTATGCTATACCTTATCGAATACATCACGCCTGGCAAGTTCATCAAACAGCTTCAATGCTGAGAGAGCTCCTCCAATTGTAAGAAGACATGCGAAAATATCCTTAACGATCTCACCCTCCATCATGACAGGGAGTAATTTAGCAAAGATATAAACTCTAGCTGGGCATCCCCCAAGGATCCACAGCCCCAACAAAATTGCCACAGTAAACCCTCTTCGTGTATGTTAGAAACATTTCTGATCTGACCATCAAATTTTTTTTTTTTTTTTTTTTTGGGGGGTGAAGAAACTTTGGATGCCAAGGTAATCAATAGAGTCAACCCCATTGGATGGCTCGTCTCTTATTGGCACATAGGCACACCACACACCACTCAATCGGTGGGGTTGGGGCCAGGCTTGCATTTGCAAGCTGCAATGCACGTCACAAGCTAGTTTGCCTTTCAAAGAAAAGCAAAAATTTCAAAAGCGTGTCATTTGAATGGCAAACTTAAAAATTGGCCTTCCATTTGAAAGGTTATCATAAAAAGTCAAATGTCATGCTAGTTTGAAATTTTTATATATTTACTATAAAATATAACATTAATGAATGTATAGGTCGTTGAAAGATTCATACCTATTTAATTTGAAAGGTACCTTTGAACACCCGACATGCTTCCAACATACAAGGGAGTGGGGGGGGGGGGGGGGGGGGGTTGGAGACACATTGGGTGTGCGAGCTCGATGCGCCCTCAACGACAAGTTTCTTTTTATGTTTGAGGTGCCCACCATGAGCAACCTGGGATATTATCCCCTAAGCATACCCTCAAAAAAAAATATGCTTGATAAAAATAGCCTTATGTGTAGATGCATGCATAGCACGTCAATGTGCGTATGAAATTACAATGTCACGATTTCAGTGGCTTTGGCTCTGGGATAGTTCAGGCAAGCTTGGGTAGCACCACCGAGTGGTGTTCGCCCACTAGGTCAAGGCCCAAATCCTTCGGCATGTCAATAGGTACCTCTAAATCTAAAAGCTTTTCCATGTGACACAATGCAAGGCATTCCTTTTATTCTCATATACATAGTCCTAAAATTTTAGATCACAACACATATGTGCACATCCTCATATTTTGATAAAACATGTGTGAGCATGCGCCCTTTGAACGTGACACTAGTTAACAATTTCTAGATAGATGAATGCAATCAGTTAATAACTCTAAATATTTACAAGAAGCAAGCTCTCCACTATCCAAACTTCCACACCAAATTGTATTAATCGACCAGAAAAAAATACATTTTATGTAGTAACTAGGGCTTTGTAAAGATTAGCTCAATTGTCTAGAAGCTTAGAGAGAGAAAAAAAACCGTAAAGAAACAACTAATTATTGCTCGCTCTCTCTCGCTCTCTCTCTCTTTCTCTCTCTCTCTCTCTCTCTCTCTCTCTCTCTCTCTCTCTCTCTCTCTCTCTCTCTCTCTCTCTCTCTCTCTCTCACACACACACACACACACACACACACACACACACACACACACACACACACACACAATAATTAACGTTTACAAAACTAGTAAGTGACTTTGGAACATGCCTCCATGACAACATAACAACTTAGTTTAACAACAATTTATATCAAAGCCTTCACAAGTAGAGTAAAGGGCATTTCTATTTCTCACAGATTTATCCTTCCTTCAAGCTTCAAGTTATCGCTTATATGCCAAGCTTCTTTCTTAAAATTTGTCTTTGCTCAATGACTTAATAAACACATAAGCCAATTGCAATGTAGTACTACAATGAGCCACATCTAAATCTTTTGAACAAAGCTTCGTAGCCTTTGACTACTATCCATGCCTTGTGCTTCACAATCCATCCAAATGAGATTTGGTTGTGTATATCCATTTATTATCAATGGGTCTCTTATTTGGAGGAAGATCAACCAATTCCCATGTACCACGTCTCTCAATAGATTCCAATTCCACTCTCATAGCTTCTTGTCATACCTTCAAGTCCTTTAGCTCTACATAGAATGATGGTTCTTGACATGGAAGAATGTCACTCATGTGAAGAATTTGGCATCAATCAAGATCCAGATCCATAACTTGATCTTTGGTTAGAAATAGATCAACTCTACCAATCTTGTCAATGTGGAAAAATCAACATTTACTTGATGAAAGAGATGCAAACTCATTAAGAACCTGATCAAACATCAAACATAAGATATGAAGTTGTTGTCCGTACAAAAATAGTAAGCTACTGTATTTCACATGTGTGGATCCAAAAATAACATAGAATAAGCATTTTACACACAAGATTGCAAGATATAGATTTGGATGATTATCTTAAATTTGAGAGTGACATAGCCGATGTTGTAGATAGAATTGGAGTTCCATTTTGTTTCAGATTAGAGGAACTTGACTTCAATATAAACTACAGAGTTATTGATTGTTGGGCAAGAGATTCATCCAATGAATTGTTGGTGCTCAGTAACTTTTTGCTTCAGGCCTTCAAGCAGAATAATGACACTTTATCACAGTGTCTGACTAGTGGATTCACACAAGCAACAAAATATCTACTCGTGTCTTACTATACAAAGTAAGATATATTAAATGCTTCTTATTGTTTAAAACTTTATCATTGGTATTATCAATGGAAATAGTTTTCAGAATTGCAGCTAATGGACTCTCTATCTTATTTTACAGTGAGCATTGGAGTTTAAATCTGATCTCCATTAAGAGATTTGTAGATAATATTGTTAAAGTATTTTGTGTCAAGATGAACTCGACTAGCAATACGCATAAGGACGTAGATATGTACTTGCCATATTTAAGTAAATATATCCAGTAGATGTTCCCTCGTCAATTAACTAGCAAATCGTCAGTTTGGAGATAAATTCTATCTTTTTTAACAGCATTTTGAAATCAATATTCTAATGTACTTGTTTCATTCTAATTCATTCTATTTCTTAATTGATTTCTTGTGTGCTGAATTTTTTTGCAGTGACCTTAGCAAAATGATTCATTCAGCTGTGGATGATACACTTTATATAACGCAAAGTTATTTTTTGAGTGGTTCAACCTTCAGGAGGATGTTGATATTTCAAAGGTAATTTATTCTATTTATTCTTGGTTTTGGAATCGTGATTAGTTTTTCTATTCTGTTAATTCTTTTAGCCGTTACTAATACATGAATGTTCTATCTTGCAGTTTACACTTCATAATTACACATCAAACCAAGTGTACAAATTTAGACAAGAAATTATCCTAAGCATACTGGCGAGGGTAAGGCTTCAGCCTCCCATTGTTGATGATGGTGCTAAGGATGATGTTATTATATTAAATATAGATTAGAAAAACATAGATAGCATAGAACAGATATAGATTGCACATGTATAGAATTGATAAGAAAATATACATTGGTATATCAAATGCTGCCCCATTTTATGAATTTGGACAAATATGCATGTATTGATTCCCAACTTGGGCTTTCATTTATTGAATGAAAGAGTCTATACACAGATTTTTACTAAACTTTATTTGAAGCTATTGTTCTTCCACAATGGTGATTGTTGTAGGTAGATCTTTGCAACATGTTATCAGCTCCTGTCTTTTTTGCATTCTCCATCAAGAAAGCTCTCAAAGAGAAGCTCCAAGATCTCTTAAAACTCAAAATTACAAAATGAACAGTAGCCTCCAAATTTAGCACGATCTCAGCTATTTATAGTGGTTATTTGTGGCTCTACTATAAGTTTGGGCCTTACAACCATTATTACAAGTCCGCTATTCACAAATATAGCGAGGTTGTTCGAGCCACCTTATTAACTATCCTAATGACTAATTCTAGTCTACTTTAGCTCCATGGCCATATTTGGCAATTCATTAGTAAGCTCATAGGCTAGTTACATGCAGCACATGACACTCCCCCTACCTTAAGCATTTTTGCCCTAAAAAATGAAGACCATGTAGCTCTTTGTTGAGTGCCATGCTTCATGAATCCTTTGGTGGTAGTCAAATCATATTTGACTACCTTGAATAAGAAACACGTTTTCTTGTATTATTCTTGTCAGTAGCCATCTACCGTTCATCAAATTTTGTTGTCTCTGCTTATTGTTTGCAACAAGAATTCTTCATAAAGAACCTTTGATCTATAGCTGATCCCATTGATTTAATAAGATCACTAAAGAAGAGATTGATGCAACACAGGAAAGCCTCAAGTTGCATTAGTACTGCATGGGTTGACAGGATTCAAGCAACAGGACATTCAATGGTCTTCTTCCCAATTATCTCTCTTGATTGGATAGGCTATCCAATTCCAGATGCATCTTCTTTTGTCCCTGCATTTGGTGTTGTTATTGCCTTGTGTACCACTTCGTAATGAATGATCTTGATTTCATTTTAAAGCTCCATTGCATCCAATAAATGCAAGCATTCCACATTTTGATTTGTCAAATCCCATATAGTGAAGGGATTGTTTTGGTCATCTGTACACAAGGAGTTTGATGGTCTTCACTTCGATTCCCATGTCAACTTGTTTTTCTTGTTGATAGGATTGATGACATCCTCTAACGCAAGAATATTGGATGATTTTGCACCAAATCCTTCCATTGATACCACGTTTGTTAGTAGCCCAATATGAATTTGCTTCAAATCTTGGGATGTATCTATTATTATTGACTTCATGAAAGCAATATTAATACCAATTTCATCATCAAAAAGCTTGTTGTTGTATTGGCATTTGAATTTTGTATTAGTGTTATACCACTCAGTTGATCCTTATTCAGAAATTATTCCAAATAGATCATTGTCAATAATATGGTCATAACCACTGATATGTGGAGTAGAATGTAATTCTCAACAATCAAATTGTACTCTATGATTTGTTAGTTGCACCTGTAGAAATTTGTTCTGCTCATAATATACCTCTTTATTTTGACCTTTGACCTGATCATTACAGCTATCGAACAAGACTTGATCTGGATTTTCAAATTGGTCTTCATCCACTTGTCGATTGGTGCTTTGCCGATATTGATTTGTCTCCGTGGAAGGTAGATCAATATTAAGCATTTTGCTTTCTCCCTTAAAATCATCACCTTCATCAGAAGATTCATAATCTTGCTTGCTCAAAACATCTCGATCGATATTTGCCTTTGGCATGGAAGTTTGCCCTTGGACTAGTGGGAACGTTGTTTCATAGACATCACAATGGTACACAATTCAGGATTAATACCGGCTGACCGCAAGATAGAGTCAAAATGAGCAACCATCTTATTGTACATTTCTTCCCATCTTCGCTTTGACTTTCTTGTAATTGTTGTTCTATTTGTTTTGTTTGTTTGATACTATCTTGTATGGCAGTTAAAAGTGTACCTAATATTTCCTTCGTTCCACCGATCACTTTACTAATAGTAGGGTCTACACTATTATTTGATCTTCCATGAATACTGACCCACTGTTGTTGAGTTGATGGCGTTAGACTTCCCACAAAATTGACATAGGGACTGAAAATTGTCGTTCCACTTTCCACAGTAATATTTCTTCCCTCCTCAAAGTCATTTGCATCAGCAAATGATGTACCCATCAGAGAAGGACCAATCATACTTGTAGTGGCATAGAGAGAACACCCTTCATTGGACGCAAAGCTAAATCAAACAGGATCTAGCACACAAAGTGAAGTGAGAAGATCAACACGGGAAAGGAAGTCTCCCGATCATTATCATGTGAACTATGCCCTAATGACTGACATTTTGAAGTGTCGAGAGCCATCAACCTTTGACGAGGCATCTTTTGAGTTCTTCAAAATCCTAAAATTGATCCATGGGCCGTAGTGATCTTTTGTTCCACATTACACCTGTTGTTGCTCATCCACACTTGTCACTTCAAACTGATCTTTAGTAATAAATTGAGATTGATCTTGATCTTGTGTTCTTCACTGTGGCTTGGGGGTGGATTGGTTAGGATATTGACTAGCCTCTCCATATTCGTTGGGTAGTTCATGCTCCACATGTGTCCTTTTGGTTTGCATGTGACAAGATTCTTGAAGATCTTCACTTGCCGATCGTTACATGATAGCCCTAATTTTACTCCTTTTCCTGGTATCTTAAACAATTTCATACTCAATGCTTTACAGCTTATCAACAACAGACTTAATGAAATACTATGAGAAATTTATGGGTAATGAAGAGTACCCTTTCTACTTTGTATGTATAAAGCTTACAAAAAATCTTTTAGATAGATCACCAATGCCCATGATTGCTGTTTTAGCAACCTCGCTCTTTTCCTGACAAGAGACTTGGTATGCTGCATCTGTTCCTAATGGAAGATGTAGGCCTTAAGGCAAATACATACAAGAGTATTCTAAATGTGGAAACTATATTATTTTGGCAATGTGATTTATCTATTGATTTTTACCTCAATATACCTGAACGTATTTACAATATGTGGTCTACTGATATCTCCAGGTGCTATGAAAATATTCCTCTCGCCGGTCCTGAGGGCCTTAAAACTATCATGAATAAGTTGATTAGATCCGCTTTTAAGCAAGCTAAAAGTACTCAAATTAGATATAAATGCCATTCAGAAAAGAAAATTCTCATATGGTGCTGCTCCAAAAAACTAATCGATAATTGGAAAATAACAAACAAAAATGACATATGCCATTGGAACTCCTTTTTGATTGATAATTGTATTTTCAGACTTGGGAACCATACATGGTGACAAATCTTGGGCATTCCCAAGGGCTTTCCTTGTTCACCTATATGGTGTAATTGGTATTTTTTTTGAGAGCCAATTCATAAAGAGACTCGCCAAACTTTGGCATACCACATTTATGAGTGCTTTCAAGGTTTCATTTATGTACATCGATGATATTTTTTCATCAATAATTCTTTCATCGATCATTTTTTCAATAAATCTCAGGAAAGATCAGTTGACAATCCTTTTTGGATCTACCCTTTGAATTATTTGAAATCGACAACACTACAAAAAAGAAAAACATTGTACATTTTCTAAACATTACAACTACTTTCAATTCAAATACCGGGCTAGTGTACTTCTCCAAATATGACAAAAGGAAGGACTTACCCTTCCAATACATACAATGCATACACCTATCTTCTAATAGACCTATTCTTAACTCGTACAATGTTATCATTTCTCAAGTAATTTCAGCCATATACTATTGTAACAAACAACTTACCCTTTCTTAATGAGGTACAAATGCTTATCGATGCGTTTCAGAAAAATGGTTTTTTGAGAAACAGAATATGTCTCATTATCGAAAAATTACTTAAGCATGAGAGTCTTCTGGGGCTTTCTTATGACTTACCAGACAATATAAACTTTTTGGTGGGTAGTTAGCTTTCACTCGGGAAGCTGACTTCCCCGAGAGATTCACGAACTGCGGGGCGGTTGGCAGGTTTCATTAGAGAAACTTAGAGCCCAAAGAGGGACTTTCAATAAGATGCTTTTTTATTTTTTTTCTCAGTTTTGTTGCCATGTGGACCAATTGAAACCTTGAAATCGGGGTTCTACGTAACGTAGAATTTTCAAAAGGACATTTTGGACAAATAGTCCCAATTCCATTACCTAGTTTTGAAAGTGACGAATGGATTGCACCATATGCTGTAGTTTTAGAATCGTTTCATTGCAAGATATATAATGATGTAAAAAATTCATCAAAGATAAGCACGGGATAAAAAACAGTCAGATTGAGTTGGTTTATTTTCTTGAATATATTTGTGGATTTCTTTTCAAGTGTCAATGTACACAAAACCCCAACGATGTTTGTATGCAAAAATTTATCAGATAGTTCATTATCTGGACTTATGGATGAAGGCTGGGACAAAAGATCAGATGGAGAAATAGAATGCAGAATTAAAATGGCTTCCATGTGCTTCCATTATCAAATTGAAAAACAAATGTTGAGCTTATGCTTCCACTATCAAAGATGGAAAAAAGAAAAGGTAAATGGGTGCCACTTAATCAAGATTTGGAAGCCAGCGGACATTTTAAAACAAAAAAATATCAAAAATATATACATTGATGTCGAGGAGCATTTGCAAGAGTTTGAGCTAATGCAACACGTTGGGCTTGACCAACAGAAAGTCCAATCAATGATTTCTGAGCAAAGAATGGTTCCAAATCTGCTTGACGAAGAAACTCCTCGACCTCCCCGTCATTCAACTTCTTGCCGTGAAGGCCTAGCCCGTATCGGATGTTGTCAGCAACAGTACCATCAAAGAGGGTAGGAGTTTGGAAAAGCGTTGAAGCATTTGTTTGTGAAGATTCAAGCATAATCGGTATATATTTGGATTTCAATAGCATAGACTTCAAGAAGCTAAGTGCCCTTCTTTTGATCATCTGAATTACCTTCCCTTTGACAAGAGTTTGTGTAGCTCTTTTAAGATCTTATTCATCCATCCGTACTTTCCCATTTCAAACCAGAGCTTGCATAGTTCAAATTGGGCTTGAACTAGAGTTGGTCTGAGAGTTTTCTGGTAGAATTCTTGAAGTAACTCCAAGTTTTGGCTAGCACTCCAGACACAAAATCCAAAATGCTATTAATGCATTTTTCACTGTAGTTCCTTGTAACAGCAGACTTAATGTACGTTAGGAGTTCAGTGATGTAAAAACGAAAATTGTTATGTTCACTGGGTCGAGTAAAATAATCATCATTTTGTCATCAATACTTATGTTTTTTAATTTTTTTAATTTTTAGAATCCTTTGTTGTAAGTAATTCACATTTTAGATTTTAATTCTTAGAACTGTCATTTTTTCTCCGTTCGACCTCAGTTTTTGACACAGTAAAAAACAAAAGTGATCATTACGTCAAACTTGACATCGTAGCCATGTATTAAAATCCAAAACCGATCCGTGATACGAAGTTGACAATTTGTCAAAAGCTACTAGTGTTTTCTAAATATTGTAGGTTACATTTCTCGAGGACTCAGAATTATGGGACGGTGGAGAATAACAAATTTGTGATTTTACGAGTGAAATTTGTAATTGTTCCAAATGCTTCTCACTTCATTTAGTTTTGTGGACCCATAACCCACAGACTACTTGTCATTATACCATGGACACTATTAATGAATATATGTCCGATTATGGTGATCAATGGGATGGAAATGATTAAAGTACGATAACCAAAGTGACGGGTATGATGATGGTGGTGATGATTGTCAACAAGATGAGGAGGAATGTGACGATGGTGGTGATTGTCAACGGGATGATCAACAATGTGATGACCGTTAATGACTATCAGTATCAAGACCAGAACGACGATTTTGCTAATGATGATCAGTATCATGACTACAACGACACTTCTGAACTTGACCATTACTCTGAAGATTTCAACAATGATAAGCAAAACGAAGAACAATACGAACCAGTCATTGAGAATTGCTCTGCTGATGAAGCAGTTGAACCATTCGATGGTCAAGATAAAATAGAGTTCAATGATGGTGATTATTAGGAAAAATTGGCTCAAGAATCACAACTCACAGTAAGACGATGGGTGAGTTTCCATAGGATATATCCTCTCCAAGAGAGAGAGAATATTTTCCCTAGGACTCCCATGCAACCTAAATTGAGCTATTGGCCTCCTATTCTTGCATTAAAGCATTCTTCACTATGCATGTGCTCCTATGTCCAATTATAGGTTTGGGCCCTCATATGATTTTTAATTACTTGATATGGCCAGTGATGTAGAATAACTAATAATCACATACAACTGGAGTGACCAGCTATCCACGTCAGAAATTATTCTGATTCCCTTGTACAGGACATGGACATAACATTCTTCCCCCCTTGAACCACTTCTATCTCTAGAAGTGAAACCTAGGGAAATTCTTCTTTATGCTTTCGACCCGCTCCCATGCATCATCATCCTCAGTCCGTCCCTTTGTCTAATCAAGCACTCAAAGATAGAATGATTTCTCAATTGTTTATCTCTGGTTCTGATTACTTTTTCAAGTTCCAAAGAAACACTAAGCGATAAGTCCTCCAAATGGGTAAGATCTTCCTCTGAACCAACTATGTCACCTCATGTAAACTTAATTTTAAATGACTTACATGAAACATAGGGTGAGATGTAGACTTGTTCTGAAGATCTAGTTCGTAAACTAAAGAACCAATTTTCTTTATAATCTGAAACGGTCCACAATATCTTGTAGACAGTTTATAATGCTTCCTCGTACGCATAGTCTTAGAATCCTTAGGTATTCTAAGATATACCCAATCATCAACTTTAAAATCTCTTGGAGACCTCTTAAGATCGGCATAGTGCTTAGCTCTATCCTAAGCATTCCGGATACAATCACGGGCCACTTGCAACATTTCACGCATATCATGCAAGAAATCTGCAACTTTCTGGATCTTAACAGACTTTGTTTCCACACTTACCGATGATCTAGGTTGAAACCCGTACATCAGCATAAACGGACTATAACCAGTAGCAGAATGTTTTCTACTGTTATAAGCAAACTCAATCAAAGAAATGTAATCTTCCCACTGAGATTGCCTGTGAGACACATATGTTCTCAACATATCTTATATAGTTTGATTAGTTCTCTCAATCTGGCCATCTGATTCAGGATGATTAGAAGAACTAAAACTAAGCAAGGTTTCAAGCTTATGGAACACAGCGGACCAAAAGTGACCTATAAATTTAGGATCTCTATCACTAACTATATCACTTGGCAGTTCATAAAGCCGAAATAATCTTTCCACAAAGACTTGGGCTAAATCCAAAGCCTTACCAGTTGACTTGACTGGTATAAAAGTAGCTAACTTTGTCACCCAGTCTACCACAACCCAAATAGAATCATTTTGGCATTGGGTCTTTGGAAGTCCAACCACAAAATCCATAGATATACTTTCCCATCGTTTCTGAGGGATATCTAGGAGATGTAACAACCCTCCAATCTTTAAGCATTTAGCTTTGGCTAAGTGACAAAGTCTACGTTTAACCACATAAGACTCAACAAATGGCTTGAGTTTCAGCCAATAAAACTCTCTTTTGACCAAGTCCAAAGTCCTGTGTATACCCGGATGACCTGCACAGGGAACGTCATGAGACTCATAAAGAATTTTATTCTTTAACTCATCATCCGCTGGTACACAAATTTTCCCATTCCGAAATAGTAACCCACCTCGGATAGAGAACTGTTCCGCTATTTTCTTATCTTTCCTAGGAACATGAGACCCCTGTGAGTAAATCTCTATTCCATTCTCATTTTTTCCTGTCTCCACCATCTTCCAGATGGGACCAAAATGAGAATCCAATTCACACTTTCCTCTCAGCGAAAGATATAGATCAGTGGAAATCTGGGTGAATGAAAATTCATTAAGTTCACCAATCCGACTAAGTGCATCTACAACTTGGTTAGAGCTTCCCTTGACATATCGAATCTCATGATCAAATTCCTACATAAGCTCAGCCCATCGAGCTTTACGACCCCTTAGATTGTTCTGATTACAAAAGTACTTCAAAGGTTGGTGATCTGTATACACTATAAATTGACTACCATAAAGGTAATGCCTCCAAGTTTTAACTACATGTATCACAGCTAATAACTCCTTCTCCTGAGTTGTATAATGCAATTGAGGCCCCGTGAGTTTCTTGCTTTCAAACGCTACCGGCCTATCATCCTGCGGAAGAACTGCTCCTATCGCCAAATCACTTGCGTTAGTTCTCACGACGTAAGGTATATCAGGATTCGTGATCTGTAAGACAGGAGCTGAACCAACCATTTGCTTGAGTTTCTCAAAGCATTGGTTCAATTCATCATTCCACTCAATAGGCTCACTAGGTTGAGCTCTCTTTTTCTTTTTGTTAACTTTGTCTTTAGTCAAATTATTTAAAGGTGTTGTCACTTTTGCATAATCTTCAATTGACTTATGAAAGAAAACTGTAAAACAGAGAAAAGATTTAACTTCTCTGACCATCTTCGGTATTGGCCACTTAAGCACTGTCTTGACCTTACTCATGTCAATCTCCAACCCACTATGGGTGATCTTATGACCAAGGTACAACAACTCATGCTTAAAAAATTCACATTTAGATTTCTTAGGATAAAGTTTCTCTTACCTGAGAATATCTAAGACGGTCTTAAGATGACTCAAATGCTCCTTAAGTGTCCTATTGTAGATGAGAATATCATCTAAGAATACAACCACAAACTTCCCAAGATATGGACGAAAAAGGTCGTTCATCATCTGTTGGAATGTAGCTAGTGCATTCGTCAACCCAAAAGGAAGAACAAGAAATTCATAATGACCGAATCTCGTCCAAAAACCAGTCTTTTGCACGTTATCTGGATGAATCCTAATATGATGATATCCGGTTCTAAGATTTATCTTTGTGAAGTATTTTGCTCCACCTAATCGATCTACCAGATCAACTATATGAGGCAAAGGATATTTATTTTAATAGTTACCTTATTCAACCCCTTGTAGTCCACACACAACCTAAAGCCTCCATCTTTCTTCGATTTAAAAAGAACAGAAGCACCCCAAGGCGACTTACTTGGCTGAACAGGGGGAACATGGGCATGGGATGGCTGTACAATGGTTGTGGCACGGGCGGTGGATTTGGTCCTAACCATTATTCTAAAAATTAAAAAAAGTAAATTAGAAGAAAAAACAAATTGGAACCAAGCGCAGGGAATGAAAACAAAAAAATTTGCAATCAGAAGGCACTTGAATATAGCATTCGAGCGCAAGATAGATAGAGAATATGTGAAGGAAAGAGATCTGCACTTGAAAGCGATATAGGAATCACAGCAGTATCGGTCTCGAGTGCACGGTGAGAAGGCGAACTATTTTGCGATGAGAGAGTGTGCTTGAGAGTGATATTGGGAGCGAAAACCGAAAATTCTGGGAAAAAAAATGAAATTTTTGAGGGTGTATATATAGGAAATTTTTGCACGTGTGAAGAAACGGCATCTAACTGGTCCATGTGTATTGTCCGTACTGACAATTATGACTCAATTATGAGGCCACATGGGCCTAGACACATGCACGAATCAGATCTGGGCACATGTCATTCCGCATGTGATAGATGTCAGATCAATCATTGTTTGTACGACGAAATATTCTTGACTAATCATGTGTCAACATGTGTCGCTTTGAAACTCCACGTGCAATTTTTTTTCTATGAATAGGCCATTTTCGATGCGGATTTTCATGCAAATTTTTGATTTCTTACTCGGATATTGATTTCAAGCGTGCACTTTCCATTGTTTACGCTCCGTTGACTTACTTGTGCCCGGAACCGATACTGCCTAGTCTGGTATCGCATTCAAGCGCACCTTACATCTCATTTTCTTTCTGATCTTTGTACATGCGTTCGGATCCGATACCCTATTTTATGAAATCTCTTTCGAACGCACATTGCCTTGAGGTTCTTGTCTAACTTGCATTTTGTGCCTCAAAGCGATATTGAGAATTTCACATCTGTATTTTTTGCTCAAAATGTCTAATTTCGATTCTAGTTTGCTTTCTTTTTTTTATGAATTTGGTATTAGTGATAATTTAGAGTATTTCAAATCTCTTTTTTCTCCTTTTATTTTTATTCTTCCTTCTATTACTGAGGGTCCTGGTGTGGAAGCATTTTTTGAGATTTATCTTAGATTTAAGTCTCTGTTCAGTACTCCCTTATTCAGATCTCAGAATAAGGACATGATTCATTATCAGGACCTGGTGGCACTCGACAAGCATAGCTATAAAGCTAAGCTTAACAGAATGTTCACCAAGTTACATAATGATTTCAAGTCTGTAGATGAGTGCCCAATTCACAATAAAAAATGTAGATTTGTTGATTTTCAATCTGCATTTGTTTTTTATTCTCTTGTTAAATATTTTTGACGATTCGGAAGCTGGCCCTTCCACTCCTGAAGATGCTTCTTCTAATGGTACAAAGTCTGAAAAGTTGAAGATTGTAGATATAGAAACTTTTTTTGTTGATACGAACGTTAGTTTAGATGACTGTACAAATTTTGATCCTGCACAAAATAGGGCATCGTTTATTGGCCCTAGAACTCCCAACACTCTTTCTCCTTCTGATAAATGTCTTATCACATTGCCTGCTTATAATATAGATAATAATTTTTTTTTGACATTATTGGATATATCGGATCTTTTTTATTTCACTAAAGTTGAGACTCTTTGCATTTTGAGCAAAGAACTTGATGAAATTTCAGATGTAATTGATTCTGATGTTGATGATCTTCTCCCTGGTGTTGACGATGTACATAATGATGAGCTTTACTCAGGGAAATATTGCTTAAAAATAGATGTGGAAAAAATGCACAATAAAGAAGATGATCTACCTTCTGAAGAAGAGTTTCTCGAAATTTAAAGTCAGCTTAGTTTCCCAAAACCAACTGTCTATTCACCAACTATATTGACATCGAGAGGTGGACTTAATATTGATGGAGACATAGCTATCAAGGAAGACAATGCTGAATGCGTAAGTTTTGTATCTTATTATGGACTAGTAGATTCTTTATGTCAGATTATATACTGGAGCTTACTTTGGATTTTTTCATTTTAGGAAACAATTTTTCTTGATGATTTTGCAATTTGTCGAGGAGGGCAGAGATCTTTTGCAGGAGAATTTTCAAGAGATTATGCACTGGGGCGTTATCTGAAGTTCTTCAAGAATAATGAGATTAGTGTTGCCCATTCAAAGTTTCATCAACATGGTGAGACAATGATTATGGAAATCAAGACTCTATCTCATTTTCTTGGAGGACATAATTTTAATAAGGTGCATAGAATAATTTTTGTAAAGAAAACTATTGCACTTAAAATTTTAGGCTATGGACCAATGAATTCCATGCTTAGATCATCTCATTTTGCATTGTATGTTGCTTACGTTGATCTGAGTAAGCATAAAAACTATGAGTTGTTGGATCCATATGAAAGAAGAAAATTGTTGCATGATTCTAAGTTGCAACTTTCATTAGAGAAAGTATCGGAAGCAGAGTAGATTCTGCTGAATTGTACTTTGTAAAAAATTTCATTTAATATACTAAATTTTATTGTGTGTCTATTGTCTATTGGCTTGTATAAATTTGCATGCTTTGTGAAATTTTTTATAATCCGTCGATTTTGTATTATGACGAATTTGGATTCTTCTATAAAACCATTGGAAAAGTTGCAGTATATAGCTGTTCTTTGTGCTAGTCCCGCCATGTTGTGTACTTTTATGAAATGCCGCTCTTGCTTGCCAATGAGATTTTTCTATTCCTTGCGATGACCATATGCTAAGACCTCCACTATTTCTTGCGAAGAATGTCGAATGATGTAATATGTGCTGCATGTCATAAAAACATAATCTAAATCAGTACCAAAAGTATCTAATTTAATTGCACATATTTGTTTATAGTAGTGTAACATTGAAATCTTACCATATAATATGTTATATGATCAACACCCCATGCACTTCAAACTGCATCCACAAATTCACTGGTTGTTTTCTGTATCATTTGTACATCAATATTTGAAAATTTATCTTTTCGCAAGTATTTCACCATGTTGTCTAATTTTTTCCAAACTTCTACCTTGTGTATACGAGTTAAACCTTCTTCTTCAAAATCTTGAGTTGCTGCAATAATCTCATTCCAAATCGAGTATTGAATCTTGGATTGTTTGCCAGAATAATTTGATAAAAATCTTCAAGCTTTGGATCCTCCAATGCTCGGCTTGCATGGAATATGTCCTGTTTTACCTGATAGCTTGTCGTCGTTTTTTATTTTAACATGGCCTTTATGTAAGTATGCTTTAGACAACACATTCTCTAATCTGGAAATAGCTTCTTTCGCATTTGCCTCGGAATTCCATGCAAACAAGGTGTGAAGATATATTATTTTTTCTATAATATGCACCTTTGCATATAATGTACAGATATGAACATTCTGAAGAGGAATTGATAGTATAGGTTTCCAGTTAGGATCTTCTCAATCTCTTGATATTCCTGTACTCCTTGTCATGTCTTTTGTTGTCTTCATGCAGTACAAACAAGGGTGTTTAGAGTTAGCGCCATGGGATACATTGAACATACAATTTAATGTCTTCAAATCTCTTGCTAAATGCCATTCAATGTTGAAAGTGCCAATTCCAGGAATATTGAGTGGAACTCCTTCCATGTGATTTTTTATGGTGGCAGGATATGACGTTCTATTAAATATCCATGAGAAAATGTCACCTATAAGAGAATACAAAAACATGATTAGCCTCATAAAATTAACAGAGAGAATATTTCCCCAGTGAAATCCAGATTAAAATGATTATCCCTATTGATTATGCGAGAAAACTACTATACCTGAAATGTTGCCAACCACCAGATATCATTTTTTGATTGAACACTGAAATTGAGGCCTTCTGAGTCTTCTGAATTTGAAAGTGCTCCATTCATGATTGTGAGACTGACTCTTTCCATTTTTTGTCCTTTTATAATTTCAGACTCATCTAACTTGAGAACAACTATCAACTTGTTATTGACATTCTCATTTGTAATACCGTAAAAATTTATGATGAATGTTAGTAACTGATTAATGTCAATAAATAAATTGTTGGAATTGTTATATGCTAGACTTTCTCCTTTCGAGCAATACACTTCATTGATATGAGATGGATTACCAACTATTGTCTGCATACCTTGGTTTAACATGTCTCTTTTGTTTAAAAGATGAAATGGTCATGGGATTGGAAACTTTTTAATATTTATTGTGCAAATGTCTCCTTTATCATCTTAAACATTGTTGCATATGCTTCTCTACTGATGCTAGAAAAGTCACATGCCCCCTGAATCAATGTAGTGTCTAAAATTTTTCCAACTTCATTCATAATACTATCAGTAACTGAAGCCTTAATCTTTTTCAT
The DNA here is from genome assembly GCA_029204225.1 of Diphasiastrum complanatum. NCBI lineage: Eukaryota > Viridiplantae > Streptophyta > Lycopodiopsida > Lycopodiales > Lycopodiaceae > Diphasiastrum > Diphasiastrum complanatum. The sequence continues at coordinate 78,044,213 of CM055094.1, forward strand.
TTTGTTATTGTTTAACATTGATTTCATAGATTTAGAAGTCAAGATAGAGCCTAGTGAGTTTCCAATCGAAATCTCATCGACCAAATGGTCTTCAACAACCAATGCTAATCTGCATTGCAAACATAATGGTCATGAAAATGTCAGTAGAAATTAGGACACTCATAGTATTCACAGCAGTATAATAGGCAAATCAACAGAAAGTTGAAATGAATAAATAGCAAAACTAGTGATTATGAATGAATCAAAAAGTTCAAGCAATATTTGATACCAAATAAGCTATAACTTACTTGAATGCATGGATTCGTCTTTTTCTATGACCTCCTCTAGATGATAGATCACATATATCCATGTTTACCAATCTTTTCCTCTTGTTGCTTTGGACCTTTTTGTTGAGCACATCCATATCTTTAACAAGAAACAAATATGAGATACGCATGGATTGAAATGCAATTTTTATCTCATCATTACTAGTTGTATAATGATGCAAAGAAGATTTCAACCTTTGGATCTCCTCCTTGAGCATCTCATTTTCATCCAAACAAGTTTCATCTTTGAAGATTTTTCTTCTGTTACATACCTATGTAACTAGCAGTACTTCAGACCCCTAATAGTCCATTTAGTGTTGGGGGCTATATGGCAAGGTACCCTTAAGATTAAGGGTATGTGCCCTTGGATAAGGGTAGGCAAGTGACTATACCTTAGTTGGAGGTATGGGGTCACGTGACCCTTGGATAAGGGGTATCCTTACTATTAAGGATAGGTGCCTTAGACTAAGATACTAGTGTCCTTGATTAAGGGCAGGTAGGTGTCTATGCCTTGGATGGAGGTATGGAACCTAGTGAGGTGTTAGAAAGTCATTGGATGACTATTTTTCTAAACCTTGGGCCTCAACCTTGAACCATATCACTTTATTGGTCTAGGACCAAAGTATACTTGCACAACTTGGGCAGTGGGACCTAGTAGGAGGGCTCCCTTCTAAAGTGTCCATTGAGTCCCCAACTCCCACAAGAAAGGCATTCAAAGAGTCATAGGTTATGGAAGGAGTCTCTTGACATTCCATAAGCCTATGGAGGCTCTTGGAGATTCTTTAACTCCCCTAGGCTTCTATCTCTCTCATTGGATGAGCATGGAACTCCATAGTGCATTGGGGGGTCCATGGGCCATCTATATGAGGGTAGTAGGGCACCCATTGTGGAGGAGAGATCTCTCTTGTTTGCTTGGCTTATGCTCTAGTGTTGCTACTAGTGTGTAGAGTGTTTTCTTGTGGTAGTATGCTTGAGATTTTATGGTATGGGACATAAGTAGGGTTTGGATCTTGAGTATGCTATGGAGTGTTGTGGTACGCTTGTGATTTGTTTATGGTTAGCAAGGGGGTGCTAGATAGGTCTTGCTTGGAGCTTGGATCTAGTTATGGTTGGGTGGTGAATACTTGAGGCCAGTTTGTTATCTATCTTTGTGTTTAAAGAGTAGGGACACAGGTGGAGGAGAGATCCTTGGAGGCTTGTAGATCCTTACTTGCAGGTGGAGGCATCCTAGCTTGGAGTTGGGAAGCATCTTGAAGCTTGCAGGTTGCTTGGAGGACATTTGGAGGCTCTACCTTGGATTTGGAGGACTTCCTCACCCCTACTTATAAAAGTGGTATCAGAGCTAGACAAAGGATGGTAACCTTTCTAACCTTCTTCAAGTTCTATTAAGATCACCAACTAATTTTTTTTTGGGGAAGATTATAGGCTTTTCTAGTTGTAGGAAGCTTGTAGTTGAAGTACCCAATGAATCTAGTTCTCTTTGGAAGAGAGTAGTGATGCTTATAGAATTGTTTAGGGGCTGATTTTTGATAATGTTAGAGAAGTTTTAAAGTGGGCTTTGGGTTTTTAAAAGTTCTGAAAAAAGATTTGTGGGATAGGTAGAGGAAGTCTTCCTCTACATACACAAACTTTTTTTGGCAAAAAGATTGATTCTAGCTATGTGTTTTGATCAAAACTAGTGTTTGCATAAATGAAGTGTTTGAAGTTCTGATTTTCATTTTGAAGTTCTGTTTTTCAGACCTGTAAATCTGAAAATCAGATCTGAAAAGTGAAGTTTTCATTCAAACTTCATTAGTTACACCTTTCTATCTCCTAGTTTCATGAAGATGACAATGTAGGAAGGGAATGGTAGTGTAACTTTGTGCATAAAACAGGTTTTGAAATTCTATTTTTTGTCATTTTGAAGTTCTGATTTTCAGACCTGTAAATCTGAAAATCAGATCTGAAAATTGAAGTTTTCATAAAGCTTCATTACTTATCCATTTCTAGACACTAGTTTCTTGGTTTTGGAAATCTAGAATATTGAGAAATGTGAAAACTTTGGTTGCTTTTGAAATGACAAATAGAATTGGAATGGGAATGAAATGGAAACTTTATGTAAACATTAGCTTGGATTAGTTGATTGAAGTTTACATAAAGAATGGGTTTTCATTTTTTGATTAAGGCAAATGTAGCTTGTTGTTGTTTTACTCTTAAGCTTGGATTAAGCTTGCAAATAGTAGGCTTGGATTGAGCTTACAAACAATAAGATTGAATGATTAGAAGTAAATGCTTTTTATTTGCATTGGATGTAACAATTGAAGCATTTCTATCATTCTAATTTGAGCACTTGTTGTTGTATTTGCATAATAGGAAAACACACAAGCAACTCCAATGGATCAAACCAATGAAAACCCAACATTTGATCTATCAAACTCATCCAATGTGGCACAAGCTCTTGAGCTATTATACCAACAAATTCAAGCCACTAATAAGCAACTTCCTGAAACTAATCAAAGAAACCAAGACTTAGAGTCCAGGTTAGCCAATCAGAAGAAACATGTAGTTCCACCTCTTGTAAAAGTGTTTAAGGGGGAGAAGAAGGATAGGAACGTGCAAGTGGTAAGTTCTTGGCTGAATGTTTGGAACAAATACTTTGACATGAACCAATTCCTTGAATCTGAGAAGTTATCCACTGTCACTATATTCCTTGAAGGAAGAGCCTTAGTTTGCTGGGATGACTTAGTTGCAAAAGGCAATCAACTTTGTACATGGGATGAATTTTGCAAGCTTTTTAGGGATTATTTTCTACCACTTTTAGATGACTATGAACACTTCTAAAACTTGAGTCATCTAACCATGAATAAAGGTTTGGAACAGTTTATTCAAGATTTTCATGAGTACCTAGATCCATTCTAGCGCCTAAGGTACAAATGTTAATGTTTGTTGATGGGTTACCAAAAGATTATCAAGTGGATATTCGTAGGAACCATCCAAAAACCCTAGAAGATGCTATTAGGGCTGCAAAATACTTTGATGACACAGCTAAGCCACCTAGGGGTCAACAGCCTAATGAGCAGAAAAAAGGTTTTCAATTTAAGAGGAAGGATAGGGAAGTTGTTAATGAAACACATCCCAATTCCAACAATCCTAAGAAAACCAAGAAAAACTTTAAAAAACATCATGGTGGCAATGATAAAGCTGAAGCTCGTAAGAAGAACCTGTGCTTCAAGTGCAATGGCGAGGGTCACCTTGCACGTGATTGCATCAAAAAACAAGCTTCAACCTCAGGTAATCTATCTCGAAGTAATGAGATGGATGTTTGTTTCCTTAGTTCTTTAGTTTTTGGTCCTAATGACCTTATCTGCATTAAAGGTAAAGTTAATGATCAAGTTGTTATTGTTCTTTTTGACACGGGATCCACTCATAACATTATTAATGTAAATTTGGTGCAGACGCTAAACCTTCCTACCAAAAAAAGTGAGAAAAAATACCGTGTGACAATGGCATCGGAAAGTAATTCCGATTTGATGGATTTTATTGTTCCTGATATAGAATTGCACGTTCATGATTACTCTGAAAAACTAGAATTCCATGCTGTTCAATTAGCTAATGTAGATATTGTTCTTGAGCAACAATGGCATTTTGATAAGAACAAATCATTGAGAATTGATTTTGTTGAAAAATCTTTATCTTTTATGCATGAGAATTCTTTAATTAAGATTAAGGCTAGTTTAAGTGTTGACACTAAAAATGTTAACCCTTATTCTAAACAGGAACTTAATTCTATTATGAAGAATTCTGATTTTAAAATTTATTTATGTTTTCATAATGATATCATTTGCTCCAATGATGAAGAACTTAACATAAATGCCATGAATATACCCAGTGAGAACACTACAGAATTTGAAGCCTATAATGAACTTAGGCAGAAATTCAATGATGTGTTTTTAGACCTTCCTATAGGTTTACCATCAGAAAGGACAGTTGATCATAAAATTGACCTAGTACCTGCAGCAATTCCAATTGCACAGCGTCCTTATAGGATGAGTGCATCGGAAGAGGCTGAGGTAAATAGGCAATTACATGATTACCTGAAAAAGGGGTGGGTACAACCTAGTAAGTCTCCTTGGGCATCACCAGTGGTTCTGGTGGCCAAGAAGGATGGGACTATAAGGTTTTGCGTCGACTATAAGAAATTGAACAAGGTAACCGTTAAGAATAGATATCCACTGCCGCGGATGGATGATCTAATAGACTATCTTGGTGGTGCTGGGTACTTTACCAAGATAGATTTAAGATCGGGCTACCATCAGATACGCATTAAGGCAGAAGATATACCAAAAACCGGGTTTCGAACTCGCTTTGGTCACTACGAATTTTTGGTGTTGCCTTTTGGTTTGACCAATGCACCGGCAACTTTCCAACAAATGATGAACGATTTGTTCTGGCCATATTTGGGAAGATTTGTAGTGGTATTCTTAGATGATATCCTAGTGTTTACTAAGACTTTGGCAGAACATAAAGAGCATTTTAGGATTGTCTTGGACATTCTAAGAAGGGAAAAGCTCTTTGCCAAGGAGTCTAAGTGTGACTTTTTTGCTAAGGAATTGTCCTACTTGGGACATAAGATTTTCGAACGGGGGGTGGAGATTGAGGCTAATCGTATCCAGAGGGTTATTGATTGGCCTATTCTCACCACAGTTCGGGAAATCAAGTCTTTTTTGGGGTTTGTGGGATTTTTTCGTCGGCAGATTCCCCAATTTGCTCGATTGGCATTTCCCCTTACCCAGGCCTTGAAAGGCTATAAGAAGCTAAGCCGGAGGGCTCAGAGTCCACTAGTGGTGTGGACGGAGGATATGAATAATTGTTTTGAGTTGCTTAAAAAAAGTGTCACTTCGGCACCAATACTAATCATTGGCGATCCTAATAAGACTTTTGTGGTTAGGACCGATGCCAGTGATTATGCTATTGGAGCTGTTTTGATGCAGGATGGACATCATGTGGCTTATGAAAGCAAGAAACTCAATCCTGCTCAGTCTAGGTATTGTACCTATGAGAAGGAACTGTTTGCAATTGTTCATTCCTTGAGAATTTGGCGACATTATTTGTATGGAGCCAGATTTGAAGTTTTGACGGATCATCAGACTCTTCGATATTTTTGTGATGCTACAGATTTAAAGGGGAGGCAAGCTAGATGGGCTGAGCTGATGCAAATCTTTGACTTTTCTATACGTTATTGTAAAGGAAGTCAAAATACTCTAGCGGATGCTTTGAGTCGGTTACTGGTTATTAATCAGTTGTGCTTTACTGTTATAGAACCGGAGTTGTTTCAGTCTCTTCAAGGACTATATGAGTCCGATCCCTTTTTTGGAAAGTATTGGCAGCAAGTACTTTCGGGGGTCAATTCAGGGTTGCAAGATTCCTCGAATCAGGGAAAGACTGAAACGGATTTCCTAATTCGAAACAGGATTTTGTTTCGTAAAGGAAAGGTGTGTGTACCGGAGAATGACACTGTAAGGGCCCAAATCTTGCATGAGTGTCATGATAGTCCATGCGCAGGACATCCGGGTATACAAAGAACACTTGACTTAGTTCGAAGGCAATTTTGGTGGCCTAAGATGAAAAGTCAGGTAGAGGCCTATGTACTTAAATGTACTAAGTGCCAGTTAAATAAAGCAGAGAGGCTAAAAGCTAGTGGCCTATTACATCCTTTAGATATTCCTACCGGAAAGTGGGAAAGTATATCTATGGATTTTGTGGTCGGGCTTCCACGTACAAGGAAGGGCCACGATTCGGTTTGGGTCATTGTTGACAGACTTACGAAGTTTGTTCAATTTATCCCAACGAAAACTACTGTTAAAGCTTCAAAACTAGCTCAACTGTTTGTTGAGAAGCTTTTTCGACTGTACGGGCTGCCTTGCGATATTGTTAGTGACCGTGACCCAAAATTCACTGGGAATTTTTGGCAAGCAGTATTTGAAAAGTTGGAAACAACTTTAAGCTTAAGTTCTACAGATCATCCGGAATCAGACGGTCAAACGGAAAGGATCAATCAGACGATGGAGGATATGCTTCGAGCATATGTGGGCCATTGACAGTCTGATTGGAAACAGTACCTTCCACTGGTGGAATTTGCATATAACAGTGAAAAACATTCAGCGATCGGATTCAGCCCTTTCATGCTTATGTATGGTTTTCAACCTCGATCACCAATTAGTGTTGGCATGAAAAAACTACGAGTGCAAGCCGCAGCTGATTTCCTTGCGGATATGCAAGAAATGCTACAACTGGCTAAAGATAGCATAAGAAGTGCCCAGGACAAGGCAAGGCACTATGCTGATCTATCTCGGAAGCACAAGGTATTCATGGTCAACGACTGGGTGTTTTTGAGAGTCCCTAGTCACTCTAGGGGCTTGAAAACTATTAAGTGTGCAAAGTTGGCACCTAGGTATTGCGGTCCTTCTAAGGTTATGCAAGTGATAAACAAGATCGTATACAAACTATAACTTCCAGCTAACGTTGGAATTCATCTTGTTTTCCACGTTAGTAAGTTGAAACCCTCGTTGGGGGTTGGGGAGACCCTGGTCCCTATGGAAGATCTAGTGGAACTTCTTCGTGATGAGTCCGTGAGTGGACCACCTGAACCCGAGGCAATTGTTAATAGCCGGCAGAGAACTCTACGGAGTAGAGTGCTTCGAAAATTTTTAGTCAGGTGGAGGGGCAAATCAGAAGAGGAGGATACCTGGGAAAAGGAGGCTGATCTCCAAAAGAATTTTCCAAATTTTTCTCTACAAGGAAAAATTTAAGTTTAGGGGGAAGGAATGTTACATATCTATGTAACTAGCATTACTTCAGACCCCTAATAGTCCATTTAGTGTTGGGGGCTATATGGCAAGGTACCCTTAGGATTAAGGGTATGTGCCCTTGGATAAGGGCAGGCAAGTGACTATACCTTAGTTGGAGGCATGGGGACACGTGACCCTTGGATAAGAGGTACCCTTACTATTAAGGGTAGGTGCCTTAGATTAAGATACTAGTGTCCTTGATTAAGGGCAGATAGGTGTCTATGCCTTGGATGGAGGTATGGAACCTAGTGAGGTGTTAGAAAGTCATTGGATGACTATTTTTCTAAACCTTGGGCCTCAACCTTGAACCATATCACTTTATTGGTCTAGGACCAAAGTATACTTGCACAACTTGGGCAGTGGGACCTAGTAGGAGGGCGCCCTTCTAAAGTGTCCATTGAGTCGTCTCTTGACATTCCATAAGCCTGTGGAGGCTCTTGGAGATTCTTTAACTCCCCTAGGCTTCTGTCTCTCTCATTGGATGAGCATGGAACTCCATAGTGCATTGGGGGGTCCATGGGCCATCTATATGAGGGTAGTAGGGCACCCATTGTGGAGGAGAGATCTCTCTTGTTTGCTTGGCTTATGCTCTAGTGTTGCTACTAGTGTGTAGAGTGCTTTCTTGTGGTAGTATGCTTGAGGTTTGGATCTTGCTTATGGTATGGGACATAAGTAGGGTTTGGATCTTGAGTATGCTATGGAGTGTTGTGGTATGCTTGTGATTTGTTTATGGTTAGCAAGGGGGTGCTAGATAGGTCTTGCTTGGAGCTTGGATCTAGCTATGGTTGGGTGGTGAATACTTGAGACCAGCTTGTTATCTATCTTTGTGTTTAAAGAGTAGGGACACAGGTGGAGGAGAGATCCTTGGAGGCTTGCAGATCCTTACTTGCAGGTGGAGGCATCCTAGCTTGGAGTTGGGAAGCATCTTGAAGCTTGCAGGTCGCTTGGAGGACATTTGGAGGCTCTACCTTGGATTTGGAGGACTTCCTCACCTCTACTTGTAAAATCTTCGCACTCCTTTGATATTTTTCTTGATTCCTCCTCCAAATAATGTATTCTTTGCATTGAATGTGCATTCTCATAGAGCATCAAATTCTCACAGTAACCCAAAAGGCCATTTATACCATGACACATATAGATTATTAACTGACTCACCAAATGAAAATCTGGATGTTGCAATGAACATGGATCAATAGGATACAATGTTCCTGATGACCATAAATCTACGTGCTTTAGCTTTTCCTCTCTGTATCAGACCATATCAAAGACAATTTGGGTTGCTTTGAATTTCTTGTTCTGGGCAGAGCGTATTTTGGTGACAGATTCACATGAAGATGACAAAGCTTTGTCATCAGTATAGTAGTATAGTAACAAACAATATAATGACAATAACAAAGCTGGAGATGGTGCTAACGACTCTGCTAGAGATAGAGATGGCACTAAAGACTTGTTTTTTATCCTATAGATAGAGATGGCGTAGGCTTTGTTTCAGAAATGTCACTTGTAATTCAAATTTTTGAGTGTTCCCAACTACTGGGAGAGAATATTTTAGCATTTTGTAAATTATATTTTAACTATGGTTAAGCACCAGTGAAGCTTGATGTGACTAAACTAAGGTGCATTCATTTACATGGAAAGTAGTGCGAACAAATGCGTAAAGAAGTTAGAAAATGATATTATTATTACTTTATAATTATTTTTCTCTCTCCTACATGGCATTTCTTATAGGGCCCTCTTTGGGCTCATATTTTCTCTAATCTCTCTCTCTCTCTCTCTCTCTCTCTCTCTCTCTCTCTCTCTCTCTCTCTCTCTCTCTCTCTCTCTCTCTCTCTCTCTCTCTCTCTCTCTCTCTCACATGCACGATACTCGAAGCTATACACCTTTACCATGTCAGTGTATTTGTAACCATGATAAATGGATTTATTAGTTACCATATGATGTATATGGTTTTTTTTGTGACAAAATTTAGAGTTCAAATATTAACTTTCCCTCCAATTTGCACTTCATCAAAAGTCTATATAAGAGATTCATCACTACCAAAACCCACACTTTGCTTCTCTCTGCTCATCCTCTCCTCATTTAGCCTCATACTAGCCTACTCGTGGAGGCACCCATCTATGGCTCTCTGATTGGCACAAGCACACGGACTGGTATGCTTTTACATCGTTGGATTGCGATCCAGCACCTTTTGAGTAAACCATACATACTATGTATGAACATGCAAGTTTGAAGTCTATCTCTCCCACAAGTTTCAAAGAACTGATAAACTCTCCAGGAACTTACTTTCAACTCAAACACAATAATTTGTGTGAAATGAAAAGTCTAAGACTTCACAAAACTCACTTTTATCCAATTCTACTTGATGGATAATGAAAATTGAAAAAATTGGTGAAAAGAGCTTATGTGTGCTCACTTTTGCATATCACACGAGATGAGTACTCTCCCTATCTCTTTGATTGCCTAAAAATCTTCTAGAAATAGATGAAATTGATTTAAAAACTTGAGTAACACAATCTACTCTTCAATACCTATCCAACAAGCTATAGAACATCAAATTTGGATCATTCCTTGAGAAGTAGCACTCAAACAAAGAGGGATGATTTCACACGTGTGAGCTCTCTGTTTGTACAGGGATCAGCTAGAGCAAATCAGGCTTAATTTGATCCACTTATGATCCACAAATGGCTTGTTTGTCAGCGAGTTTGGATTTCTCTCCCAAATCCGAGTTCCTGCAAGCAAAAGCACTTATGTTCTGATGTATACACCCTCACCTCTACAAAGCATAAAGCTTTGATACCATGTGAAGTTTTTTCATGTGTGAACTTCACCACACACCTTACAGGATCTTTATGAGGTGTTGTGATTGCACAAGATTGATCAATGAATAGATTACTTGAAAAATCTAAGGCAAGAGCACAATGGCATACATCTAACTGAAAACACTAACTTCTTACTATGAGAAATGGATATCAAAAATTTCTAGGTGCTCACTATGGAGAAAATAGCCTGCTCTCAAGTAGAGAGAGAAAATCAACACATAAACTCGAGTAGAGAGAGAATGAGCCCAAAATACCAAAATCTCAATATTCACAATATGGCCAAACATGTCAAACTTTCCCTACATCAAAGAGGCTCGAATTCCTATAGTGGAGTTTCATGGAAAGTCCACTTTACTTAGTTAACTCAACTACCAAGGATCCACATGTAAAACTGCATGCATGGATATTGCATGTACTGCATGTCAACTCTCAAATTTACCTAGACATGTGTAGATCATGAAAACTACTTTGCATGTTGCATGCACTGACTGCATGTTGCTTGCATGCACTCTGAATGACTTTGCATGTAATCTAAACTTTTGCATGACATCAACATTGAACCTACCTAACTCAAACTCGACCTATTCTAGAAGGTTATCTGCTCAATTCACGTACCTTTATGTGTTGAAAATTGTCACTTCTCACTTGTCATTTTTTATTGTAAATAAAGATCAATCATGAGTACAATGTTCATGACCTGATTTCACACGTGTGGGGCTTATTCCCATGTGTGACAGAAAGTACTTTTCATACTTGTAAATATCTACTTTGATTTTGTATCAATCAAGTCAAGTGTGAACATGATATGACTAGTTTTTAGTCAAGTTGACTAGTTACCTAGAATTAGCTTATCCTTGCATGGGCATGAGTAAATGCTCCCACATGGCAAGTGGATGCTCACGCGTGTGGATAGAGTTCTAGAAGATAAGAGTTAACCATTTTCCTTAGATCCTATTTTGTAGGGAATATTCCTATATTCTAGGAGACTAGCTCTTTGGATTTTAGAGATATTCTAGAAGGTCAACTTTGGATAAGGATCAAGGATGGATCAAATGGATAGATCTGAGTGATGTGGCACTCTTCACATGTGTGAAGACCCGTTGGACTGTATCAGACTCATGGATGTACTTGATCCATAAAAAGATCATCATTATGCTAACGAGATTGATGAGACTTTTGCATTCTACACTTTTGTGAGATTTCTAGTCAATAGAATTGTGATTTTATTGAATGATTGCTATCAAGAACCAATGTATTTGTTGTTTCAGGTGTAGGCCATACAGTGGACAATACTCCACATGTGTGAGGCTGCTCTTACTTGTTTATGAAGATTTGATCCATTCTCTTGCTTAAATCTAAGTGTAGTGAATCTAGATCAAGATCTAAAGTGTAGAACATGATAGATACATTGATTAAGCAATCAATAACTCTCTATGATTGTTGAGTACAATCATTAATGTCCTAAAAACTGAAATTTTATCATTATGTACAGTAAAATATACAATGGAAATAAGATAGGCATGGCTCCAAAACTCGAGATAGGAAGATATAATTTTACTAATCTTCACAATGGGGAGACAGAGGTGCATCAAGAGAAGGGGAAGTAGCAGGTTGAGTAAAAGAAACATCATTTTTTTTTCTAGGCAAGCAAAGACTTTTCTAATGTGTGAATTAAAAAAACTTCTCTTCTTCTTCAATTTTTTTAGCAAGAATAGCAAGATCACCAAAAAGGGTTTCCACAATAGCAAAGTATCATTTTTTTTAATAAAATCAAGGTAGATCTTAACCCAATCTAAAGTACCAAGGAGATCAATAAGACAAAGAACTTTATCTTCAAAACCGACAGCAATACACATAGCCTGATCAGTTTCAATAATAAACTCATGCATAGTGACGACTTTATTCATGCATGTTGGAATTTAATCTAACTCCTACTCATCCCAACAGCCCATCTTCCTTCTCTCAATTTTACTCTCTCAAATGAAACTTATAGAAAATGAACTATTTTTCAACAATCTGCATTTTTAGACTGATTGTCGCTACAGTCTATATTTTTTCTCGCATTTTTTGATAGGCAAAAAACCCAACACTGTCGCCAAAACCCGACATTGTCGTCTTTCTACCTTCAGGCCATCCTAAGCAACTAAGTGTTTTGCAACACTTTGTGCTGAGTCGATTTTTAGGCGATTTCAGACATTCCAAAAATGCGACATTGCTTCACAAAAAATGCGAAAAATGCGACACTCTACAGAAACACACAAGATTCCAAGTACAAAATGTCTACGTCTTCACGCTCCAATAACAACTATTCTAATTAGTCAATCAGCTGTTAAGCGATCTTGTAAATGTAAAGCTAGAATAATGCAAGATCTTCCAATTGCTATATATGTAAATGAGCGATTGAATCAATCATGGATGAAGATCAGAGAGATAGATCTACGACAAAAATTGGTCTTTCAGTAGCTGACTCCTCAGAGTTTGTGATTATGGAGAGAGAGAGAGAGAGAGAGAGAGAGAGAGAGAGAGAGAGAGAGAGAGAGAGAGAGAGAGAGAGAGAGAGAGAGAGAGAGAGAGAGAGAGAGAGAGAGAGAGAGAGAGAGAGAGAGAGAGAGAGAGAGAGAGAGAGAGAGAGAGAGAGAGAGAGAGAGAGAGAGAGAGATACTCATAACTTTAGCAATTGATTTGAGTCTATAATAGGATCACGCGCTTATCAGCGCAATTGTATTGTGATCTGATTGTTGTTTTACGACATTATTATACAAATTCGTTATTGTTCTACATCTTTGTATTCTTGTTGAATGAAACTAACTCTCATTCCTCTTACGCAAACATCATTAGAAGAAAATGTATGGTTGTCTCTGACGCTTAAGTTATTTCTACATTCTCTTCATATCAGATTATCAGCAATAGAGGATTGCATGGCTATCTCAAATGCCTAGTCATTTCTGCAATCTCTCTTTCATGGCAGTCTAAGACTCCTAAACTGATAATCTAATTCAACACAAAAGAACAGCTTGTAATCTCCATTCTCTAAGTAATCCACGATCCTGTTAATAAGAATTTTGTCTTATTAGTTGGCATCCAAGCGCCAACAGATTGGTATCAGAGAACTGGTTTATTGGATTACTAGAGTTTAGAATTTATAATAGAACTTAATATGTTTTTGTTCTTTAGGGCTAGTTCATTCTATTTGTGTTCTATCTCTGTTTCTTGATTTTAATGGAAGGTTCAACTTTCGAGACCCGTCTGATCAACAAGTTCAATGGAGATGATTTTCACATGTGAAAATTCAAGCTGAGGATGATCTTAATCGAGAAAGAGCTATGGGGATACGTATATGGTTCAATAGCCAGACCGACAGAACCTGAATTGCTCCCAGCATGGGAAGCAAAGGATGGCTATATAGACTAAGAAATTAGGTCGTAAATTGTGATCGCCAGTTGGCTGGTGATCCGCTGACATCCATCCGGTTCCTTGTCATTGATTGCTAATAAGCAATGAAATTGGTCGTAAACATTCTGTCTGCATAAATGAACCAAAACTTAGGCTCTGCAGAAGTGAACTAAAACAGCCACAGATGACATTGTCGCAAAAAAATGACAGTGCCAGATTTTCGTGAAAAAGGTGAAAAAGATGACAGTGCTCTTAAATCTCATTTAGGGTTGCCCCATACTTTGCCAGAGTCATTTCCTTAACATTTGAGACACTTAGAAAAAATGCGAAAAATGCGACACTGCAAATTTACACAAGATTTATGTTAGACGAAAAATGCGAAAAAGGTGACATTACATTTTTCAACGAGATTCCTGACATGCGACACTGTTTCAAACTCCGTGTATTTCTACAGACTATGTAAAAACACTTGTAATTCTATAGACTATAAAAAAACATGGGAAAATCCACAAAACTGGATAAACAATGGATGAAGATTAAAACCGATTAGACGATTGGTAAGAAAGAGACTAATCCAACACTCCCTCTTAATTTGAATCCTTGAATGCCTTGACCTTCAAACTTAGTTCTACACAAAATCTTCTATGTGACTCCAAACTTAATGCTTTGGTAAAAACATTTGCTGTCATATCTTGCATTCTACAACACTGCAATCTAATCTCTTCATTGAGAAGTTTGCTTCTGACAAAATGATACTTTAGTTCAATGTGCTTACTTCTAGAATGAAGTCTAGGGTTGGCTGATAAAGTGATGGCACTTTGATTATCACAAAATAATGTAGTCAGAGCATATTGATTCAGACCGATATCTGAGAGTAAATTCCTTAACCAAATTGCTTCCTTTGTAGCTTGAGAGGCTGTGATATACTCTGATTGAGTGAAAAATAGACCTATCAAAGATTGCTTGTGACTGTTCCAGAAAATCGGACCATTGTTGAGGAAGAATGTAAATCTGAAAGTAGATTCACGAGTGTCTACATCTCCTACCCAACTTGCATATGTTTAGCTACTGACTAAATTGAGTTTGTCATTGCCGACTGCTTCATAACAAATGCAAAAGTCCATAATAGCTTAAAGATATTTCATGACTCTGATAAGAGCTTTCCAATGTGTTATACCAGGGTTAGTCATATACTGACTGAGAGAGCTGACTGCAAAAGCTATGTATGGCCTGGTACAGATCATGGCGTACATAATAGAATGGTAAGGATACTCATGCATCTGCTGCTTCTCATAAATTGTTTGGGGACACTGGTCCTTTGACAATCTGAGACCTAGTTCCATTGGTGAGAGAGCTAACTTGCAATACATCAGATTATATCTGACTAACATGTTGTAGATATACCTTTGTTGTGTAATGTAGACCAACTTCTATTTTCTATCTCTGTGGATTTGTATACCAAGGCAGAAATAAACTTTGCCCAGATCTGTCATGTCAAATTCGGAAGATAGCATTGTCTTGTCTTCTTTTATCAGATCGGTACTGTTGTTGAAAAGCAATGTATCATCCACCTACAAAGTGATAATGATAAAAGACTACTGCACTACTTTGAAGTAAACGTTTGAATCTGAAGAGATAGGTGGGTAGCTGTGATCAATAAGGAAAGTATAGATCCTTTGAAACCGTGCCCAAGCAGATTGCTTCAAGCCATAAAGTGTCTTATGGAGTTTACACACATGATTGTGTTTACCCTCGATAATATAACCTTCGGGTTTCACCATGTAAATGTCTTCTTCGATAACTCCATTGAGATATGTTGTCTGTACATCCATTTGATGTATTTCCAAATCTGCTACAGTGGCAAATGATAGCAAAAGTCTAATAGAAGAATGTTTGACTACTGGACTAAAGGTATCAGTGTAATCAACATTGTATACCTGATAACATCCTCTGGTGACAAATTGTGTCTTTCTCATGTTGATGTTTCCATCTGCATTGTACTTGACTTTGAAAATCCATCTGCAATCAACTACGTTTCTGCTAGCAGGTAGTTCGACAGTTGTCCATGTCTGGTTCTTGATAAGAGATGAATACTCTTTATCCATAGCTTCTTTTCAGAGATCTAAATCAAGATGACTGAGTGACTCTTGGACAGACATCGGTTATTGAACAAGATAGGCTGCAGACTCGTCGATATACCGATTAGGTAGTCTGCTAGTCCTTGATGATCTTCTGGGTAATACAAGAAGCTGATTATTTCCATCATACTGTAGTTGCTGATCTGCAACATCATTATCTTCTGATCCATCGTTGATTTGTTGTTCGTCAAGAGTAGAGGAGCTTGGACCTTCAATGGGAAGAGTCGACTGAGGAGCTGGAAAGTTCAATGCGTCAGGAGAATCTAATAGGTTGGCTACATGGGGACTGCCCTTTCCTTTGAGGTCTTGAAACTGATCTTCTTATTCTTCAAACCTCTATTTGCTGAATCAAATGTCTATATCAAGCATGTCCAAAATGAGATAATTATTTCAGCTATTTATGTTGATGACACGCTTATCTTCTCAAGAAGAGATAAGTTAATTTCAGATGTCAAAAGAGACATCTCTAATATATTTGAGATCACTGACCTAGGAGAAGCTAAAATCTATCTAGGCTTGCAAATCGTGAGAGACTTTGAAGGCGGTAAGTTGTATTTTCACCAACAAAAGTACACTCAAAAGATCATTGAAGACTTCAACATGCTCGAATGGGGTGTGCATACTCCCATGATACCTAGAACAATATTGAACAAGGCAGATTGTCCGCAGACTCTCAAGGAAGAAGAACGAATGGCCAAACACCCTATCGTAGACTGATTGGATCATTGTTATATCTAGTAGACAACACCAAACCTTATATAGCATTTGCTATATATAGGCTGAGCCAATATAATCAGAACCCAGGATCGATACATTGGAAGTTGGCAAAGAGAGTACTACAATATCTCCAGGGAACGAAATACTATGGATTGTGTTATTCGAAGAAAGCTGGATCACATCGAATCTTACAGTGACGCAAGCTGGGCATCCATGAAGGATGATTGTACTCTAGCATCTGGCGCAACCATACTCTGGATTAGCAAGAAGCAAATAGCAGCAGCTCAATCTCCCTGTGAAGCAGAATATGTAGTAGCAGCCAAGATGGCAAATGATCTGATCTGGATTAAACATATATTGGAGGGATTTGATGAATCTAGTTCTGAACCTTATGTCTTGTTGATGGATAACACTTTAGCAATCTATCTTACAAAGATCCTGTATTTCACTCGAAAACGAAGCACATGGCTATCAAGTATCATGTGATTCGAGACTTAGTCGAGAAGAAGATACTGAAGACAACCTTCATATCCATAGAGGAAATGACAGCTGATATCTTTACAAAGCCACTAAGTAAAGCCTTGTTTGAGAAGCAGTGAAGAAGATTGGGGTTAATCCAACTGCCACTTTGAGAGGGAGCTGTAGAACAATTGATCAGACAAATCTTGATTCTACCAACAAAGCACGCAGTTTACTTGACAAAGGATGAGAAATAAACGGACGCGAACTCGAAACTTTTTATTCGTGACCAACTCGAAAGATTCGCAAAACAGTGTCTTGTGGAAGCTCGTGGTTTTTTTGTTGAAACTCGAAAAATTAGCAAACAGAATCTTGTCGCGAAATTTTCTGTTTCTTGTTCAAGCCTCAAATGTCACGAAACTATCTCGAACAATTCGTGAAATATTCTAGCTTCTGTCATAAACGATTAGATTTCTACTGTTACAGTAATAAAAGGCCAAAGGACCTGTCCTATAGCAATATAAATACATATGCACTACTCGTTGAAACTAACTCAATCAGAGACACAATAGCGAGATAAGTCAGTAAGATAAGACAGCAAGAGATGTATATTGATGATTTCAGAGTTATAAAAATTCATTTTTGATCAATAGTTTTTCATTGTCTAAATTGTCTTAAGTTGTCTCTTACTTCCACATATAATTTCCACACGCATATTCAATCAAAACAAATATTGTTCTATTAGTACATAGATTAGATAAAATTGCGATTGAAGATACTGATATTAATTTGATTTATTCAAATTTGTAGAGCCAATCTTGGAGTAATACCAAGATCCATGTTCAAGTCAATATAGACTATTTTTAGGAGGAGTGTTGAAATGGAAAAATAATCCATCTTGACTTTAGGCTTGCTACAAACATTGTACCATGCAAGTATGTTGTTCATAAATGCAAATGCCAAGTTTGGCCTGGATAGAACTCGAGCTACATGGATATGTCATATCTAGTTTGATGATTACAACTTGCATATAGATTGTAGACTTGAAAATAGCAAAAATATGCTAGTAGAAACTCGTGGCAATTCACATGCATTAATTGTAAGTGATCCATAGTGACATGCAAGGCATGCACAAAGTGTAATGGACACATGCATGATGATTTGTACCTTTTTAGTTAGAACTAGGACACTTGGAAAAAGTTGGTAGAGATTCATGCATGAGATGTGACAAATGTCACATAGACTCTAGTTTTCACTTTAGATGTCATTAAATGATGGATGGATGTGGTTCTACCTCAAGCTACCTCAAACTCCATAAATATGTGTAGCTCTCCTCATAATTTATGATGAAGAACCAAAGCTTTGTAGCTATCTCTTGCCATTTTGGATCCACACAAATTTTGCTTGTTATCTCTCTATCTTTCTCTCTCTAACTCGTGTTGAGGCTAATGCCAATATACTAATTTCTTGTACTTTTGCTCATTAATGATTCATTGCTATCATATTCGGATGCTTAGCATGCTAGATTGTGGTTAAGCCATAACTTTTGTACTAGATCTTGCTAATCAATCTAGAATCAGGTTATTGTGCTAATCATAAAGCTTAATTAGATCTATCATACTTGTGTATCTTCCCCAAATTTTGTCGTTGGCCTCCATGTTGCTCACTTGTTTCTTACCACCATTCCTCCTATCAGCTTCTTTAACTGTCGAGTACTGGAGGATTGTGTTCCTTTCCTTATCATGTTGACGGATATCAGAATTCCGCTCAGCTTCTCGTCCGTTAACTTCATATTTGGGTGCTCCTGATTTAGTCGACCACCTACCAGCATATTTAGGCTCAATTTTAAGAGCCACCCGCATAGCTTGATTGAGATCAGTACAAAAACGTGATGATACATCAGCTCCAATATCTGGCTGCAGTCCTTGTATATACAATCGTAAGTGATCTCATCAAACACTGTGGGTAGTTTAAGAGCTAGACTCCAAAAATCGAAGTTATACTCTTGTATTGAACTCTTCTGACGTATCCTTGTCCATCTTTTAAAGTTGTCGTCATCTTGGAATGGTCTTCTGAAGGTCTCAATACAAGCATTTTTAAATAACGGCCAATTAGTTCGTGCATTACATTCCTCTATTGATAACCTATTCTCCCTCCGCTTCCACCACTCATAAGCTGCTTCTTCAAAGTGGATTGTAGCGAAAGTGATTTTATCTCGGTCATCTCTATTGAACAGAGTAAAGTAACAATCTAATTTATCCAACCACTCCTCAATGTCAAGGGTCTTAAAATCATCGTTGAATTTTGGAATGGTTATCTCATCCTTGTACTCCTCTCGATTATCAAAATGGTTCCGTTGTTCATGAAATCTAATTGATTGTTGCACTCGTTGTTCTGACATTCCCCTGTCATTACCAATTCTGACCGGATATTCCATATGACTCTGTAATACCTACTTTCCCTTGTCCATGTCAATCCTCCGGATGTCCTTAGAGGATGTTACATTTTGCAATGGAGATGATGGTTGGAACGATGTGGATGGCTCATTATATCTTTGGCCGGCTCCCGCAATCTTTTCTTGGCTATCAACTAGGCTATCAAACAATTTTGTCCATTTCATCTCATCATCTTGTCGATTTTGTTTCATTTTCTGCCGATCTTGTCTCATTTCTTGCAACATTGCCATTATCAGATCTTGTGTGACTTGCGTCTTATTGAGTATGTTTTTTGGCTAGTTTGAAACCTGTAGTTCTTCCATCGTTTCATCAGTAGGCAAGTTGTCTTGAGGTGGGTTATTTTTATCCATTGTCTGTTTTCCTTTACCACCCATTCTAAAGTGTTACATCAGTAATTTGGATAGCCTCGGTAAATTTGTCTTATTGTTCTAAACACTTTTTGTTTTTACTTCAATGAATTCCGAGCTCAAATTAAAAAGTTATGTAGAGTTAAAGAATGAAAGGTAAGTTGAATTTAGACAACTTAGAACAAATGGGTTCTTAAAAAAAATTATAAACTAGATTCTATAAAGTTTGAAATCCATGAAATGTTTTGGTGCTCAGAAGAAATTGCACGAACTGTAGGGAATTAAGAAGTTTTACGATAAACAATTTTTAACGGCTGTTTATATGATGCATTTGGGTGCTCGTGAAGGATTGTGGGCAACCGTAAAAAAATTTGAGAAAAACTAAATTTTTTTCTCAGGCAGGGAATAGGTAGAGAGAGAAAGGAGGTAACCGAATAGGGTTAGAGAGAGAGAGGAGGTAACCGAAAAGGGGTAGAGAGAGAGGAGGTAACCGAAGGAGAGAGGGGTAGATAGAAAAAGGAGGTAACCGAAGGAGAGAGAAAGAACTCGATCGGAGGAAATCTCAACCGGAGGAAATTGCGTGAAATCTTAACCGGAGGAAATGCGTGAAATCTCAACCGGAGTAAATACGTGAAATCTGAACCGAATGAGAGAGAGGGCCGGTAACTAAAGCAGATGAGATTCATCTGATTAAAGGCAATTCATCGCTTCTTCCTCGCATCGCGGCTCTTTGAGAGATGAACTTGGAGTATCTGACTGTAGATGCACAGGCCTTCAATACGGATAATGACAGAGCACTGGAGCAACTTTTTGGAGAACACAGCGAAGATACCCGAGATTATGATACATCTATTGATACTATTGCTCGTCGACTTGCAACCATATTTGCTTCCTTGAAGGAATTTCCCCTGGTGCGCTACCGGGCAGGAGGTCAGCTATAGTAAATGCTTCCACTACAACTACTGCATGTGATTTGATTCCTACAAAGCTTGCAGCGTCCTTATGGGATAGGCTTATGAAGTACAAATCTTCATTGCTGGAATTTCCAAAGTCTGAAACAAGTGAATTGATCATTGTGGATCGTTCAATTGATCCGGTAGCTCCAGATCATGTGCCATGATCTGTTGCAAATGGATGGAAACAAGTATCTGTATGAGACAAATGATGCAGGAAAGAAAGAGCAGAATATGTCTGCGGAGGATGATTGGAGGGTTGAGTCAAGGCCGTTCAAGGATGGCGTGCAATCTGGGCATGCAAATTTGATTGCAGTATCACACACTGACTTGGGAGAAGAAGATGCAGAGGAGAGTGACAGAGAACGTGAGTGAGAAGGACGAAGAAATGCGTGGAGGAGGCATAACCAAATGTACAGGGAGAGCAGGTGTACTGTGGAGGGTAGAGTAGGTTTAGGTTAGGGCCTTAGGGTTAGGGCAGGCGTGTAGGGTTAGGTTTTTTTTTTTAAAATTTGAACCTGCCAAACTTTAAAATGAAAAAATGTGAAAAAATTTACAACAGAGACAAAACTTCAAAATTGAAAGTGCTTCTCTCTCACTTGGAAAAAATCCACAAATTTTTTTCAAAATTCTGGCAATTCTGTCCCATCTCCACTAATTTGATCATAACTTTCTCAATATTAATCCAAATCAAACAAACTTAGTAGCTCTGAAAAGCTAACAACAAGCTCTATTGGCTTATATATTAGATCAATGACTGAATCTGATTTGATAGGTCAAATTAACAGCAGAACAGGACTGAAAATTTTGAAGGAAGAAAACTAACAAAACTAGAGCTAGGAATCAAGAATTGTCACAACTTTTTAGATACTAATCCAATTGACATGCCATATGGATCAGATCAAAGCTAACACAATTTTCTAAAATCCTATATAGAGAAACTTAAGATTGAAACTCAAATCAGATCTTAAAAATGCAAACAAATTGAAATGAAAATTCTAGTCACCTATTTTGATAGGTTTTGGTAAAAGTGCAATAAATTTTGCCTCTCTTATCCAAATGCCTTAAAAATTGGTGCAAATTAAAGCTGAAACAAAGATCTACAAACCTATGGAATCAAATTAGAAATAAAAAACAAAATTGAATGTCAAAAATTCGTCTGAACAGAACTAAAAACTTAAAAGTTAAAAATTAGCAAAAAGAAAGCTACAAAAACAATAAACTCATCAAATTTAATGGAATTCTCATAGAATCATCATGAATCATGGATCTATGCTCTGATACCAAGAAATGTCATGTGCAAATAGCAATAACAATGAAGTAAAGCTAGAAGCAAGAAAAGTACAAGACAATCATGATCGCATATCAATAGAAAGCTAGAAACATGGAGATCTCAATGGAATCACATTATCAATGAAAGAAAGAGTACAAAGCAATGTAAATGGAGCATTGATTCATGTGGATAGGGCACATGAGACCTAGCAATGGAGATCCCTATGGCTCACATTCACAAGGAAGGTGCCTGAATCTATGAACCATCTGGCACCATCATCAACTTGGGATGCCAATGCCGATGAGAAGACACTTGTCTCGTCATCTTCTCCATCATCTTCGGCAATGTGTCCTTGTTGAGTCACTTTTCCCGCCTTTATGTCCACTTTCTTCTTATAACACTCGTGTGCCCAATGACCCAGTTTGTGGCAATAGTAACACTTGCCTTTCTTCTTCTTTTTCCCTTTTGATGATGACTCTCCCTTGTCATCATCATCCTTGAATTTCTTAGGAATTCTTTTTCATCCTTTCTGCTTGCCTTTAGCAAGCAAGGCTTGATCCTCCTGTGGGGTTTGCCTTGACTTCACCACTTCGCGACGTTGCTCTTCTTGCAACATGATTCCGTGGAAGTCTTCAAAAGTAGACAACCTCTCCCTCGAAACAATGCCGCTCACAAACATCTGTAGCCCTTCCGAGACACCACTCATTGTGGTATGTACCAATTCAACATCCCTGATTGGTTCTCCAATCGTCACAAGTTGATCTCTCAGCTCCTTTATCTTGGTGAACAAAGATCCCACTGATTCACTTTCTTCCATCCTTACTGCGTTCAATCTTGACTTCAAGAACATGGCCCGAGTTGGATTGCAAGTTTGAAATTTCATTCTAAGAGCTTCCCAAGCTCACCTAGTCATCTTGACATCACTTATATGAGTGATCACATGGTCTTTCACTGAAAGATTGATCAAGGACAATGCTCTCTGCGCCTTTTTATCAAAGGCCCTTATGTCACATGGAGTGGTATTTGGCCGGACTTCTATACCTACCACAATCTCCCACAACTCTTTCTCCATCAAAATGCTCTTCATTTTGAATTTCCAGATGTTGTAGTTAGAAGCCCCATCAAGTTTGCTTGCATCGCCCAAAATTGTCTCATTGATGTTTGCCATCTCCAAGTTGTTTGAAACTTCACCTGTAGGCTAAAAAGTGTATGTTGGAACCAACCGTGATGTCAAAAATCAATAATAATGACCTGCAATTTTTGGCTTACCAGGCCACCCGCCGCTCTTTCGCCAAATTGAAAGCCAAACTGGCGTCGCTTTTCGAAATGCTTCTCGTCACCAACTCCCAGCTACCTGCTCAGTGGAATGGTGAAATCACTTCTGGCGCATTCCGAACACTTCCTCCACAACAATCACTCTGTTTTGGTGTACCATACTTGTAGGTACAATCAGGGTGCCCTTCGTTTGGAGGCTATAGCCTTTCGTTTGGCCAAAATAGGCTAAAGGAGGTGAAAAAAAGGGCAATTTGGGTTTTTGAACTGTTTCTTCAGTGTGAAGAAACTTCAACCTTCAAAAACTTGGGACCCAACAATTTTTTTAGTTTGAAGATTTTTAATGAAGTTGCAATGCACTTTGCACTTCAGACCCCTTCAGGCGTTTTCACATCAATCCAATGGATCCTTTAGATCCAACGACCCACCTATCGTGTAATAACCATCGTCGATCTGTGTGACTCGAGATCGGACGGCTTTCCACGCTTTTGTGCGTTAATCAAGGGCCTTCGAAGCACCAGGCACTTCGGGCCGCTAATCGACTAGCTAAACTGGGCGCGCGAGGTCCCACGACCTCTCCTCCTCTTCTCTCTCTCTACGATGGATTTTCCTCTCTCTTCACAGGCTATGGCTGCTCCCTGTGGATCGATCTGGCTGCTTTCTTTCTAAAACTGTAAGAAGATTCAGAGGCAGGGGATTGTCAACTGAATCAGAGGGCAAGCAAAAAAAAAAAAGGTGAAGTTGAAAAATCTTCTGAAGGGTTGCTTGGCATGTGTGATTGGTTTGAATCCAATCGAACATCGTTTGAAGAGCGGTTTGGAGTAGAACATTGTCTGCTGTAGGGCGACTCAGCCGGATAGGAGCTGCTAGTGAAAGCTCAGGGAAAGCCTGAGTAGAGCCCAATATATCCTTCTCTTCAAAGTTGCTAGGGTTTCAAAGTTCAAAATCTTGGATATCTCCTTGTAGGAGGACTTTTTCAGAGCTGTAAGTTGTTGAGAATGAGCGCCCTGGTAGTGCGACTCAGTGGTAAGGAGGCTGCGACTGGCCGTGGAGAGTATACATATGACAAAGTTTTATGGTATGTAGATCCTAAGAGGTATCATCCAACTATCCCAAGGACCCCATCTCCCACAATCGAAGTAGACACAATAGAGGCTACCTCTCAGCTTGATACTTATCATGAAGAGCCTGAACTCTCTAATCCTGAAACATAAAACATTACAAGATTAGAGTGGGATAGGTGAAAACATGAAGCCTCTATAGGCTGGATGTCTAATCTTGAAACATAAAACATTACAAGATTAGAGTGGGATAGGTGGAAACATGAAGCCTCTATAGGCTGGAAGTGTCATTATGGGATGACAAGCATATATCCAACCTAGCCAAGGTAACAATCCCAATTCCATCTAGGCTTCCAACTGCTATTGTAAGGCCTGCAAATTATCAATTAAAGCATCTATTTACTCCATCCGTGCCAATGAGGGCAGTAGCCATTTGTCAGGAATAGTCGATGTCGGGCATGTCAATGCAGACTGTCATCGACCTTCCTTGTATTTTTGCAGACTGTAATAACATTTACAACAACAAGATGAATGGATCTAGATTAGTAGAGAGAGATAGGGATGGAGAGGATAGAAATCCAACAACCAAAGCCTCAACAAATAGATACTGAAAATCTCTTTTCTTTCGAAACTTCGATCTTCGATGGACTTGCCAAGTGTCACACCTTAATATTTGTTGAATCCAATAGTTGCAAAGGGACTTTCTACTATACTGGATTCATCTATGCAAGGACCACACTCTCTAGTAGAGATTGCTATATGCAACGATGGTACATTTTAGAGACCAAATGAATTCAGTAAATCCAACATCCACAATGTTCCATGACCACAATACTAAATATGGCATTGAAGACCACAATAAAGATTCAGAACAACAACATGTAGAGATCCTATGTCACTTGGCAAATGAGGGTCATGCGGGTGTTTTTGTTGTTGCCAAAGAGAGGATCAATGGAGGAGTTTTTTGAACTGCAAAATACAAGAAGTTGATAGAAATCAAAGCGATGATGTGGAAATTCACAAAATAGAGAGCTTTGATAGCAGTACCACGAGATCAACATACCAAGTGACCATAAATTATGAGTCTTCTTGCACATGTCGTAATTTTTAAAAAGGTGTCGTCAAACTAGTATGTCCCATGCAAGTATTTGTACTACGTTTTTCTTAAAGTGAAAAGATTAGACGTGAATTAGAACATCTTCATCCACCAACCATGGTTGAGCAAACAAGAAATATTCCAAATGATAGGCATGTCCAATCCATTTGTAAAGCCAAAAAAATAAAATAATTGCTGTATTCAATTGAATTTTATATAGTTGCAATCTTATTATGCTTTGAATATTGGTCCATTTCGTTGTCAATTATGCCCTTACAATTGTTTTCCATCCTAATATTAAGAACATGTGAGGGAGTTGCATCGAAAGATGCCCTAAGCATTGGACTTGGGCATTCTTGTGGTCCACATAGACACATGGCTTCATATGTCATGTGTCCCCGAATAGTTTTTTCCTTTGAAACCCTAGCCCTAGCCCGAGCGTTCGCGGCTGCTGGCGACGGCAGCAAGAGCTCATGCAACACATAAATAGATTCTTTTGTAAATCTATCTTTATATCGCTAAGGTTAAGATGATAGATACAATTCGCGCACGCATTCATTCGGCTGAGGTTTTTCCCATCTGAAGCGGCTTTTCTAGCTTGTTATTGATACATTTTGTATGGGAGTAAACGGGAGAAACAGACTAGTTTTCGATGAAATAGTTCAGATTCTCCTGTGCTGGTATATCTGTACTGTCGCATTTTGTTTTTCGATGGTTTTGTGAGAACTGTCATATGCCTGGATGTGTTGAAGAATTTCGATAATCAACTGTTCTTACACAGATTAGTATTTTTACTTAAGGTGAAAGGAGTATCATTCCCTTATGTCTCCCGTTTGATGAAGTCTATTGCTAGTAGCAGCTGTATCTAAATGTTAGCCTGTCCCTTGTTTCATGGCCAACTAGTACAGAGCTTTTTTTCAAATGAACTAGTATAAGTCATGGGTTCATTCTGTTGCATAAATTTATACAGTTCCTAGTATTCAGTTCAGACTCCAGAGTCTTTCACAATAGCCGATTGGTTGACGTCTCACTTATGCATTTCATACTTTATTTAGTTCAAAGGTTTTTTGACATTAGTGATGGTTTTTTCACTTCTCACTCATATATGCACTTACATGAAATGCATTACATAGAGTATATGCACTTACAAGTACTCATTTCCATATGGATTTTTCCTTAATCTATTTTGCGTACTGTGATTGTCTGGGTTCAGAGGGCAATCACCTGTGTGTAGGATTAAGGTGTTTTTGGGGCTTGACTTTTGGTTTTATGGATTAGGGCTTTTTCTTCTGCTTCTTGTAACCTTGGATAGTGAAAACTGAAGGCCAGATGATGTGACCTTTATGGTCGACCTTGATGCGGACAAAGAACTAATCTTTGACAATTCTCAAGTACTGATGGCCATACCTTTTTGTTTACTTGATTTAGATTGATTTTAGATGTAGCTCATGTGCACCATATGATTGTGAGCTAGTGTAGGGGCGGCTAGCCTTGCACCAAATCTGGCCTGCCACTTTTGCGGCCAGGCTGCTCAGTGCTCGGAAACCTCCCTCAAGTTTCCCTTTAACATCTTACATCTTTTATGGATGTCGGCTTTTGAAAAATAATGTTTTTTAAAACATTCAACTCAAAAATGTACGATCAAAGATTGTCATTTATTATAGTAGCTAGCTTTATTAAAAAATAGTGCATTTATTGAAATTATTTTTTATTTACTAAGTTACACTCATCATAATAATTTTTTTGTATACTTTTCAAAGATCGTTGGCATCCAAGTATTTTGCTTGGACATCAATCTAGCTCGTTGCAACTTATTTTCATGGTACAATGTGTTATAAGGTTAGAAATTAGCCACGCATCAATAGGTTTACAAACATTAACTTATATAAAATGTTGTGCAAAAGGTCGAGCACCTGCAATGTATAAGTTTTCCATTTCAAAAATTTACATGGTTTATTGAAGTATTATAATGATCTACATGCATCCTATCTATTGAAAAGCCAACAATTTAGAGTCTTATATATATTTTACTAAACATAAAATTTTCTACAAAATCAATTTTTTTTATTTTTAAGAAGTCTATTTCTGTATCTCTGAAATCTGTTTTCAACAAAATTTGTGGGTTCCATTTCTAGACTATGCCGGTTTTCTCGAGCATTGAGGCTGCTATCACTATATACATTTGCACGTAAAAGTAATTTAGCTGGTGCGAGGGGTTAATCCCTCGTCTCTTACTGGCACACCTCGCACACCTCGTCTCGTATTGGTGTGAGGGGTTAATCCCTCATCTCACGCCTCACAACACAGTGCTCCAATTGGCACGCGTCTCCAGGGGCTTCTCTATTGCTGCCCGCCCTCTTGACTGCGTACCTACAATGCCTGCCCGTCCTCTTGACTACCTGCCTGCAATGTGCCATATGCACAACTTTCTCCCATAAGTTGGGGGACAAAATAACATGTATTGCACATATGTCCAAACAAACAGACTTCTTGTGCTCGGGAGCCAAGAAATTTTGACTCGAGATTTACGGGGCCCTCGAAAAGTGGGTTCGGGACCTTGGACAATGCTACAGGGGAATTGAGAAAAATTGTTCCCAAGATCATGTGGGTGTTAGAATTTGTCATACAAATTCTAGATGGAGTCACTAGTCCTACTAGCAATCACATAAGCCAAGCATAGAGATTAAAGAGAATTCAGATTATAAGAGAATTGAGCAAAGCTCATAAAACACTGGAATAAATTGTGGTGGAGTGCCAGCTATATAGTTTCTCTAATCTATGTGAAAAGCAAAAAGCCTAAAGCAAATAGCAAAAGAGCAAAAGCTAATTGCTAAAATTACTACCTATATTGGGTAAAGACCCAAAGTGAATTTCTAAGAAGTAAAACAGGTCCTAATCTAGTAGTAGTGCGCCCACCTACATGCATAAGCAATAAAATATGAATTTACTATAAATAGTAATGGTCTCTATAATAGCACGCAGGCATGGCCAAACTATCATTAAGGGGTATCAAATAAACATTAATTCCTAACAGTGGGACCCATGAAATTGGTGCTCGGATGCGCAAAAAAATTTTCTCGGGACCACCCTACCTAGATGCACATGCCTCCCTACCCGACCACAAGTCATTTAAACAATCTAATTTTGTTGAACTATAGAGAGATATTGTCATGCCCCACTTGGGATCTAAAGGTTAACAACAACACTAGCACAAAAGCCATACCCAAAAATGAATGAATGACCAAATCTAGCAAACCACAAGAAATGAATTTGGTATCCATATGAAACGATATGGACATCTAGAAATTGATTAGCCTTAGATCTTCTATCACCATGACGAGGGGTTGGCAACTTGATTACCTGGGGGGTTTGGCAATCTCAAAATCCCTTGCCAGAGGTTATAAGACTTACATATTATTCAAGGACAAGATGGCTCATAATTCAATTGATAGTCTACTGAATCATATACCTTATCCTTATCCAAAAATGACCCCCATGTACATTCCTTTTGACCAAGATCAATTCCTATTCATGAGAGGGCCCTTTTGACCATTGACTAGTGTGAAAAATGGTAAAAATATCTTCCTATATTGACTTTGGGGGCTATGCTCACCTTATTTCTTGTAAATGTTTTATTGTACATTGAGATATGTGAATTGAGCACATAACCTTCTAGAATAGGTCGAGTTTGAGCTAGGTAAATCCATTTATGATATCATGCAAAAGATTAGATGACATGCAATGTTAGTTAGAATGCAGGCATGCAACATGCAAGTCAGTTTACATGATCTACACATGTCTAGGTAGCTTAGGGAGCTGACATGCAACCATGCAACATCCATGCATGCAGTTTTACATGTGGATCTATGATAGATGAGTTAACTGAAAGATGTGGACATCCCATGCAAATC
The DNA here is from genome assembly GCA_029204225.1 of Diphasiastrum complanatum. Taxonomy (NCBI): domain Eukaryota; kingdom Viridiplantae; phylum Streptophyta; class Lycopodiopsida; order Lycopodiales; family Lycopodiaceae; genus Diphasiastrum; species Diphasiastrum complanatum. The sequence continues at coordinate 78,073,240 of CM055094.1, forward strand.
CATTGTAGGAACTCGAGCCCCAGGTTGCTCCATGAACACTTCCTCTTCAAGATCTCCATTCAAGAATGCATTTGTAATATCCAATTTCCATAGATCCCATTGAAAAAGTGTAGCAAGTGAAATAATGACTCGAATGCTAACCATCTTTGCCACGGGTGCAAAGGTCTCATCATAGTCAATTCCATACTCTTGTGCATATCCTTTTGCCACTAACCTTGCCTTGTACTTGTTGATTGATCCATCTTAGTCTGTCTTCACTTTGAAGATCCATTTGCATCCAATAGCTTTCTTGTCCTTTGGAAGTTTCACCAGTCTCCATGTTTCATTCTTCATTAGAGCTTGATATTCAAGATCCATTGCTTGGATCCACTCCTCTTTGTTCCCTGCTTCACACATGTAGGGTCATCAAAAGAGGTTAGTAAAGCAAAACTTGTATCACCAACAATTTGCTTACCCTTTTAATCATATGTGAGCCTCAAGGGTTGTTGCCTTTGCCTTGATGTCCTCCTTGGCTTTTGATTTGAAGAAGGTCTGTCACCATCAACATCCAAAGTACCATCAATCACATCATCAACATAAAAAATGTTAGATCCAATGTCCACACCACCTCTTGAAGAAAATTTTGGAAAGCTTCCTTCATTAAAAAATGACATCTCTTCCAATGACCACTTTCTTGGTTGAAGGAATGTAGATTTTGTAAGCCTTGTTTACCTCACTATAGCCAACAAACACACCTTTCTTTGAAGATGGATCCTCCTTGGTTCTATCGTTGAATCTCCAAATTTGGCCTAAAACCTACCATGATACAAGGTGAAATGTTATGATCCGAAAGGTGTGAAGGATTTCAGATCATTGATGGTCCAATCCACAAAAAGATCTTGGGTTACAAAAAGAAGATACTCTACCAATCTCACCAATGTAGAAAAATCAGCATCTACACACAAAATGAGATGCAAACTCTAATAGAACTTGATCAAACTTGAATCAAACGATAAAGTATTGTCGCTGTCCATACAAAACCAACAAGCTACTATATTTCACATGTGTGGATCCAAAAATAACAGATATAGATCATTCTACACATAGAATTGCATGCAATCACAAGTACAGTGCACCAATGGATAGTAGAACCCAAGAGAACCCAAGAGAACCCAAGAGAGAAGATATGTCTCTCCATGATTTACATCCTTTTATAACAGGTCCAGACCCTATTTGGCCACTTGGCTTTCCCACCAAAATGCTAACCCTACTATTTTTGGGTCTAGATTCAAAGTACCCAACATTCAAATTTGAGTCTACTCAAACTCGACTTCTAACTTTCCCGCACTTTCAAAAAGTGTTTGTTCAAATGAAGCAAATATGATCAACATAGTTGAATCTTTCACACTCCCTCTTCAACTAGTTTTAGCATAGACTTTGATAACACTCCAAGTGATGTCCTATGATTCATGAACAAGTCCTTTCCCAATGCTTTGGTGAAGATATCAGCGAGGACACATGTTGAAGCTCCACCTCCTTTGCAATGACTTGTTCCCTCACAAAATGATACAATACCACTTTAATGAGCAATAAAGAATCACATAGAATGTAAATGAGATGATTCCACCATGCTTCCAACTCTGAACTCTCTGAAAAAATACAACAAACAAACAATAAATGTGAGTGATCAACATTTGCTTACATGTCTCCTCCTTCTTTGTCCTTTGTTGCCATGTATCCACCATGACACTCCATGAATGAGCCTCCATCTCCATCTCGCCACAAGAAATCATCAAGCCTTGGAAATCCATGAGTAAGTGAGTCCATCCATGATACTAAAGCAACACCACATGACTCCATAAACCAAGCAAGTTTTACTAGTCCATCTTCAAGATCTACTTGACACAAGAAAATGATCATGAATTCACCAAAAATTGACAATCTCCAAACATTGGCACTAAGTAGCTCAACACTTGAGAACTTAGCCATGGATGAGTGATATAATCAGCCTCCAATCATTTTCATCAACAAAACCAACCAAGAATGCAAGTACAAATCCAACAAGGTTAAATGATGCTCACCAATGTAGCTAGTTTGACCATATAAACAATTTGCACACATCCATATGAAAATGCTCAAACATGAGATAGAACAAGTAAAGTAAACTTGAACAACACTTCCTTGCTGCTCCTTTGACCTTACTTGAGTCTTCAATAAGTTGCAAAAAAATATCCATAACATCTTTGCCAATTACCTCTCCTTTCAATGCTCTTGACTAGCTCCAAACTGCTTGAAGAAACATTTTGTTTCTAATGCCAAAGCTTTGCTAGCTTTCAATTTTGAACCTTTGACAAAAGGCGACATGACACGACATGACATGAATTAGTCCTGCCCCCACGAATAGCCAAGAAGATCAGCCAAGTACCATGAGGTACAAATATCTAGTCTGATAACATGACATCATCAGAAGAGTTTTAGATCATGGCTAATCTTCCACTCTTGTAATTCACAAATTAGTTGTAGATGCTTAGTCTTTCTAATCTGCAAGTTACAAGAACGTGACACAAAATTGTTTGCAAACTATATACTTTCTGATTGATGCACATAACTGTAAGTCTTATGCTAGTAAGCAAGACAAGAATCAGATACAAAAAGATTCATAATAGGAATCTGCCTACGTGCGAGATAATTCTGTAATAGGATCAGAAGATCCGAAGTCCACTAGTAAGCGAGACTCAAATTCGTGAGAAACTGTATTTCTCTCACGCCAACGCATTGCGTGGATCTACATGCAGTGCTTGAAGAATCAAAAAAATCAATAGATGATTTTGTAGCTGTTGTGCACATTATTAATCTAGATGATTGTATGATCTCGAATTTATTTTTGTCTGCTACTATTCGTGTGTCTGATTCGCTTGTTCATTCTAATTCTGCATCTTGGTTGAATGCTATCTCAATTTGTTAATGTAGATCAGTTGTGTCTGACTACCCTCTGATTGTAGGAGTGATACAGCTGGCAGTGACCAGTGATCACATCTGAACTCCTGACGAATTGATCTCGTTCGCGAATCTTTTCGTTTCGTTATTCGCTTTGCTTCGCGATCACCTAGCTACAAGGGTAAATCAATTACAAGCTCACCTAGGTTTTGTTTTGTTTCATTTTGTCCTGTTTCATCACGTCTCGTCTTGTCTCGTTCCAGAGCTTGATTGATCTTGTCACAAATTAATTCGCCTCGTTTCGTTACGTTTCGCGATCTGTGCTTCCAGCATGAATCAATGTTAGTGCAAATTTTGCTTCACTTTGTTTTATTTCGTTTTCTTCTAGAATTTGTCTCGTTTCATTTGGTAGCGTTATAGAGCCTGCTTTGATCCAACTTGAACATAAATAATTCAAGTGTCGCAAAAAGTTTTGCAAATCATTCATGATCTAATTCTGTCAGTTTGTCACCAGAGTTGTTTTGGCTAGAATTTTGCATTTTTCTGAATATTCTTATCATCAATGGTATTAGAGCCACCTTGTCAAAGTCCGACATAGCCAAAGGCTATCAGATCCAAGGGGCTTAAGCATTCAAACAATCAACCATCAACAAGTGAACATGAAAATCAAGAAGCAATGACTTCAATCAACAACATACAAAGCAAGATCTGTACAGTTTTGGATTCTTCAAGATCTAACTTTCTAGCATAGAAAGTTAAGACATCATTGATACTAAAGGGTGAAGGTTTGTTCCCCTGGGTGGATGGCACAGAGGAGATGCCTACAACATCAGACAAGGAGCTATGCAAGTGGAGGGAGAAAAATGACAAGGCAGTAGCCTTGCTATCTTCATCCATCGAGGATAGTCTCACACTTGACCTGGCAACACTCTCCAAGGCAAAGGAGATGTGGGATACACTGCTCACGAGATTTCAAACGAAATTACGAAGTCACATCATGATGTTGGAAGATCAGCTAACAAATATACAGTGGGATGAAAAAGACCTCACTTCTTTTGTAAGGAAGATGAAGGATCTATTTCTATCACTACACAATTCTGGAGCAAAAAATACAGTGTCAACTGAGAAGCAGATCACTTACCTGTTGAGAGCCTTACCTAGATCTTTCCAGACAACTAGAACCCTGCTCGCGAACAATCCTACAATGACCCTCGGAAAAGCAATTGTCGAGATTCGAGAGGAAGTCGAGATGAGAGAACACCTTGATCACAAAGATGGTTCTGACCAAGCCCTCTATGACAACAAAGAAAAGGCCAAGAAACAATTCAAGCCTAAGAGGGAGTTGAATCAAAGGTAGGATCATGATCAGCAAGTAGAGAAAACCAGCAAAGGCCAGTGGAAGAGCAAAGGGAGGTCGAAACAGCAAGGTGGAGACAAGAAGACTTGCGTGAGATGTAGACGAGATGGGCACACAGTTGATACGTGCTGGCTCAATCCAAAGGTTGAATGTATCCACTGCCACAAGGAAGGTCATGCAGCCATGGATTGCCGCCTGAAACCAAAGAACAAATCAGCACAAAGCAGACAGGAGAACAGTAACAGTTTGTCCTATGACAAGGAGCCTAAGAGCTCAAAAATGGACGAAGAGAGATCGAACAAAAATTGTTCGACCGCCTATATTTGTGCAGATGTGTGTGCAATGTCAGCACCTGACACACATGAGGTGATCCTAGACTCAGGAGCTACCTCACACTTTGTGATATCAAGACAAATTATGTCTGATTTTCGAAGTGTAGATCCTTCAAAATTCATTGTTCTTGGAGATGGATCCAGACATCAAGTGAACAGTATTGGTTCACTCTAGCTCAACACGAATGGCGGAGATAGATGACTCAAAGATGTTCTATTTGTGCCTACACTGCAGCAGGATTTGCTTTCTGTGGCAAGGATAGCTGATGCAGGGATGCGTGTGACATTTTTTGATGAAGCATGCAATGTTATTGATGCTAGTACCCTGATTACTCAAGACAGAAAAAAGGTAATCTATATCATCTAAAGGTACGCCTGCTTGCAGATCAGGTGCATCAGACTCATGATGATTTGCCAGACACTTTGTGGCACAAGAGACTATGCCACATGAATTCGATGGCACTTTACCAAGCAAGCCATCATGGAGCAATAACAGGGTCAGCATCTCGAATGCAAACAATTTGACCACTTGTGATGCATGCCTGAAGGGTAAGATGTCTCGCACTTCGTTTGTTAAAGACTCCTATAGAACGACTAAGATTTTGGAGTTAGTGCATTCTGACATCTGTGGGCCTTTCAATGTGATCTCAATAGGAGGCTTAAAATATTACATAACCTTCATTGATGATTATAGTAAATTCACTAGAGTGTAGTTTATTTAGAATAAATCAAAAGCACTTGATAAATTCACAGAGTATGTGAATTGGGTAGAGAGATGCACTGGCAACAAAGTGAAGCAGATTAGGATAGATCGAGGTGGCAAATACATCTCGAATCGCTTCACTGACTTCTGTAATGATCATGGTATCATTCACAGAAGGACTATAGCCTACACACCGTAGCACAACGGTGTTGCAGAGAGGAAGAATAGGACCCTAATGGAAGCTGCTAGATGCATGATGGCCTACTCGAAAGCTCCAAGGGTATTGTGGGCTGAAGCAGTAGCTACAGCCGCATACATCTAGAATAGGACATGGAAGTCTGGTGTCCCTCACACGACACCACACGAATTATGGTGGGGTAGAAAGCCCAACCTGTCTCACATCAGAATCTTTGGCCATGCAACTTATGCACATATCCCTGATAAGCTTCGAAAGAAACTTGATGAGAAAGCTGAACAAGGATTTCTGGTAGGATATGACAACAATTCGTCATACTACAGAGTCTACATGCCAGACACGAACACTGTGAAGACAATGAGAGATGTCAGATTCGATGAGAGCAGGACAATGGCCAACGATGATTCTGTCAGCTATGAAGTTTTGGAAAGACAGTACTATGATTTTCCACCAGCAACAGAGGGAGCAGAAGATGAACATGAAAACAAAGATTTTCAAGTCACTTCGCATTCGAGTGACGAATCAGAGACGAAAGATTCGAGAGGCAGCCTTCTGCTATAGGACCTGTAAACCAAGATGGTTCCGGACCTAGTAGAGCAGAAAAAGACAAAGGCATTGTTGTCTCAAGAGCATATCCTAGAAGGTCGACAAGACAATGAAGAGCGCCAGCAAGATATGTGTCAGGAAGCTCAGCTTTCATATCAGAAGAATTCTGTGGATTCAGTGGCGAACCACAGACATTCAAGGAGGCAATTGAATGTCCAGAGAGGGACAAATGGATCCAATCCATGAACGAAGAGATGGAGTCCATGAGGAAGAACCAGGTATGGATGTTGGAGCCATTATCAGATAAGCGTAAGGCTGTGGAATGCAAATGGGTCTACAACCTCAAATATGGACCAGATGGAGATGTCTCAAAATATAAGGCAAGACTGGTAGTGAAGGGATTTTCTCAGAGATATGGTATTGATTACTCTGAAACCTTTTCTCCTGTCGTCAAACATTCATCCCTACATTTGTTATTTGCATATGCAGCTGCTTATGACCTCAGGATCCACATTGCGGACGAGAAGACAACCTTCTTGCATGGTGAGTTAGACGAGGAGGTCTACATGGATCAACCCCCAGGTTACGTCTCGAATTCACTTCCTGATTATGCATGCAGAATGCATAGGTGTATCTATGGTCTGAAACAGTCAATTCGACAATGGTACAAAAAGAAGGATCAAGTCCTGAAATCATTGGGATTCAAGCCACTGATGGCTGATTCCAATGTGTACATCAGAATTACAGATGAGAAGATAATCATTGTGGCTGTGTATGTGGATGACACTCTAATACTCTGCAAGAGTGAGAAGCTGATTGCTGCAGTGAAGACAGACATCTTGAAACATTTCGAAATCGTGGATTTGGGAGAGGCCATGTGTTACCTTGGCCTACAAATTGAAAGGGACTATGAGGGAGGTAAACTGTACCTTCATCAGTCTAGATAAATCCCAAAAAACCTTGAGGATTTCGGGATGCTGAATTGCAAAGGAGCGAATACTCCAATCCTCGCAGGGACAGTGTTGACGAACGAAAATTGTTTGAGGACTGAGACAGAGCAGACCATTGTGGCCCAGTCATCCTGTGAAGTAGAGTAACTCGCAGCAGCAAAGATGGCTAATGAGATAATTTGGCTCAGACAATTCCTGGACGAATTGGGCAAAATGAACAATGAACCTCTGGTTTTGCAGATGGACAACACATCTACAATAAATTTGATGAAAGACCATGTGTTTCATTCAAGGACGAAACGCATTGCGATCAAGTACCACTTGATCAGGGACTTGATTGGAAAGAAGATATTGAAAACCACCTTCATAGGAATGAAAGACATGGTTGCTGACATTTTCATGAAGGCCCTAGACAAAGGTCTATTTGAGAGATAGAGGAACAACCTTGGAGTAGTCAAGCTATCATGCTTTGAGAGGGAGCTGAAGAAATATTTTGTTTCTAATGCCAAAGCTTTGCTAGCTTTCAAATTTGAACCTTTGACAAAAGGCGACACGACACGACACGAATCAGTCGTTCCCCCACGAACAGCCAAGAAGATCAGCCAAGTACCATGAGGTACAAATATCTGATATGATAATATGACATCATCAGAAGTGTTTTAGATCGTGGCTAATCTGCCACTCTTGTAATTCGCGAATTAGTTGTAGATGCTTAGTCTTTCTAATTTGTAACTTACAAGAACGCAACACAAAATTGTTCGCGAACTATATACTTTCTGATTGATGCACATTACTGTAAACTTCTGACCTACGTTTTCAGTTAATTCAGCATTCAACGAGATTGAACCAATGTGCGGAATAGATTGAACAAACGAATGAGATACATGAATAATAAGCAGACAATATTTTAATCGAGATTAGACAATTTAGAATGGTATGTGCATAATAGCTACTACATCATCTATTGATCCTCTTGATTTCAAGCACTATGTGATAGACCCACACAACCCATTGGCGTGAGAAAAACAGAGTTCTCCCACGAATAGTGTCTCGCTTTCTACGGACTTCTTGGATCACTGTAGATCCTGCTTACAAAATTGTCTCGCTCACAGGCGGACTTTTCTATTCTGTATTTTCTTATCTGTATATGTTTGATGCATCTAGCAATTGTATATACTCAGAGTAACATTCCTGATTAGATAGATTAAACCATCTATAAGTAATCATGATTACAAGAGTGGTGGATTAGGCACGTCGTAACGCTCTTCTGCTGACGTCACCATATCATATCAGAGATTTGTACTTCATAGTACTTGCTTGACCTTCCTGGTCCTTTGAAGCATGAAGGGTTTCATGTCGCAAATATTTTTGTGTCGTTTGACCTTCTCATGTTGTTCATGTTGTTCGTGAACATTTCGTCTTCGAGAGGGATTTGGCACCCTGCGTGTGTAAGTCCAACCCGATGATCACATAGTTATTTGATTAAGTAGAAAGGCAATAAAAGGACTTTAGGTCTTTTTTGTGGGACTTTTAATGTCGTAGGGCCTAAATGTCAAGTTAATGAATAAAATTGGGTTTCCCTCCAATTTTGATGGTTCCCACACTTTTTTGAAATTTGAATAATTAGGGAGGTAGAAATGGACCAATAGGATTTAGAGGCCAGGGTCCTCCTCTTTATTATAAAAAGAGACCAACTCGAGTTCCTACACATGTTCAATTCCTCATTTCAATAAAGCAGATTGGTTTTCTTCAGAAATGGATGATGAATGTCCTTGCTCTCTATCACTTTTTCTCCATCTCTCATGCTTTATTTGTGTTTTGCTAATTGTTGGATTCGATTGTTATTGGGATTCTATGTTATTATATTTTTTATGAGAGAGAAAGGAAGAGAGAGAAAGAGTAAGCTATCTTTGTTGTGGATGCGTAGTGTTAATGGATGTTAGAGTTAGATTTGTGTCTTCGATTCATGCTAAAATCTGAACTATACTGTCGCTCTCATGGGAACGAACCTACGCGTGACAACTAACTTCGTCTCTTTGATGCTAGATTGACTAGATCTTGGTTTGAGGTTAGGCAAGGAAAGAAACCCACTACAATTTTGGCACCGAGTTGTAGACAACTTTGGTTTTATTCACAAAACCTTCAGTTTGAAGGGCGAAGATTAATTCCCAGCAAATTTCCAGAAACATCAGAAAAAACGGTCAAAAAACACCAAAAAATCACCAAAACCCTAAAAATACAAAAAAAAGAACCTTTGCCCGATTCACCGTGCATAGGTGTGATCCAGATCTATCCACTGCCAGGTTGGCAAAGAATAATACCAAAAATAAAAAGGTTTTCAGAAGATCAATTGTCATATTGCCATATTGTTGCCAAAAAGTCATTTTTTTGCAAAAATATCAGTATTACTCTTGATCCTTCGCCAGAACCTTTGCCAAGTTTTCAAAACATTCTATTTATAGTAAAATACTTTTTTTGAACTAGACGAAGATTCTTCTTGATCAGATCATAGAAAATCTGGATTTTTACCCTCTCCAAACTATAGAAACTGTATTTTCTTGTGTCAAAAACCTTCATTCGTTTTTTCATAGTTTTATCTGTGTCAGATCTTCCATCTGAGAGGTCGACAAAAATTATTTTTCAAGAAATTGTAGGGAAAGTTGATCAGAGAGTTATTTTTTTTCAAAAATAACATTGTTGAACCTTCGTCGAGCCAATCTTCGCATAGGGGACCTTCGCCAGTCCTGATTTTAGTTTCTGATTTTTCAGATCAAGTCTCTGTCAAAATTTGGGTCAAATCTGATATATTCTGATTTTGATTATGAGAAATTTATTTTTTTTGAGAGGTATCGGTTGATTGAATTTCGAAATCTTTTTCATGATATAGCAATCATATTATTGAAAAGTGAAATAGATCTAGTAGATCTGATCTGAGATAGTTTTGATTGAAAAATCTAGATCCAATCTCATTGTCTGCTTGCTTTGAATCTAAGAAGATGGCTGTCCCTGGAGCTGCGCCTGGAGGTGCTCCACAAGAAGTCAATCCAATCATTTTTAGAAGAGCACTGCGTTTGGATCTACCCAAATATAATGGATTAACAGATCCAGTTAGATTTCTTTAGATCTATGCTGAATCATGTAAAGTCTATGGCGAGATTTATCCCAAGATAAACTCAAGCTGTTTCCTATGGACTTAATAGGCGTAGCACAAGCTTGGTACTATAACCAAGATGAAACTAAACGTACAGATTGGGAGGTTGTTAAATGAGCCCTCATCACACGGTTCAAACCGCGAAATATATGGAAGACCCTTTCCTAATTTTAAGTAAAATTAAAATGGGAAAGCGGGAAATGGTTCGAGATTACATTGAACGGGTGAAACGTCTCAAACCTTTAAGCTATAGTTGGTGGCTGTTCTAGCAGTCCTTCCATCTGGGCAAAGCTCACTTTTGTCAGGGCATTCAAATCCACAGAGACAGAGCAAAACGACTGATTTACATCACTCAACAGAGGTATCTTCACAATATTCTTAAAAGATACAATGTAATGAATTGTAAATTAGGTCACTCACCAATGGATCCAGGCCTGCATATGTCAAAGGACCAATGTCCCTAGACCAAGCAGGAAGAGGAGTAGATGAGAGAGTATCTATGTCGATCAATACTTGGATAGCTCATGTACGCAATGGTTTGTACAAGACCAAATATCTCTTTTGTAGTAAGTTCACTCAGCCAATATATGGCTAATCCTGGCATTACCCATTGAAAGGCTCTCATAAGAGTCATGAGATATATTCGAGCTACCATGGACTAGTGCATCTGCTACGGAGATGTCAGCAATGACAATCTTCATCAGCTCAGTGGATATTCTGATGCAAGCTAGGGAGGAGATGTAGACAATCGTAGGTCCACATCTGGATTTACTTCTTCAACGACGGTCCTATCTCATGGAACAGTTGTAAGCAAACCTCTATCGCACTTTCTTCTACAGAAGCAAAATATATTGTTGCTTCTCAATCTATTAAGGAAGCGTTTTGGTTGAAAAATTTACTGTCAAAAGTTAATCTGTATCAGTACAGCCCTACAGTTTTATTCTGTGATAATCATATTGCTATTGCTTTATCGGCCAACCCTAGATTTCACTCTAGGAGTAAGCATATTGAAATCAGATATCACTACATTAGGGGCAAGGTTCTCAACAAGGAGGTGAGCTTAACGTATTGCAGAACGCAGGACATGGTTGCAGATATTTTTACGAAAGCATTAAGTGTTAATGCACACAACAAATTTTGTGCATTGCTCAGTCTGAAGATCAAGGCATTCATGGATCCAGATTAAGAGGGGGGTGTTGGATTTATTTCCTCTACTCTCCTAAATTCCATTTTAATTTGCCATTCATGCTGTATTTTTACTCGCATTGTCGCGCAGTCTACATATTTACATGTAAATTCTCACAAGCGAAGAAAAGACGAAAGAATCACGACACTGTATTTTTACACGGGTTTTTGTCACAGGTGAAAAAGATGACACTGTCTTACAAAATACCAAAGGTGCCCTAGGAAGCAAAGGCACCCTGTAAATCAAATGTTGAGGCATTTCGTCAGAGCGACGCATTTTTTGCATCTTCACCAACGTCCACTTCATCAAAGGCTGACGTCGCACCCTTTTCACGCTCACCCCATGCAATTGCGCTAACAGACTTGACAACGACTGCAGCCACCCACGATCTCCTACAAACAGCACATCCACTTTGTACTTTCTTCATCTACACACCTGTAACATTGTGTATATATACTGAATACCATCTGCATATTTAAATGGATTGAGAAAAAGAATAAGTGTGTATAAATTTAGCATCAGAAGTTTATCAGAGATAGACGAAGTAGATGCCTTGTGCATTGATTCTTTATTGTCAATAATAGGTTTCATTCCTTTACAGATTGAATTTGCTTTGTAGAGCACACAGTTTTGCCCGCTATTGTCTTGTGCTCTACCACATTATTGACATGTATATTTGATATACTTAATCTGATAACAGCTCTTTGTTCTACGTTCAGATCTATGTCAATATTGCTATGCTTATTCTTCATTCTGTCTGACTTTCTAGTTGCTCAATTTGGTAATATGTTTTTAGCGAGTTATTATTAGTCAAGCCATTCGGGACTAATATTTAGTCTTCACTTTCGCGAATTATTCACAACTGATTATCAGTCGAGCTCAGTCTAGCCCTTCGCGAATCATTCGCGACACATAATTTGTTTAGCTGTTCGTGACAAATTATTCTTTTGGTGTTTTATTTATTAAGGTTTGGCTATGTAATCAAAACGACCGTGATTTTCATCACTGACGTTCTGTTCGTTCTGATAGGCGTAGTCATGCTTAGGGAAGAAGTAATATAGCTCATTCCGCTGCGCACGAACACTATCCGTTCGAGCTCGTTTCTCATTTGAGTTTCGCTTCTTTTTCGTGTTCGTTTTCTTTTCAAGCTATTTATTTATTTTCGTCTCTCACACACACACACTCAATCCTTCTTTCCAACATGGACAAGGCTATGCAGGATGCAAAGCAACAAGTGCAGCTGCTCCAGGGTCAACTACAGATGGTAGAACAAGATCGCACACGTCTCCAAGGTGAATTGGATGCGACCACCCTTGAGTGTGATGCGTATCTCCAGACGCAAATACCTGATCATCTTGTAACTCCGATGGGGATCGCATATTTGTTCAAGAAAGTTGAAACTTACAAAGTGGCGCTTCAAGGATTCCAAGGCCGCTTTGACAAATTCAAAGGTGCAACTTCAACCGAGTTGGCAAAGGCTAAAGCAACCATCAATGCATATGAAAAAGCAGCCACTCAGGTGTTGGAAGCTGAATCTCAAATTTCAGTTCTGGTCATGCCGCAATTCTCCCCTCTGCACCAAGCTGATGCACCAATGGATACAGGGTTGGATTCGGGCATGGACCATGGTGGAGCCCCTGAAGTTGAAGAAGAACAACCAGTTCCACAGGCAGTGCAACCGGGTCCATCTTCATCAAGGACCACACCATTATTCAGAAGACCAATCAATGTTGAGGACCAGATCTAGAGTTTTTTAGCACGACATCCTCATGAGTCCTCACGTGGTAGTTGGGTCCTTAAGTTTAACACCTCTGAAATAGAGGCCGACAAGGAATTGGATAAAATATCGCATTGGGAGAGCAACCAGCTTGGAGAGTTACAGTGTTTGAGAAAACTCCAGAATCTATGAGGAGTTATGTGGCCAGCCCTCACCAATTGCTAATTGTTGGATCTGATTGTTATTGGGATTGCATGTTTTTATACTTTCTATGAGGAAGAAAGGGAGAGAGAGAAAGAGTAAGCTATTTTCAATGTGGATCTAGTGTTAATGGATGTAGTGTTAATGTTTAGGGTTAATGGATGTTAGAGTTAGATGTGAATCTTCCATTCATGCTGAAATCGAAACTATACTATCGCTCTCATGGGAACGAATCTATGCATGACAACTAACTTCATCTCCTCGATGCTAGATTGATTAGATCTTGGATTGAGGATAGGCAAGGAAAGAAACCCACTACACTCATGCTGACCAGTGGAATTAGCTATGGATGCAGAATTCAATTCTTTGATTGAGAATCAAACGTGGACTGTGATTGAGCTGCCAAAGGATCAAAATCCAATCCCATGCAAGTGTTTGTTCAAGGTGATGTATGATGCTGAAGGTAAAATAAATCGATACAAGGCCAAAATGGTAGCCAAAGGCTTTTCCCAGATCCCAGATCTAGATTATTCTAAAACCTTCAGTCCTATGGTAAAGCATGCTTCAATTCGTTTACTTCTTTTCTATGCAGCTGCAGCTGACCTTGAAGTTCACCAGATGGACATCCAAACTGCCTTTCTTAATGGCACCATTGAAGAGGAGATATACATGTCCCTGCCAGAAGGATATGAGATAAAGGGTAAGGAGCACCTAGTGTGTAAATACACAAAGCTCTGTATGGTCTGAAATAGTCTCCAAGAGTCTGGTTTCAGAAGATTAATACATTTCTAATCGAGAATAGTTTTATCTCAAACTCAGTAGACTCAAATGTTTATTTTAAGTCTGTATCGGATTCCTTCATAATCAGCTGGACGTCTTGAAAGTGGTTATGCTTTATGGTGCTTTTTAGTACTGTATTTTACTTTTCAGCTATATTTTATCTTGTTGGACTATGAATAAAGGCTTTAAGAAGCTTCGATCTTGCTTTGTCAAGAGGAACTAAGTGCAGTCTTGTATCTCTCTTTATGCATCTCCCGGTGGTGTAAATCCGACTATTCATTGGTTGGGATAGTACTGAAGCTTTTATCTTTTATCCGATTCATAAGCTAATAAAGGTCTATTTTTATGGTTTAGTCCACAGGATGGTTTCAGGATGCTGCCTCTTTGGGTTATGGGGAGCCCCTTCCTCCACCTAACCATTTTGTTCGGACACTAATTTGTTGTATGATAAAGGCCGTTGAGATGCATAAATTTGTCATTAACACTGAGTTCTCCTGTTGGATCTGAGGATAAGATTCTTTGTCTGATTGATCTACTTGAAACTATTGATTGGGTAAAGATGTATCTTGAGTTTATTAAGAAGAAAGACACTTTGAGCTTAGTGGAGAATCTTTACAGTCGTCTTAATGATTTCGTGGAAAAATTTGATGAAGAGAAAAAATTCTGTAATATGCACTGAAGAAACAAAGTGTTTCTATTACCAAAACGCCAATACATGATTGACGCTTCCATCGAATTGGCAAAAGATTCGTTCGCCAAACTTCTTGCACCCTTGGGAGATGTCGATAATGTCCTGGAAAAATGCCTTCTAAAACAACCTAGCTTTTCTACCCTCCAAGATAAATATTTCCAAAACTCGAATAAAAGAACTGGCTTTTTCAGTCTTAACAATCCAAACTCAGTCATCTCTGGATCAGGAGCAGGAAAGAAGAAGTGGTTTTCAGATTTCAGAGGAAAGGAAGGACAAAGCAGTGGCACTAAGGATGATTTACCAGTCAAAAACTAAACTTTTACAGATCCTAATCGATGTGCAGGATGGAGAAGGGACAATTAGAAAGAAAATTAATACTTCAGCGACCGGCCGTCTCCAATTCATCACTAGTAGCAACATTGAGAGACTTTTTTTGCATTTATGTTACCGTAATAGAGTTTTTGAGGCTATCCATGTGAAGCACTTTTATGCTCACGTTTCACGCAGACTTTTTGATGTTGTAGACGAACTCTTTCATGATATCATCTTTGGCTGGTCGTACCTACCAAGTGTTAAATGTGAATGGTACTTCCCTTATGATGTTTTTTGCAATTTTGATATAGAAGACCTACACTTCTGTCATTGTCTGACTTTCAAGCATTTCAAAAACTTTATCTCGAAAAAATTTGGTCACGTCATTTGCACAGATTGTAATATCGTTAAAAGTTCTTTCTTACAAAATCATTAGAGAAAGGTCTAAATCACATCACTTTAAGGCAAGCTAATGTGAACGAAGTTGCTTCTGAACTTTATGATGGGTGGTTCAAACTTATGAAATTACTACCTTCTTATGCACTTTTAGATGAAACTACAAAATTGGGGCATGCTGATTTCTGTAAAGATATTGCATTGAGCTTATTAGAAATGGTAAGAATAGGATTGCCAATGATGAACTCTAATGGCTTACCATCTTTCTCTATGTAAATGGTATCGATAAGGCACAACACAGCCCCTGTTTCATGTGTAAGTTCTTTGCACGAAAGTTGGCCATACAAAGACTCAATAGTCCAAACTTTGCTCGTTCTCGCAATGAACGATCTAACTCTATTGAGAATTCCCTTTCATAAATAATGGACACTACTTCTGGGATTTTACCAGAAATCTTCTTGGGAAACGATTCTCTACCATACCTCCTTTGCACATATGAAGCCACAAAGGTTCATTTAGATGGATAACCAGTGCTCATGATTGTTGTTTTACTAGACTTGCCAAATTTCTCATAGGAGCCCTTGGTATGCTGTCACCATTCCTCATGGAAGGTGCATGCCTTAAGGCAAATACATACAAGAGTATGTCCTTAGGATCAAATCTCTTAACAAGGAATTAAGTGCAATAGGAGAGAAGATCCAAGATCAAGAGCTGGTACAAATCATCTTAAATGGCCTAGGTGATGAGTTCACCGACTTAGTCCAATCATTTGCTATTCAAGACACCATTGAAAAGTTGCACAATGTTCTTGTGGCCGAGCAGAGTAGGCTTCTACACCTCAAGACAAGAATGGATGGCATGTCACTTAATGGAGGAGAGGAGAAAACAAACTTTACATCCAAAAGCAAGATCCATTAAAGAAGAATCAAGGCAAGGAGGCTGAGATGAAGAATGGAGGATCTACTTCCAAAGGCAAGGTGAAGAACAAGGCAAAGCTCAGTGTTTCTTTTGTGGAAAGAAAGGACACTTTGTCTCGGAATGCTACTTGAAGAAGAATCAACTAGCAAATGGAGATCAAGGGAACATTGCTCAAGAGGAAGAAGATGAGGATGGATTCAATACATCCTTGATGGTTGCATCTACGCCAACTTCAAGTCAAGACACATGGTGGATAGATAGTGGGGCTAGTTCCCACATGTCTTTTAACAAGCATTATTTCTCCACTCTTCTATTTTGTAATGACTCTAAGAAGTCAATATACACTGCTAGTGATCAAGCATGCAAGATAGATGGCATAGGATCTATTCCTCCTTGCTTAGGCACATCTAAAAGGATAGATCTAGATAATGTTTTGTATGTTTCTACCATTTCAAGAAACTTGCTTAGTATAGGACAATTAATGGACAATGTACTAGATGTATACTTCAAGAATGGAGTTTGTTCCATCCTGAAAAATGATAAGTGCATAGCTAGTGGCACTAAGCAAGGTAGACTATTTAAGTTGGATGCTAGTGTTGCAAATGAAAGTGTGAACTT
Source organism: Diphasiastrum complanatum (assembly GCA_029204225.1). Lineage (NCBI taxonomy): Eukaryota > Viridiplantae > Streptophyta > Lycopodiopsida > Lycopodiales > Lycopodiaceae > Diphasiastrum > Diphasiastrum complanatum. Next base: position 78,090,210 of record CM055094.1, read on the forward strand.
GGCTAGGGAGGAGCTATCTCAAGTGGAGCTATGGCATAAGAGATTAGGCCATCCTAATCTTCAATCTATGGAGTCAATGGCAAGCAAGGAACTAGATCTCGGCGTACCAAGAGCCTTCAAGAAGTGTGGAAAGATGTGTGAGGCATGTGGCCTTGCAAAGTCACACAAATCTTCTTACAAGAGATCTTCATCAAGATCTACCTCTCCCTTGGATCTCATACATTCTGATGTACATAGTTTTTCACATGCAAGTAATGGAGGTGCTTTGATGTATGTAGCTTTTATAGATGATTGTACTAGATTCACATGGATTGAGTTACTATCAAAGAAAAATCTTGTTTATGAAGCTTTCATTAAGTTCAAGTCTCTAGTAGAGAAGCAACTTAGTACTTCCATCAAAGCACTAAGATGTGATAATGGAGGAGAGTACACCTCCAATAAAATGAAAGACTTTTGTGAGATCAATGGCATTAAGCTGCAATACACTTGTTCCTACACCCCCCAACAAAATGGGATGGCCGAGAGGAAAAATAGGGGTCTATATGAGTGTGCAAAGTCTTGAAGACTTGATGCATCACTTCCCATCTCATTTTGGAGAGAAGCTATAACATGTGCTAATTACTTGTGTAATAGACTTCCTAGTAGTGCTATAGATGGGATCTCACCTTATCAAGCCTTGTTTGATAAGAAACCCAATGTAAAAAATATTAAGATCTTTGGATGTATTTGTTATGTTCACATCCCTTTGGAGACAAGAAGGAAGTAAGATGCTGCCTCCTTCAAAGGGATCTTTGTTGGCTATGGTGAAAATAGCAAGGGCTATAGGATATATGATCCTATATCCAATAAAGTAAAGGTAAGCAAGGATGTACTTTTTGATGAGTCACAATTTGCTAAGAGCTTGTCAAATGGATCTAACCCATTGTACATTGAAGATCTTGACAAACCCGAGGAGGATCTTGACAAACCCAAGGATAGAGACATGGATCCAAGTCAAAAGGGGCCGAGAAGATCATCAAGAAGCAAGTCCGAGCCCTCAAGGCTCACCTATGTGGAGAAGGGAAAGCAAAAGGAAGACTCTGCACCTTCTACCTCTTACTCCTTCTTAGCTACATTGCTTGAAGAACCATCATCTTTTGAGGAAGCATATAAATCTAAACTTTGGAGAGATTCAATGCAAGTAGCCTTATGATGCATTAGAAGAAAATCATACTTGGAATCTTGTAAATCTTCCAAGAGCGAAGAAACCACTTGCATGTAAAGGGATTTATAGAATAAAGTACAATCAAGATGGATCTATTAGTAAGTACAAAGCTAGGCTTGTTGCTAAGGGATTTCTTCAAATAAAAGGATTGGATTATGAAGAAACATTTGCACTTGTAGCTAAACTTGTATCTATTAGATTAATCATTTGCATTGTTACTTTGTTCAAGTGGGATCTCTATCAAATGGATGTGACAAATGCCTTCTTGAATGGCTTCTTAGAAGAGGAAATCTACATGATGCAACCCGAGGGCTTCATCAAGGTTGGTGAGGAGCAAAAGGTGTGCTACTTAAGGAAGAGCCTAAATGGCTTGAAGCAAGCACCTAGAGCTTGGTACTCTAGGTTGCATGGTTTTCTCTATTCTCTTGGATTTGTACTAAGTGCTTATGAACCTTCTTTATATTTCAAATGTAATGAAGGAATGATCATCATTTTGGTACTTTATGTTGATGACATCATTTTGATAGGAAATGATGATGAAGGCATAAGCAAAGTAAAAGTTGATTTATCTAGTGAGTTCAAGATGGTAGATCTAGGCTTCCTAAAGTTTATACTTGGGATAGAAGTGTCTAGAAGTAGCAATTGTACTTTCATAAGTCAATCTAAGTATGCTACTTCCATTCTTGAAAGATTTGGTATGAAAAATTGTAAGGGGATTGACACCCCTATGGAGCATGTTGTGAAAGCAACTAATGAAGGTGATTAAGCATCCTTTGAGGACATCACCCTCTTTAGGAAGCTTATAGGCTCTCTAATCTATTTGACCATCACTAGACCTGACTTAAGTTTTTGTGTAAGCAAGTTGAGTCAAAGTATGCATGCTCCTTCAGTTCATCATTGGAAAAGTGCCAAAAGAGTACTTAGATATGTTTCTAGTACTAGATTTTTTGACATACTTTATGAAGGATCTAACTTGCACTTGAGAGCCTACTTAGATTCAAATTTTGTAGGTGACAAGATGGATAGGAAGTCCATTAGTGCATTTGCAACATTTCTTTGTGGAGGAGTGATATCTTGGCTTTCCAAAAAGCAAGATACAATCTCACTATCTTCTTGTGAAGTTGAGTACAAGGCATTGACTTCAACAACCAAAGAGCTCCTATGGCTAAGAAGACTCTTGATGGAACTACATGTGCTAGAGGCCGAGGAGATCCCTTACATAATTTGTGACAATCAAGCTTCTCAACAAATTTCTTCAAATCCTACCTTTCATGCTAGAACAAAGCATATTGAGATAGCTCACCACTTTGTGAGGGAGAAGGTACAATCCAAGGAGGTGCAACTACATCATGTACCATCATTCGAATGCATAGCTGATATCTTAACCAATCCATTGTCCAAAGATCCATTTTTTAAGTTAAAATATGCTTTTGGAATTGTAGATAGATGTACATTAGATTTGCCAAGTTAGAAGTGAGGAGTATTATTGAAAATTGTCACTTCTCACTTGACATTGGTTATTGTAAATATTGATCAAACATTAGAATAATGTTGATGATCTGATTTCACACGTGTGGAGCCTGTTCCCATGTGTAAAAGGATGTACTTTTCATACTTGTATATATCTAAATTGATTTTGTATCAATCTAGTTAGTGTGAACATGATATGACTAGTTTTTTAGTCAAGTTGACTAGTCACCTAGAAATCAGCCTTTCCTTGTATGTGCATGAGTAAATGCTCCCACATGGCAAGTGGATGTTCACACGTGTGTATAAAGTACTAGAAGATAAGAGTTGACCATTTTTCTTAGATCCTATTTTGTAGGGAATATTCCTATATTCTAGGAGACTAGCTTTTTGGATTTTAGCCATATTCTAGAAGGTCAACTTTTGGATAAGGATCAAGGATGGATCAAATGGATAGATCTGAGTGATGTGGCACTCTTCACACGTGTGAAGACCTATTGGACTGTACCATACTTGTCGATGTACTTGATCCATAAAAGGATCATCATTTTTCTAAGAACATTGATGAGACTTTTGCATTCTACACTTTTGTGAGATTTCTAGTCATTTGTCTTGTGATTTCTATGAGTGATTGCTATCTAGGACTATTGTACTTGTTGTTTCAGGTGCAGGTCGTACTACTCCACACATGTGAGGCTGCTCTCACTAATTTATGATGTCTTGATCCATTGCTCTTGCTTAAATCCATGTGTAGTGAATCTAGATCAAGATCTAATGTGTAGAACTTGATAGATCCATTGATTAACAACCAATAACTCTCTATGATTGTTAAGTACAATCATTATTGTCCTAAAAATAGTAAAATTTATTAGTCTAATATTAAATTGGCCTCAAATGTTTATTTAGCAATTTTATCAACTACGACCAATATTGACTAAACTAGTTGATAATTTCTCACACTCCCTCTTCAACTAGTTTTTGCTTAACCATAGAACTTTGATCCAAATTTAGAATGATCTCCATCCTAAGTATAGACCTCCTTTCCAAAGTTCTAAAGTAGCTTTCATAATTGATATAGAGAATAGTGTCCACTTGGGATGCTTCACTATAGCTTACATCAATTTTACATGTGAAGATGTAACTAGAATATGAAGAACCAAATAGAATGTAAATGAGATGATTCCTCCATGCTATAAACTTTGAACTCTCTGAAAAATACAGCAACCAAACAATAAATGTGACTGATCAACATTTGCTTGCTTATTTCCTCCCTTTTTCTCTTTTGTTGCCATGTATCCACTATAAAACTCCATGAATGAGCCTCCATCTCCATCTTGCCACAAGAAACCATCAAGCCTTGGAAATCCATGAGTAAGTGAGTACAAAATGATACTAATCCAGCACCACATGACTCCATAAACCAAGCCAGTTTTACTAGTCCATCTTCAAAATCTACTTGACACAAGAAAATGACCATGAATTCACCACAAAATGACAATTTCCAACATTGGCGCTAAGTAGCTCAACACTTGAAAACTTAGCTATGGATGAGTGATATAATGAGTCCAATAGATTCATTTCCATCAGCAAAACCAGACAAGAATGCTAGTACAAATCCCACATCAAAATGATGCACACCAATGTAGCTAGTTTTACCATATCTTGACAATTTGCACACATCCACATGAAATTGCTCAAACATGAGATAGAGCAAGTAACGAAAACTTGAACAACATTTCCTTGCTGATCCTTTGACCTTACTTGAGTCTTCAATAACCTGAAAAAATAGATCCAAAACATCTGTGCCTATTGAATCTCCTTTGATGCTCTTGACTAGCTTCAAATTGCCATCTTTCCTTTTATGTTGTTGAAGCCCTTTGAGATCAACCTCTTGATCATCAAAGTCATTGAACAAACTTTGTTTTCCATTTTCATTACTTGCTGTAAAATCATGAAAACATCTTTCCACTTGCATAGCACCATCTACACAAGAAGATCCATCAAAATATGTGAGAATTACAAAATGAGTCACTTCCACTTGCTTACCCTTATCATCATATGTGAGCCTTGAAGGCATTTGTCTTTCCCTTGATGTTCTCCTTGGCTTTTGACTTGATGAAGCTCCATCATCATCACCATCTAAAGTAGGATCCTTGTTAGATCCATCCACATCACCATCAATAATGCTTGATGACACTTTTGGAATGTTTCCCTCATCAAAAATGACATCTCTACCAACAATCACTTTGTTAGTAGAAGGAATGTAAACCTGGTAGGCTTTACTCACCTCACTATATCCAACAAAAATACCTTTCCTTGAAGATGGATCCTCCTTGGTCCTATCATCAAGAGTAATGTTGACATAGCATGCGCATCCAAAAGTTCTTAGAAAGTTGACACTCGGCCTCCTCTTGAATAGCATCTCATTAACTTCATGGCTTTAGCACTTTCCCATAAAGTACTATTCTTCCTTTCAGCCACTCCATTTTGTTGTGGGGTCCTTGGTGTTGTATACTCCCTCTTAATCCCATGCTCAACACAAAAGGCCTTGAACTTGGTAGATATGTACTAACCACCATTGTCACTCCTTAAGCACTTGATCCTTGTGGAAAATTGGTTCTCCCTTGCATTCTTGAACTTAACAAAGACATCATACACTTCATCTTTGCTCTTTAGTAGATAGATCTAGTAAAATCTACTAAAATCATCAATGAAAGTTACATACATCTTAGCTCCACTATTGCTAATTGTAGTAGTTCCATGAATATCCGAATGTACAACTTGAAAAGGCTTTATAGATCTAGATGTAGATCTAGTATAAGGTAGTCTATGTGACTTTGACAAAGCACAAGACTCACAATCATGATTGATACTTTTTAAGAAACTTGGATGACCTATCACAACTTGCTTTCTAGCCATTACCTCCAATAACTAGAAGTTGAGGTGTCCCATCCTTTTATGCCAAACCTCTTGAATAGGTATTTGCTCTCTTTCAACACATCCAACTTGGTTAGGAATAACACAAGCATCTAGTTTGAACAACTTCCCTTGCCTTTTACCTTTTGCAATCAAGATATCCTTCCTATTGATCATACAAGCATCTCCATCAAACTCAACTTTGAGGCCGCAAATGACTCACACTAAGCAAATTCTTGGTAATAGATGGAATGAACAAAACATCTTCCAAATGAACATTCTTATTTGTAGAGAGAGAAATAGGAATTGTGCTAATCCCTTTGATTGCACACTTGCCATCATTGGCTGTGTAGATCACCCTCTTGTCATCTCCATATGCCAACAAAGAAGTGAAGTACTCTTTATGAAAAGTCATGTGTGAACTTGTTCCACTATCAATCCACCATGGATCTAGATCTCCATCACCAGCAAGCATACATGAAGACATCACAAAAGCATCATCATTTGCATCTTGAACATCCAAACCATCCTCATCAAGAGTGAGATTACCTTGCTTGTCTCCTTGATCTCTCTTTTTCTTGTAGCACTCACTTGCAATGTGTCCTTTGATGCCACAATAGAAGCACTTGAGCTTTGATCTATCCTTGTTTTTGCCATTTGAAGAAGAATCCATTTTATCTTGCCCTTTAGACCACTTACTTTTGCTTTTGCCCTTGAATTTTCCCTTGATGAACATAGCCTCCTTTAACTTGAGATGTTGATGAAGATCCACCTCTTGATTGAAGCCTATATTTTTCATTGATCAAGATCTCTTGAAGATCAATCAGACTTGGAAAAGTCTTTTGAATAGCAATACTTTGAACAATGTTAGCATGAGCATCCAGCAATCCATTAAGAATAACTTGAACAAGCTCTCCTTCCTTAATGCTCTCAACAATGCAAGCTAACTCATCATTCCTCTCAAAATAAAAGTATTTGGAGCTTCTTCATTCTTTTTCAAACAAGAAAAGATTTGCCTTCTTAGAGTCAACACTCTAGAAGTATACTTGGATTCATAAAGCTTCTTCAATGAATCCCAAGCATCCTTTGATGAAGTACTCGTTGACAAAATCACAAAAAAATTATTATTTCAAAATCTACATGCAAATGCCAAAAACTTGATATGCAATCTATTAGCCAGCGCTTAGGCTTTTCCAATGATTCGAAAATTGGCCAAATCCAAGAAACTCGATTTTGGTGTAGAATCCAATCTACCAGGCTCTAGCATTGGTATCTTCTCCAAATCATTGGTAGATGTGATTGCTTTCTTCATAACCTGAAACACAAGCTCTGATACTATGTGAAGGATTTGAGATCCATTAAGATCCAAATCTATAATTGATCTTTGCTTACAAAAAAAACAACTCACCAATCTTGCCAATGTAGAAAAATCAGCATCTACACTAAGATTGAGATGCAAACACTAATAGATCTTGATCAAACATGAAATAAAACATAAAGTACTGTTGTTGTCCGTACAATTACAATACCCTATGTATTTCACACGTGTGGATCTGAAAATAACATGTATAAGCACGAATGAGATAAGAGAGAGAGATAGAGAGTGATTCCTCTTCCCATGAGTTACATCATTTTATAGCAGGTCCAAAAATTAAATTGCCACTTGGTTTTCCTCCAATATGAAAACCCTACTATTTTTAGGACTAGATTCAATGTACCCTACATTCAAATTTGAATCTATTCAAACTCGACTTCTACATTTCCCACGCTTTCAAAAAGTGTTTATTCAAATACTTTTAGACTAATATAACTTAGAAATGTCAACTTCTAAGTCTAATATGGAATTGGCCTCAAATGTTTATTTGGCAATTTTATCAACTATAAAATGTTAACACGTGCCCCCTATTACTCCAAATGCAAATTACGTTTAATTTCACAAAAATACATAAATTAATGATGTTCATTTTCTAAGAAGTTAATTCTATAACATGTACAATTTTAAATATATATCTATCAAGATAAATATCTACTTACATTTATAATGTAATGCTACTAGCATATCTATGTTCAGTCTTGTATAAGAGTACACATGAATTTTGTTTTTCTAACGATCTCAATTAGTGGATACTTTATGTTTTTCAAGCATTAAACATGTGGTGTGATAAGTATTCTTTTGGTATTACAATAATCATGAGTGCGCATATGTACTAGGACCAATAGGACGCTTCTTAGTCTTTGTGTGGGTATTTCATTTTTGTTTATTGGAGTTGTTGTTCAACCTAGTCCTTCCATCATTCAGAATGGATTTTGTTGTTAATTGTTCATAACTACAAAAAAACAATTATATTTGGGTGAAGACAAAGACAAACAATTATAATTTATAAATCAGTCAAAGTGACACTTATGTTATTGAATATAAGTTCAAAATATAGCTTTCATGTTTATCATATGCCAAAATTGATATTGCTCCACCTTTGCATCTTCTAGATTGTTATTTATACACATTATATATCTATTACACTCAAACTTGAATATTTATGTAATTATTAAAGACACTTTCTACATATTTTACTAGAAGCCAATTAATGTAAATAGAGGGATATGTTAAGGTTAATGAAAAGTGAGATAAGATTCATGATGTTTTATATTAGAACATGACTTTTGGCTTTTATTTCTTTTTATTATATCTAGTACGTTGAATAGTTAGTTTTGAGATTTAAAATCGAGTTATTTCTAAATTCGATTTATACATGTGTAAACTTTTTTGAACTCCAAAACTACATTTTCTTTTTTCATATTATAAAAATCAACTAAGAATTCAATCAAAGAATTTTATCAAATCTTGATATATATTTTGAAAATGTAGACTTACACTCAAACATTTATAGGAGGTATTTTGACCAAAAAAAATTGCGGAATTTTTTTTTTTTTTTTCGCAATTTTTGCCACCTTTTCTTGTAGTGATATGCATTTGATCACTAAAATTAGATTGTATAAGTTTGATTAAAAAACTTTCATAAGTAACAAGAGATTATAAATTTTTATATTGTTTATTTATGATATCATTGACAATAGTCAATAGATATTAATAAATAGGATAATTTTTTTATTTACATACATTACAAAATTCACAAAGAAATACAACCATATTATTATTTCTTATCAAATATTTCAATAGATTGATAGACAAAATCAACCTAAATTATTTAATGTTCAACACATGTTGTAGATATATTGATTCATACACATTGAGATATATAGTGTATGTAAATGAGTTCATTAGCTATACAACAAATAATAAATAGAGTATTAATTGAAATAAATGCATGATAAAAAATAAAAATACAAAATATTATAATTTATTTTGTCAGTACACATCAAACAAAATGTATATATGTATAAATAAATAAATTTACACATGTAAAGAAGAGAGAGAGAGAGAGAGAGAGAGAGAGAGAGAGAGAGAGAGAGAGAGAGAGAGAGAGAGAGAGAGAGAGAGAGAGAGAGAGAGAGAGAGAGAGAGAGAGAGAGAGAGAGAGAGAGAGAGAGAGAGAGAGAGAGAGAGAGAGAGAGAGAAACTCATACTAAAGAGGAGATGTGGGACCTTTTACATTTAGTACCAGAGTTGCATATCCTCTATCGTCTAATTGGTCCTTTTTGTTTGACCGTCTGATTCCAGATGATCTGTAGAACTCATACTTAAAGTTGTTTCCAACTTTTCAAATACTGCTTGCCAAAAATTGTAAAAATTACAGCAAATAAGGATCCTAAAACACTTGAAATGATGAGGGAAACAATAGATTATGATTTCATAAGATTAGCACAAGTTGAACCATCAAAATCCATCAAAAATCTATGCTTGAACCTCACTAAATGGCCCAAATCCTTGAAGAAGGCTTCACACGTGTGAAAGTACGGCCTCCCACAGTCTGAGTACTGTACACCAGACCTACATTCAATCCTATAATCATTAGTAATCACAAGTACTCAAACAATTATGAACATAGAGAGCAATTGCACCATTATGAGAGAAAAAACATGAAATTGCTTGATTGATTTTGGTGAGATATCATCACCTATATATACATGATCCATCACGGTTTTGGGCAGGTATGAGTAGCCCTAAACCTATCCCTAATGCTAATTTTGGTGGATCTTTCATCCCTACCAAGTTAGGGTTGGAATCTTGGAGATCCCTCAACAATGCAAAAATTACCAAAAATAGCTCCTATTTTTTCTCCCTTGTATCTAAGCATAATTTGGACTCATTCCAAAGGTTCTAACATTTAGGTCTACTTGAGAACATCCTTATGAATGGAATCCTATGCTATTTGGCACGTGTGACAAGCCACATCATGACCATCTAACTATTTACAAGTCATATGACCAAAACTAGTCAAGCTAGAATTGTGAATTTTTAACACTCCTCCTCACTATCTAGCTTGGTTCAATCATTGCTTTACTAATCACTCCAAGTGATGATCTGAACTTCATAAAAGGTGTCTTTTGAAGTGGTTTAGTAAGTAGATCAGCTACACATTCATTGCTTGGAACATGCTCCAAAGCAATCTCCTTGGCTTGCACCATTTCTCTCACAAAGTGATGGCATATCTCAATGTGCTTAGATCTTGCATGGAAGATTGGGTTAGAGGCAAGGTGTTGGGCTGATATATTGTCATTGTAGATGATTGGTGCCTCCTCTGAATCCATGATCTTTAGTTCCACCAATAATCTCTTGATCCAAAGTACCTCCTTTGTAGTGGTTGTCAAAGCTTTGTACTCGGCCTCGGTTGAAGATAGAGATATAGTTTCTTGCTTTTTTGAAAGCCATGAAACCACACCTTCTCCTATGAAAGTTGAATAGGCACTTGTTGATTTCCTATCCCTCTTGTCCCCTGCAAAATCTGAATCACTAAATGCATGAAGGTTAATCACATCTCCTCTATATAGAATCCCAAAATCCAATGTACCCGAGATTATCTTAGAATCCTCTTAGCCTTTTTCCAATGGATATTCAATGGCTTTTGCATGGATTGGCTCAACCTACATACACTAAAGCTAAGATCTGGTCTAGTTATAGTGATCCACATTAAGGAACCTATAAGTTGCCTAAACAAAGTGATGTCCATGAAGGATCTTTCATCATCTTCATTTGGCACTTTTACATCTTGCTCCATTGGTGTGTCAACACTTTTGCATACTTCCATCTTAAACTTCTTCAAAAGACTTTGAGCATAGTTTACTTGACTTATAAAGATAAAATCAGACCCTCTAAGTACTTCTATGCCTAAGATGAAGTGAAGACACCCTAGATCTACCATCTTGAACTCTAAGGATAGATCTATCTTGATTTTTTCAATACCATCAACACTATTTCCACTAATGATGATGTCATCTACATAAATGAGTAAAAGTACAATACCAACATCATCAAACTTAATGTAAAGAGTGGGATCATATTCACTTTGAACAAAAGAAAGTGAAATAAGATAGCAATGTAGTCTTGAATTCCAAGATCTCGAGGCTTGCTTCAAGCCATAGATGCTTCTTTGGAGATGGCATACTTTGTTCTCCATTCCATGCTTGATGAACCCTTGTGGCTGCTCCATATAGATATCCTCTTCCAAAAAACCATTCAAGAAAGCATTAGAGACATCCATTTGACATAGAATCCATCCAAAATGTGATGCAAGTGCAATGATTAGTCTTATTGTGACCATCTTGGCCATGGGTGCAAAAGTTTCCTCATAGTCTATCCCTCTCTCTTGAGCATAACCTTTTGCAACTAATCTTGCTTTATGTTTGTTAACACTCCCATTTGCATTCAACTTAAGCTTGAAGACCCACTTGCATCCTATTACATTCCTTTGAGGTCTCTCAACAAGCAACCAAGTTTCATTCTCAATCAAGGCATCATACTCATCCAACATAGCTTTATACCATTCTTTGGAGTTCAATGCATCTTCAACATTAGACGGTTCTTCAAAACTAGATAAAGCATAAGAAGTGGATGAGATACCCTCAACTTGCTGTCCTTTGCCTTGATATGTGAGCCTTGATGGCTCCACTTTTGCCCTTGAAGATCTCCTTGGTGTGATAGGTGGGTTTGGTGCTTGCTCCTCCATGAGCTCCTCCTCAAAACCAAGATCTTGCTCCTCGGCCATCTTCTTCTTGATTGTTGGAGCACTTGAGCCTTCTTCAAGCATATGCATATGATGTTCATCAAAGATGACATCCCTTGAAACAACAAATTTGTTCAAGGATGGGAGATAGACTTTGTAGCCCTTGCTTGAGCTTGCATATCCAAGCATGATCCCTCTTGTGAAAGATGGATCCTCCTTGGTCCTTGTTTCCAATGGCACATGCACATAACATATACACCCAAAAACTTTCAAGTGATTAAGATTGGGTTTCTTTCCATACAACATCTCATAAGGAGTTTTGCCTTCAATTGCTTTGCAAGACACCCTATTCATCAAGTAGTTTGCACATACAAGAGACTCACCCCAAAAGGATTTGGGCAAACAAGCATCTAATCTTAAAGCCTTAGAACATTCACATAATATTCTATTCCTTCTTTCAGCAACTCCATTTTGTTGAGGAGTGTAAGGACAAGAAGTCTCTTTCTTGATCCCTTCCTCCTCACAAAAGGCCTTGAACTCATTGGAGATGAATTCTCCACCATTGTCACTTCTAAGAATCTTGATGCTATGATTATGATGCTTTTCCACAAACAACTTGAACTTTACAAAAGTATCAAATACTTGAGACTTGAAGGAAAGTAAGAACACCCAACAATATCTTGAGTAGTCATCAATGAAGGTTAAACACATGGATGAACCTCCATTAGATTTGGTGCTAGCAATGTGCACATCCGAGTGTATGAGTTCAAGAGGATGAGATGACTTTGTGATGGAGTTAGGAAACACCTTCTTATGTGCCTTGGATAAGGCACAAGCTTCACAAACCTTGTCTTCCTTCCCAATAGACCTTGGTAGGCCTAAAGCATACTCCTCCTTGATCATAGCCTCCATGGAACCCGAGTTGACATGTCCAAGTCTTTTGTGCCATAAAGTAAAGGTAGATATCTTGCTCTTCTCGGCCAACATGACAACATTAGTATCCACAAATGCATCCAGCTTATAAAGTTTGCCAAGTCTAGTGCCCTTAGCCACTATCTTACCCTTCTTCTTGATGAAACATTCATTTGAAGCAAAGTCAACATTGAAACCATTGTCTACCATTTGGCCAACACTTAGTAGATTCTTTGTTATTGTAGGAATGTAAAAAACACCTTCTATGTTGATCTTTTTGGAAGATCCTAAGCAAAGGGGAATGCTACCAACTCCTTCAATCTTACAAGCTTCATCATTTGCTGTATAGATAGACTTTATAGGTCCATCATAAGATAAGAGAGAAGAGAAAAACTCCCTTTTACTAGTCATGTGTGAACTAGCACCCGAGTCAATCCACCAAGGATCTTCTCCTTTGAAGCTTGTTGAAGAAAATATGGACATCATGAGAGAGTCCTCATGTGAACTCTCCTCCTCCTCCTATTTGCTCATGTTGGCTTGGCTTTGATCTTGCTTCCTCTTGAAGCATTCCGAGGCATAATGCCCCATCTTTCTACAATAGTAGCACTTCACCTTTGATTTGTCCTTCTTGACTTTGGTGGTTGATGGAGATGCCTTTGGGGGTCCTTCTTGATCCTCAAGCTTTGTAGACTTCTTGAATGTTGATCCTTTGCCTTTGGACTTGCCTTTGCCTTTGGTCAAGAGAGCTTGGTCATCTCCACCTTGGATGGAAAGCCTATCCATCCTCTCTTGCATTTGGCTCCTTCTTGATTCCTCGGCCATGAGTGCAAAAAACAACACTCATACCAATAGAAAGCCCTTTTTATACTGAATCTCCACCTTCACTTCCTTCAACACCCTAAAAAATCCAAAAACACCAAAAACCCTAAAAAAATCCAAAAACTCCAAAAACCCTATAAAATCTGAAAACACCATCAACTCATACCCCAGTACCCAATGGACCAACATACAGATCCTAAAATCCTAGACGATTATCCATACGAGAACAAATCAGATGTCATAGATTTTACCAAATGCGGTCCCAACCCTACGAGCCATCCACAAACCCATTCGAAGGACAAGAACATGATAGAGCTGAGTTCTCACATGCACGACCCCAATTCTATGGTGTTGAACCCTCACAGGCCATCCTTAATGGTGCTTCTACTACCCACCATGCTCATTTTGAAAGACGTACACCCAAGCTAGATCTACCAAAGTTTGACAATAGTTCGGACCCTCAAAGATTTTTCCAAATCTTTGAGAATGCATGTGATGTGTATGTCGAAACATCTCCCGATACTATGGTCCAACTGTTTTCAATGACCATGATCGCTAAAGCACGTGATTGGTTTTTCAACCTTGATCGTGAAGATAAGACAAACTGGTCAATTCTGAAAGAATCCTTTATCAAGCATTTTAATCCCTTTCGCTTGATCGAGAGCCCTTTTGTCAAATTGAGTAACATCAAGATGGCAAAAGACGAACGTGTACGAGACTATATTGAGCATTTCAAATGCCTCAAAAGTCAAGTCCAAGAACAACCCTCCGAACAGAGGCTCATCATCTGGTTTTTAGTCGGCCTTCCAAGATGGATTAGACGCGAGCTTAAATCCAGTGATAAATACACGAGTCTAAAGTTAGCTATGTCTGTTGCCATCAAGGAAGAAGACGAAGGATCAGATGTTGACGAATCTAGAGAAAGACAAGCACCACGTGCTCCTGTCCATGAGTCGAAGCCGATCGAGGACACCTGAGATCAGCTTTGGAAATCACAGCTGGAGTTGCTTAATAAGCAACACCAACTTCAAATGGAGAAACTCACACCAAAAGTTTTCTACAGTAGGAGCGCATGTTTCGCGACTATGCGAACATTTTGGGATCTTAAGCGACCAGGAGAAAAGTGTGTTGATGGAAAGACTGTTGCCCCCAACACCAATTGACCTATCTAGCCTCCTGACTACACCCGCCTCAACCACCACAGCTATAGCAATAGTTGCGCCAACAATCCAAGTAGCAGCTACAACTGCTATGGAGATTGATGGTGTAGCTTCTTAGAAGGACGCAGATACTACCACTGCCATGGACACAGATGGAGCTGCTGCTGCAGAATCAACAAAGCCAAGCCTCTGCTTCAACCTCACAGAAGCAGAAAAGTTCAAGCGACTCGGGCGAAGAAGAAACATAGTCCGACAGCTTAGACAAGGCTCGAGCAGCTGCAGATGATGACACCGGGGCAACGGATGAAGAAGAAGATGAACCTGACAACCAGCCCCGGTGGTTCACCACCATGACCGAGAGAGCCAAAAACCTTGTTGCTAAAATTTACGAATTTGATAAATATCATCAGAAGACCACCATGGAGCTGATAAACTCAGAGAGAAAGTTCCTAGACTCTCTCGAAGAATCTTACAAAAAGATCGATTTGCTTGAATCAGACAACAACAAAAAGACATTGCGGATATGGGCGCTTTTGATGATGCGAGTCTGCTTATCAATGTAAACATGGCGTATCCAGAACTTTTCACTCTTTACGTGGATTGGGAGCAAAATTCTGCTGACTATTTTGCAAAAATTAAACACAATCTGCAAGATCGAAGAAAGTCAAGTCGTTACAAGAACTTTTGTACATATTCGTTTTGGCAGTTTGGCACGTTTACAACAGAAACTTTATTTTTTTTATAGAATTTATATGTTAAGAGTTCTTTTATAAGATTTTCAGCTAATTTTTGTAAAGAAAGCACACTTCGAAGTGATTCAGATGAAGATGAGAAGTTAACTCAGTAGCTGTTCGCTAGAACATTGCTCCCTGTTAAGCTCAAAGTACCAGTTGGTCATTATACGAAATCAAAGGAAACCTTGATGTTGTACGAGGCTCAACAGACTTTGGAGTTAGCCCAAAGATTACATGGAGAATTGAATCCATCATGAATGTTCATTCTTGCCTATGTAATGCTGATGTTTCTGTGAGATGCTATCGATCTTTGAAATTTTGAAGATGTTTTGAAGTTCGATTTCTGTTCTCATTAATAATTCAAAGAGCAACTCAAAATCAACCTATTCAATCCAACAAGTAGCCAATCATATATTCAAAGCATGACTGTAGACCATCTAGAATAATCATCTATGAAAGTGATAAAATAGATTGCATCTCCTAAGGACGGAGTTGGCATTGGACCACAGAGATTGCTATGTACAAGATCCAATACATGCTTTGTTTTAATGGAATGTGATTTGGTAAACTTGCTTCTAGAGTATTTGCCATAGATGCATGATTCACAAAAGAAAGATTTCCTATCCAATGAAGAAGAGAAATACAATTCATCAACTAAGTTATTATTATGCATATAGGAAAGTGATCTTGTATTCATGTGTACAAATCAACTATGCCACAAAATAGCATTATCATTTACATTTTCATGAGAAATACTAGCTAATGCAATTAAAATAGAGAGTACATAAAGATTTTCGACTCTAGTGCATGTAGTCAGATTAGTATCTTCCTCAAATATTGTACACTGCTCAGATGAGAAAGTAATAGTGTAGCCCTCATCAATTATCTTAGAGACTGATAATACGTTCATAGCTGAGGAACGTGAAGGACGTTGGGAACACAAGTAGGTAGATTGTTGTTGAATGTGATCTTGACCGTCCCTTTGCCTTCCATGCATATGGTGCTTGAATCTCCGAGGTAGATGAATTGATCTCTGCTGTAAGCTGCACACTCGGTAAACCATTCCTTGCGAGAGGTCATCTGTTGGGTAGCATCGTTGTCCAGGTACCAGCTATCACAGTCTTCGTTGCTACTGCTATAAGCCATTAACAAGTGGGTATCTTGCTCATTGCATTCCGTCTCATTGGAGGAGTCTGACTATTGTTGTTGTTGTTGCTTCTTCGCCTCGTTGTAGATCCGAATACGACACTCCTTGATGTCGTGATTGCCTCTCTTGCAATATCTGCAGAAAAGCTTTTTTCGTGATCCACCATGCTCACCTCGAGTGTGAGGCTTCCGCTGTTGCTACTGCACTTGATTCTTGCCCTTGGAGTAGTCTTTTTCTTGGGTCTTTCGTGCTCATATGACTTTGGAAGAGAAGAAAGCAAGGTCATAACGACATCATCATCTTGAATATAACATCCTACGACTGATAACTGGTCCAATAAAGACTTGAAGCTGTTGATGTGAGAAGTGATGGCAGTAGAATCAGACATGCTAAGAGTAAAGAACTTCCTCCTAAGATGTAATCTAGTGGTTACATCATGAGTCTCATAGAGATTTGATAACAATAGAGGTCTTGCATGTGGTAACGTGGGATTTGGGAAGATTCATAGTGGTTTCTTAGATGATATCCTAGTGTTCAGTAAGACTTTGGCAGAACATAAAGAGCATCTTAGGATTGTCTTGGACATCCTAAGAAAGGAAAATCTCTTTGCCAAGGAGTCTAAGTGTGACTTTTTTGCTAAGAAATTGTCCTACTTGGGGCATAAGATTTTCGAACACGAAGTGGAGATTGAGGCCGATCATATCCAGAGGGTTATTGATTGGCCTATTCTCACCACAATTTGGAAAATCAAGTCTTTCTTGGGGTTTGTCGGATTTTTCCGTCGTCATATTTCCCAATTTGCTCGATTGGCATTTCCCCTTACCCAGGCCTTGAAAGGCTATAAGAAACTAAGCCGGAGGGCTAAGAGTCCACTAGTGGTGTGAACGGAGGATATGAATAATTGTTTTGAGTTGCTTAAAAAAAGTGTCACTTCGGCACCAATACTAATCATTGGCGATCCTAATAAGGCTTTTGTGGTTAGGACCAATGCTAATGATTATGCTATTGGAGTTGTTTTGATGCAGGATGGACATCCTGTGGCTTATGAAAGCAAAAAACTCAATCCTGCTCAGTCTAGGTATTGTACCTATGAGAAGAAACTGTTTGCAATTGTTCATTCCTTGAAAATTTGACGACATTATTTGTATGGAGCCATATTTGAGGTTTTGATGGATCATCAGACTCTTCGATATTTCTGTGATGCTACAGATTTAAAAGGGAGACAAGTTAGATGGGTTGAGCTGATGCAAATCTTTGTTTCATAAAGGAAAGGTGTGTGTACCAAAGAATGACACTGTAAGGGCCCAAATCTTGCATGAGTGTCATGATAGTCCATGCGCAGGACATCTGGGTATACAAAGAACACCTCCGATTGAGATTTCAGCTGGGCCTCTGGTTGAGAGTTTATTGAGGTCTCCGATTGAGATTTTAGTGGGGCCTCCGGTTGAGAGTAAGGTGAGGCCTTCGGTTGAGATGGAAGCTGTGCCTCCGGTTGAGATTTCAGCTGGGTCTCCGATTGAGAGTTTATTGAGGTATCCGGTTGAGATTTTAGTGGGGCCCTCGGTTGAGAGTGAGGTGAGGCCTTCGGTTGAGATGGAAGTTGTGCCTCCGGTTGAGATTTCAGCTGGGCCTCCGGTTGGAAGTTTATTGAGGTCTCCGGTTGAGATTTTAGTGGGGCCTCTGGTTGAGAGTGAGGTGAGGCCTTCGGTTGAGATGGAAGCTATGCATCTGGTTGAGATTTCAACTGGGCCTCCGGTTGAGAGTTTATTGAGGTCTCCAATTGAGATTTTAGCTGGGGTCTCTGGTTGAGATTTTAGTGGGGCCTCCGGTTGAGATTTTAGCTGGGGTCTCCGATTGAGATTTTAGTGGGGCCTCCGGTTGAGAGTGAGGTGAGGCCTTCGGTTGAGATGGAAGTTGTGCCGCCGGTTGGGATGTAAAGAGTTAGTTAACACACAATCATAGAGTTAGGATGATACTGTCCAAGAACGACCCTGTAATGATGCTATTCAAGAATGTGGCAAATTGTAAGTGTCAGACTGTAGATGATGGCAACTGGTGCCAAGTGTTGACAGATCCCCTACTCTAGAGGACCTGTTGTTTACCTTTATGCTTCTTGCTTACAGATCTATTTCTTGCCTATTACTAGGCTCGTTTGGGCATTACTTGACTGTTTCTTATTTGTTACAATGCCTAGACCAGACATAAATGGACTGAATAACTCTGTAGTATAGTTTTATTGTCCTGCCTATCAAAGGACTACTCAGGGTCGTCACTCTTGAACGCACTTACATTCTACATAAAGATGCAAGCCTAGAACACTCTTTCACAGAACAGAGTGCAGCCCAAATGAACGTTCTATAGATTCTACTGCTACTTACTCTAAAAATGGATTGAAATCAGATTCTACACTACATTGAACTGAGCTACATTTGCATAACTGATAAACAAGAAACAAGAACTAAACTACAGCATGTTAGAAGTCCAAGAATCAAGAAACTAGCCAGCCTTTTGATTCTTGGACATCCCAAGAACATCAAGAACTAGAATGTTAGAGAATATGCAAGATTTATGCCACATTTCTATCCTATCTAGTCTACTTGAATGCTGGGTCCTACATTAATCCACAAGAAAACAAGAAATCTAATCCACAACTAGGAAAGCAAGAAAACTAATCCACTCTAAATCCACAACCACACACAATATGAATGGAAGGGCATGATCATAGGGGCATCACTCAAGAAAACCATCATGATCAAGGAGCTTAGTGTAGCATCAAACTCATGGAAAATCTTCTTATTAAGCATGGAGTAGATACAATGCAAAAAGCTCCTCTTCACAAAGAGGGAGTTTCTTAAATAAGCAAGAGAGCTCCTTAGGTGGCATCCTAGTGGAATTTTCACATTTCACAAATTACAAGTGGAATATTGCTCTCCACTAGAGGTCACCATCAAAAGGTGGCTCACTCTACTTTCTTTAAGAGGGGTCTACTTGTATTTATTGCATTTGCCTAGAAATACTAGTTCCTACATGGTCATTCCATCTTTCGGGATTCACCATGAGGATAACACAGTTATGGCTTGTTATTACTAACTAGCATTTCTCGGCTCTCATACTCGGCTCTCAGTCTTCATTAGTCTTGTCTTCTCAGAGACTTCCTCGGTCTAACGTGAGAGGTGCTCTTGAGTTGCTCTGTCCGAATATCTTGGGGATTCATCAGAATTAGCCAATATGCTTCTTGAAATGGAATGATCTTTCATCAATCTTGTTGATTTCTTACCTCTTACTAGCATTTGATTTGAAGCAAATAGTTTCAACTCTTTTTTGAAGTACTTATACTCTGTCTTCTATCTTGTACGACCTGTTGTAACAACACGCATGAAGTGCTAAAAAGTTCTTGAGTGGTGGCTAACCTACAAAGCTTTTTTCCCATCCATGTTATATATGTATGAAGAGCTATTCAAGTGTAGATTGTTATGCAAGTGAGCTCTAGTGGATTGGTATACCCTATGGAGAGTTCTTGTCATTCAAAGTGAGGTATATTGAAGGAGAAACGTTCCTTTTTTTTCATGCATTAGGGCTGCATCATCTTGGATCCTATTTTGTAGGGGTCAAATTGGAAAGATTTCACAATTTTTCATTTTTCTACACTCTATCAAGCATTGTTTGGATCATTGATACTATAAATGGATGGAACTTATGAAATGTAAAATCTAACATTATGAGACTATTTCACACGTGTGAAGTGAAAATTTTCTCATCCATTTTTTCTTTTGAAAGTTGAGTGTGTTTTTTGACTACCTACTAGAAATTGACAATTTGGGTCACTATTCAAGTTCATTAGCTAAAAGTACTTGATTCTCTTGAGATCTTGAGACTCCATTTGATTGAATTGAACCTCTAATCTTTTAGTGTGCCAAAATTGACTATAAAAATATGGCCTCAATGGGATCTTACCTATTGGAACAAAGTGAGAAAATCACTTCTACCAATTATAGTCACTATGGAAGGTGAGGATGGAATCCATCCTTGTACTCCAAGATTTTATGGATATAGTGAATGGGAATGGGGAGGAGCCTGAAAATCCTCAATAAACTCCCAAGTTGAAGAATAGGGCACGTGTTGCTCTTCATTGTTTAAAGATAAATGTCTCTAATAATGTTTTAAGAGAGATTAGCTCATCTCTTAGTGCACAAGATGCATGGAGCACTTTACAATCCATTTAGCTCACTTTACAATATGGCCTCAATGGGAACTTAAGTTAGAATTAAAGTAGAATCACTGTGTTACTGTACCGTAGATCCTATCAATGGATAAGGATCAGTTGGCCTCGCCACGAGGTGAGTCGATGGGACACGCGTCCCGTCAACGGCAACCTGGGTCATGCATGGGTTGCCTGAGTGAAGAACTAACTGTACAGTGTATTTTCATTTTGAGAAATATAGTTTGCTATGTGAGCTTGGTGTAAAGAGTGTTTTTTTGTCTGTTTTATTGTGTAGCATGATTTGTGTTCCTGTTCAAAGCAAATTGTAAGTTGGTGTCAGAGCCGTACAGGGAGCGTACACAGTATAGTGTTGCCATTGAAGAGAGCTTTGGGAAAAGCAGACCATCGGATCATGTGTATTGGAGATCTATGATGAAAACTGGAGGAATGTAGACTGGAAGATTAAGGGCAACCATTGGATGGGCTTTGAAAGGGCCCATGAAGGCTTGAAGGCCATTTACATGAAGAACTTCATTAAAAATTTTCATAAGAAATGCCATTGAAGGGGCCCAATAGGTGAATTTCATTTGTGTTTTGACCCAAACAAAAGGCTATAACCTCCAAACGAGGCACCCGGACTGTACCTACAAGTACGATACCACAAAATAGAGTGATTGCAATGGAGAAAGTGTTCGGAGCATGCCAAAAGTGATTTCACTATTCCATTGGGCATGTAGTTGGGAGTTGGCAACAAAGTGCATTTCGGAAGGTGACACCGATTTGGCTTTCAATTTGGCGGAAAAGCAGTGCTTGGCCTGGTAAGGAAAAAATAGCAGGTCATTATTTTCAACTTCTGACATCATGATTGGCCTCGACATATAGCTTTTAGCCTACGGTTGAAGTTTCAGATAGTTTTGGGATGGCAAACATGGGAGAGTCCATTTTGAGTGAAAGTAGCAAATTGGACGGGATTTTCAACTATGCAGTGTGGAAATTCAAAATGAAAAACATACTGATGGAGAAGGACATGTGGGATGTCATCATAGGTGATGAGAGAAGACCGCCAAATGAAGTGGACATCAAAGTGTTCAATAAGAAGGTGAGGAAAGTTTTGACCTTCATTAACTTGTTAGTGAAAGATCACATCATTACCCACATTTGTGATGCTGCTACACCAAGGCAGACATGGGATGTGCTAAAGGAGCAGTTCGAAGCGTCAAATCCATCAAGAATCATGTTTTGAAGTCAAAACTGAATAGTGCCTGCATGGAACAAGGAGAGCACATTCAGATGTACATTACTAGAATCAAGACAATGAGGGATGAACTGCACTCTATTGGTGAGCGCATATGTGATCTTGAGCTAGTGCACAATGCATTGTGCGGCATTGCAGAACTCTATCAGATGTTTGTGAGTGGAATAGCATCAAGAGAAAGATTGCCAACCTTTGACGAGCTCATAGCTTGATGCAGGAAGAGCAACGATGAGAAATGGTGAAATCTAGACGTCAAAACACTGATGATCAGGCACTTGCAACATGCCAAAAACAAGGCAAGGTCAAGGGCAAGAAGAAGTCTAAGTAGCAATTCACCA
The DNA here is from genome assembly GCA_029204225.1 of Diphasiastrum complanatum. Lineage (NCBI taxonomy): Eukaryota > Viridiplantae > Streptophyta > Lycopodiopsida > Lycopodiales > Lycopodiaceae > Diphasiastrum > Diphasiastrum complanatum. Next base: position 78,112,485 of record CM055094.1, read on the forward strand.
AGACTCAGGAAGATGAGGGATCTTCCAACAAGACCAAGAAGGGCAAATGCTTTCATTGCGGCAAAATTACAGTGACCAAATGAATGTAGTGCATTTAATACTGGTTCACAAGTGCCCACACGTGGAAACAGTATAGAATTTGATCCTAAAGAAGTTTGGGATCAATTCCTACCGCCAAAACTTATCACCACACTTGTCCTCATAAGACTAGTTTTTAGCACACAAAACCACTAAAAATGGATTTGAATGGGTCTAAGATCAAAGCCCTTGTACTTGGCTCTGATACCATGTGAAAGTGTAGTACTTTAAGGACCAAAAATGGATCTTAGAATATCCACAAGAGAGATGATGTGCTTGCTTAACAATGCATAAAAAAAATAGACAATAAATCTTGATCTAGATTAGTAATTTGACACATCTTAAATATGGATAATCAATAAACAAGATCAAAGACCCAAATCCAAGTCCACACGTGTGTACTATAGGCTGTAGTACGGCCTTCAACCTGAGAAACAAGTAGAAACTGATTTGGTTTTATTTGGATCACAAAAACTCAATGTACATAGTGAACTAGCTTGAGATTGCCAATGAGCTCCAAAATTTTTCTATCTTCTCACTATGGGAGCTTGGAATACACAGCAAATTCGACTTCCTTCCTGAAGTTAGGTGGATTTCCAGCATGTAATAAGGAAGTTAACTCACTCTTCTTGTCCTAAAATGAAACCCTAGCCTAGATCCTAGAGTTATGCTTGGTAGGTTGCTAGTTGGTCAAATTTTCACCTTAAACTTAGGTGTAGGTCCTATAAAGTAGAGATGACCATCAAATAGACATGACCAACTCTCTTGGCTTGACCTAACCTACATTAAGAGTGGGTTGCCACGTGGTATTTTGGCCATACATGTGTGGAACCCAATTATGTACAAAGTTTACACTATTTTCATGGTTTTTGATCAAGCTAGATTTGCCAATTTTTGGCAATTCTTCACATTTCGTAGAGAGAAGGTTCAGAACGAAGATATTGTACTAAGCTACTGCCACACAAACAATATGTTGGATGATATTATGACAAAACCATTGTCAAAAGAAAAACATTCCATGTTAGTAGGATTGTTAAATCTCAATTTGAATTCAAATTCGTAGCACTAAGCTTAAGGGGTAGTGTTGGAGTTTAATCTTACTCCTACTCATCCCTTTAACCCTCCTCCATCTCTCACAGAAATTGATCTCTCAAATAGTCTACAGAAATACACGTAAAGTCCAAACAGGCAAAACCGCAAGGTCTCGTCTACATATGGCCTGACCGATGAGAACCATCAAATCAATGATTACGGTGAAACACGACTTCGACTTATGAATGAAACAAACCACAACATGTAGGGAACCGTCAAATCTTGTAAGTTATCACTTACGATCATCTACGAAGTCTATGAACGACAACGTCAAGCACCGTAAGTCACTACTTGCAGTCATCTACAAAGTCGATGAACAACAACGGACCAAACAATGTGAATTATTACTTACGATTAACTATGGTCACCTACGGAGTGAACGAACGACTTAGAAGGAGCTACGGACAGGTTACAGCTAAAGTGTCACCACACTTTCACACTTCTAACATGTACGAAGGAGATCGTTCTTCTATACTTCTTCAGAGTCTTCACGATGCTCCAATAACCGATTTACGGATCACGTTCAACTGCTGTTAATGATCTTTTAAACTGTAATTAGAATAACTAAAGATCCTCTGACAACTATATATATATATCTGAGCGACTTGAAGAGAATACACACACACACACACACATAGAGGGAGTGTGCAAAAAGAGCACAATAGATGCAGAGTGTGGGTACTTAATAGAGTGATCTTAGAGAGAGAGAGAGAGAGAGAGAGAGAGAGAGAGAGAGAGAGAGAGAGAGAGAGAGAGAGAGAGAGAGAGAGAGAGAGAGAGAGAGAGAGAGAGAGAGAGAGAGAGAGAGAGAGAGAGAGAGAGAGAGAGAGAGAGAGAGAGAGAGAGAGAGAGAGAGAGAGAGAGAGAGAGAGAGAGAGAGAGAGAGAGAGAGAGAGAGAGAGAGATTTATATTTTACCTATTGTTTTGAATCTGTAAGTAGGAGCACGTGCTTATCAACGCAATTGTATTGTGATCTGATTGTTCTTTTATGAGATTAATATATGGATTCGGTACTATTCCATTTTTGCATTTTTGTTGAATGTATCTATCTCTCTCACTCCTCTTACACAAACACAATTATCAAAAATAGAGGATTGCACGGCTATCCAAGATGCCTAATCAATCTTTCTTTTATGGCAGTCTAAGACTCCTACTCTGATTATGTAAATAACATCTCATAATCTCTGTTCTCCAAGTAATCCATGTTCCTGTTAATCACAGTCATCACTTTGTTTCATCGTTTTTATTTTTCTCCTGTTGGTTGAGACTGAAACATTTTGTTTCTTCAAGAACCATGTATAAGCATGAATGAGGTAAGAGAGGTAGAAGATCAGCCTTCTCTCACATGTGTACAACTATATATAATAGATCCATGAATATTCAAAAGTTTGGTTTCCCTCCAAAATGATAAAATCCTAACATAGAGTGACTAGGTTTCATGAACCTTATTCAAATTTGAATCTACTAGTAACTCAAATTTCTAGCTTTCCCTCCAACTCTAAAACGAGTAATTTCAAATGAATTTAGACTAATATGACTATAAAAAGTAAATATCTAAGTCTAATATGAAATAAATAAATGTAGCATTTGACTCAATATTGATCAAACTAGTTGAAATCTATCACAATCCCTCTTCAACTAGTTTTAGCATAGACTTTGATAACACTCCAAGTGATGTCCTATGCTTCATAAATAGCTCCTTTCCCAATGCTTTGAGGAATATATTAGCTACACATTCCCTTGAAGAGACATGTTGAAGCTCCACCTCCTTTAGCATGACTCGCTCCCCTCACAAAGTGGTCCACCTCAATGTGTTTGCTCCTAGCATGAAAGATAGGATTGGTTGCCAACTTTTGGACTGATAGGTTGTCACAAAAGATGATCGGGCTCTCTGGAATATCTAGCAAGTGTAGATCCTTGATCATCCTCTTGATCCATACCATCTCCTTTGTGCAATGTGTAAGTGCTTTGTACTTGACCTCACTAGATGACAATGAGATAGTGGCTTGTTTCTTTGACATCCATGATATAGCTCCATCACCTATGAAAATACAATAAGCACTTATGGATTTCCTATCCATTTTGTCTCCATCATAGTCCGAATCTGAAAATCCAAAAAGATTAGATGAAGATCCTTCATACAATATGCCAAAATCCCGAGTTCCCATGATATACCTCAAAACTCGTTTTCCTAGCTTCCAATGCTCTTCACTTGGATTCTACATGAATTGGCTCAATCTTCCAACACAATAGCTTAGATCTGGTCTTTTAATGGTTAGATAGATGAGTGATCCAACTAGCTTTCTATAGAGAGTAATGTCCTCGAAGAATCTTTCATTACCTCTTATAGTTAGCTTTACATTAGACTCCATTGGTGTGTCACACGCTTTTGCATCTACCATATGAAATCTTTCTAGAATAGAATTAGCATACTTCTCTTGACAAATGGAAGTAGATTGAAAAGTCCTAATTTCCTCTATTCCCAAAATGTAGTGTAAGTGACCAAGATCATGCACCTTAAATTCCTTCTTAAGAGCACTCTTGATATCCTCCACATCTTGAATGTCTCCACCACGCAAGATGATATCATCCACATAGATTAGCAAGATGGTAACAAAATTTCCAGCAAGCCTATAATAAAGTGAATGATCAAACCCTTGAGAGAGTAAAAAAGTGTTAAGCCTAGCATACCAACTCCTTGGTGCTTGCTTAAGATTCATCCATGTATACTTCCTCCTCAAGATCACCATTCAAGAATGCATTTGTAATCTCCAATTGCCATAGATCCCATCCATAAAGAGTATCAAGTGAAATAATGACTTGAATGCTCACCATCTTTGCCATGGGTGCAAAAATCTCATCATAGTCAATGTCATGCTCTTGAGCATATCCTTTTGCCACTAATTTTGCCTTGTACATGTTGATAGATCCATCTTGGTTTGTCTTCACCTTGAAGATCCGTTTGCATCCAATAGCTTTCTTGTCCTTGGGTAACTTCACCAATCTCCATGTTTCATTCTTCATGAGAGCCTGATATTCAAGATCCATTGCTTCAATCCACTCTTGTTTGTTCCCTGCTTCATCTAAACATGTAGGTTCATCAAAAGAGGTTAGGCAAGTAGCATAATCTCCAAAAACTACTTGCTTACCCTTTTCATCATATCTGAGCCTTGAAGGTACTTGTCTTTCCCTTCATGTTTCTCCTTGGCTTTTGACTTGATGAAGGTCCATCATCATCACCATCCAAAGTAAGATCCATAACATCATCATCAAGATTGTTATATCCATCCACATTATCAACATCAATAGTACTTGAAGCTACTTTTGGAATGTTTCCCTTATCAAAAATATCTCTACCAACAATCACTTTGTTAGTAGAAGGAAATGTAAACCTTGTAGGCTTTACTCGCCTCACTATATCCAACAAATATACCTTTTCTTGAGGATGGATCCTCCTTGGTCCTTTCATGAAGAGTAATGTTGACATAGCACGTGCATCCAAAAGTTTTGATAAAGTTGACACTCAGCCTCCTCTTGAATAGCATTTCAAAAAGTGTCCTTCCATCCAAAATAGCACTCGACCACCTATTGCACAAGAAATTGGCACACAACAAAGCTTGATCCCAAAATGGTTTATCAAGGTTAGCACTTAACCTCATGGCTTTGGCACTCTCACAAAGAGTCCTATTCTTCCTCTTGGCGACTCCATTTTGTTGTGGGGTCCTTGGTGTTGTATAATCCCTCTTGATCCCATGCTCATCACAAAAAGCCTTCAACTTGGCAGATATGTACTCTCCACCATTGTCACTCCTCAAGCACTCGATCCTTGTGGAAAATTGGTTCTCTCCTACATTCTTGAACTTGACAAAAACATCAAACACTTCACCTTTGATCTTTATTAGATAGATCCAACAAAATCCACTAATTGCATCAATGAAAGATACATACATCTTAGCTCCACTATTGCTAATTGTAGTAATTCCATGAATATATGGATGTACAAATTGAAAAGGCTTTGTAGATCTAGATATAGATCTAGATCTAGTATAGGGTAGTCTTTGTGACTTAGACAATCACAACCTTCTTCCTAGCCATTACCTCCAATGACTTGAAGTTGAGGTGTCCTATCCTTTTATGCCAAACCTCTTGAATAGATATTTGCTCTCTTCCAACACATCCAACTTGGTTAGCAATAACACAAACATCTAGTTTGAACAACTTCCCTTTCCTTCTACCTTTTGCAACTAGGATATCCTTCCTTTTGATCATACAAGCATCTCCATCAAACTCCACTTTGAGGCATTTACTTAGCAATTGACTCACACTAAGCAAATTCTTGGTAATAGATGGGATAAACAAGACATCTTCCAAATGAACATTCCTATTTGTAGAGAGATTGTGCTAGTTTCTTTGATTGCACACTCACCACCATATTGGCCAAGTAGATCACTCTCTTGTCATCTCCATATGCCAACAAAGAAGTGAAGTACTCTTTGTGAATAGTCATGTGTGAGATTGCACCATTATCAATCCACCATGGATCTAGATCTCCATCATTAACAAGCATACATGAAGACATCACAAAAGCATCAGCATTTGTATCTTGAACATCCAAACCATCCTCATCAAGAATAAGATTACCTTGCTTGTCTCCTTGATCTCTCTTCTTCTTGTAGCACTCACTTGCAACGTGTCCTCTGATGCCACAATAGAAGCATTTGGGCTTTGATCTATCTACCTTTTTGCCACTTGAAGAAGACTTCCCTTGGTCTTGCCCTTTAGACCACTTGCCTTTGTTTTTGCCCTTGGTGAACATAGCCTCCTCTCCTGAGTTGATGTAGATCCACTCCTTGCTTGAAGCCTATATTCTTCATTGACCAAAATCTTTTGAAGATCCATCAAACTTGGAAAAGTTATTTGAATATCAAGAGTTTGAACAATGTTAGCATGAGCACCCAACAAACCATTAAGAATCACTTGAACAAGCTCTTCTTCCATAATGCTCTCATCAATGCATGCCAACTCATCATTCAATGCTTTCACTCTTAAAACAAGAATGCTTGGACTTTATTCACTCTTTTGAAAAAAAGAAATGATTTTTCTTCTTAGAGTCAATACTCTAGAAGTATACTTGGACTCATAAAGCTTCTTCAAAGCTTCCCAAGCCACTTGATGAAGTACACTTATCAACTTCCTTAAGAAGCTCATTGGTAACATTCATCTTGATCATGTGTAGAGCCCTTTTGGCCCTCTTATCATACCTCACTTGATCTTGTTGAGTTGCTGGACTCTCCTCCAAACCTACAACAATATTCAAAACATCATTCATCTCAAGAAGTGATTCCATCCTCACTTTCCACAATGAATAGTTACTTGAGGTAAGCCTATCATTGGCTTCCAACATGACTCCACTTGATGTTGCCATGTAGCAATGAACTGATATTCTCTTTCAACCTGTTTCAATGTAAAAAGCACTCCTTTGAACAACAACAAATGCTTTCAAAAGAAATCACAAAGATATGAAACTCCTCAATTCTCGTCTAGCACTTCTACCAAGCAAATCAACACATAGAATCATGAAATATTGATCAACACATGATCTATTCTCAATCTAATGACCCTTGCCACTCAAATGAAGTCTAATAACCTCACTATCTAGAGATCCAATCAAAATCAAGTTTTAACAAAATCACAAAAAATTGATTATTTCAAAATCTATATGCAAATGCTCAAATCTTGATATGCAATCTTCACCACTTAGGTTGTCCTAATGATCCAAAAATCGGCCAAATCTAGTATATGAATTCAAAAAGCAAAATTGCTCAGGATTATAACCCAAAATAGATTTTAGATCTACAAAAGATTCAATCTACATATGCAAGAAACTCGATTTTGGTGTAGAATCCTAGCTAGCATGATCTAGGATTGATGTACTCTCCAAATCATTGATGGATGTGAATGCCTCCTTCATAACCTGAAACACAAGCTCTGATACCATGTGAAAGATTTGGGATCAATACAGATCCAAATCATCTATATATTTTTTATTACAAAAACAAGTAATTCACCAATCTTGCCAATGTAGAAAAATCAACATCTACACACAAAATAGAATGCAAACTCTAATAGATCTTGATCAAACATGAATCAAAACATAAATTGAAGCTATTGTCCGTATAACAATAGTACCCTACTATATTTCACACATGTGGATCCGAAAATAGCAATAACAAATCATTCTACACATAAAATTGCAAGATATCACAAGTTGGGTAGTAGAACCCAAGAGAACCATGTATAAGCATGAATGAGGTAAGAGACGTAGAAGATCGGCCTATATATAATAGATCCATGAATATTCAAAAGTTTGGTTTCCCTCCAAAATGATAAAACCCTAACATAGAGTGACTAGGTTCCATGAACCTTATTCAAATTTGAATCTACTAGTAACTCGACTTTCTAGCTTTCCCTCCAACTCTAAAATGAGTAATTTCAAATGCATTTAAAGTAATATGATTATTAAAAGTAAATGTCTAAGTCTAATATGAAATTGGCCTCAATTGCTAAAAACAAATGTAGCATTTGACTCATATTGATCGAACTAGTTGAAATCTCTCACAATCTCCATCCAAATATCGGAAGAAAAATTGAGTTTTTTTACTTCCATCAACATTGTCTTTGAGTGGCGAGTTATAGCTATTGTATGTGAGTGATTTTATGCATTAATTACATGTTTTGGAAGGTACTGAAGTTGATTACAGGTTTAGTATGCTTGCTGCACTTTACTTTTGTGTATTTAATCAAATCTATGTGGCCATTGTGGAGTTAAATGTCAAATTAGCTAGTTTTGGTAACTAGTCTTGATTCTAGCTCATAGTTTGGATCTAGACCTTTGATTTGTGCATCCTCCATCACTTTTAGGATTTGTTGGGATTGAATTTTCTGTAAAATTTTGTCAACCCTCTTGTCATCTCCATATGCCAATAAAGAAGTGAAATACTCCTTGTGAAAAGTCATTTGTGAGCTTGCTCCACTATCAATCCACCATGGATCAATATCTCCAACAATAGAATTCAAACATGAAGACATCACAAAAGCATTATCATTTGTATTTTGAATACCATCCTCATCTTGTCTCCTAGATCTCTCTTCTTTTTGTAGCAATCACTAGCAAAATGCCCCTTGATGCAACAATAGAAGCACTTCAATCTAAACCTATCTTTCTTAGATTATCAAAAGAAGAAGACTCTGATCTTGTCTTGTAGACCACTTGCTCTTACCTTTTCCCTTGAATTTGCCTTTGATGAATATAGCCACTTCTCCATCTTGAGATCTTGATGTAGATCCACCTCTTGTTTCAAGCCTATATTCCTCATTGATCAAGATCTCTTGAAGATCCATCAAACTTGGCATAGTTCTTCGTATGCTTTGCACAATGTTAGCATGAGCATCCAAAAAACTATCAAGAATAACTTGGACAAGCTCTCCTTCCTTAATGCTCTCATCGATGCAAGCTAAATCATCATTTAATGCCTTTACTCTCAAAACAAAAGTATTAGGGTTTTCTTCCTTCTTTTGCAAACTTTGAAAGATCTGTATTCTTAGAGTCAACACTCTAGATGTAGACTTGGATTCATAAAGCTTCTTCAAAGCTTCCCAAGCCTCCAAAGATGATATGCACTTACAAATCTCCTTGAGTAGCTCATTGGTAACATTCATCTTGATCATGTGTAGAGCTCTTTTAGCTCTCTTGTCATACCTCCCTTTATCTTGTTGTGGCATGGGTCTTTCCTCCACACCTACAATAATGTACATCAACTCGTGCATCTCAAGTAGTGATTCCACTCTCACCTTCCATGTAGAGTAGTTGGATGAGGTAAGCCTATCATTTCTCTCCAACAAAAAACTTTCATTTGTAGCCATGTTGAAGTGACCTGATCCTCTCTTTCAACCTGTTCCAATGCACAAAGCACTCTTTTCAATGACAACAAATGTATTAAAAAAGAAATCACAAAGATATGGAAATTCAAAATTCTCTTCTAGAACTATACCTAGCAAATCAACACATAGAATGAAAAATTCTTGATGAACCTATGATCCAACATCACTCTAATGAATCTTGCCACTTCCTAAGATTGAAACACACTCTATTGAAGTCCAGAAATCTCAAAAAATAGAGATCCAATAAAAAATAAAAATAAAAAATAAAGTAAGAATATGCATTTGAAATTTTAATAAATGATCTTAATTGTGATTTGGAATTAATGATAAATACTTTCATCAAATATAACAAAATGACCCAAAAAAAAAAATTCTTTACCTTTTTAAAACCACTTTTAACCACATTATCCAAAGACAAGATATATATGTTAAAACAAGATATGATATAATTGCTAATAAAGAATTACTCAATTCCAACACTACATTCAAACAACTTATAAACAATAATACGTATTACAAGAAAGAACCTTTGCTCTAAAAGGAAGAGGAAGAAGAAGCTACTATTTTTAAGAATTTTAATATCAATCTGGCCCGATCAAGGAATGCCAAAATTTGAAATACAAACTAATAATATCTACTTAGATTTTGAATTGAGTGTAAATTTGATGACAAAAAAATCACATAATAGAAATAACTAATGTGATCATTTCAAATTTGAAACATATCAAAATACCAAATTCCATAAGATAAAAGATAATAAAAATACTAGAAAACTCATGATATATTTACAAGAGAATACCTCTATCATGAAGTATGACATATATATATATATATATATATATATATATATATAGTATAAAACTATTTTGGAGAAAGAGTGTGTATTTTTGTCGTCGAAAATGTCACGCTCTGCCCACAAAACATGTCACGCTTTTGCAACGACAAAAGCTAAAAAAAACGTCTTTTGAAAAAAAAATGGTGAAAACAATAACACATACAAGCTTTTTTTTCCCTTTTTTTTTTTTTTTTTTGCGCACACACATTTCAAATTTCTCTGTCTCTCTGTCTCTCTCTCTCTCTCTCTCTCTCTCTCTCTCTCGCGATTGATCAGGTCTCTCTCTCTCCTCGATCGCGAGCAAGCGGGAGGCGGCGGGTGTCTCACTCGATCGGCTCTCTCTCTCTCAGGACTAAAAGCGATGGGGTCAGAGGGGTGCCATCTCTCTAGGGTCTCTCTGGTGAACTAAAAGTGATGTGGTCAGAGGAGGTTGAAGCAAATATCGGAGCACTTAACTCCTTGGCATTCACTGCTTCCATACGCAATGAAATTCCTGCTTTGATTTGAATGAAACTCCTGCTTCTAGACGCAGCGCTGCAGTTCTACGCTTGGAATGCATAGATAGTTTGCCTCAAAAGTGCGACTGTCTGGCCACAAAAGGTGCGATTATCTGCAAATGTATTCTGCCTCTGCAAGTGTGAACCAGTAGCAATGGATATTGCCATCTGAAGGTGCGATTGGCAGAAGTATTGTTTCCAAAAAGTGCACTGACCACAAAAGTATACTACCTCTGAATCAACGTAAATGTGATGTTTTCAGCATAGAGAACTGAATTCAGACGGTTGAAAATGCAATGTAGGTTGCTTTGAAGGACGATTAACTGGTCAGGTACCCTACCTCGGCAATGTGATTGAGTGGCAACGACAGTGTGTTGGAAAATGGTAATAAGGTTATTGACAATAGAGATGCGTTGTAGGCTTCCACTTGAATCAATGAGCAATCTGCCATAGAAACATGCTGGTGGCTACCACGAAAATTCACTGTAGCCTCCTCAAAAGTGTGGGTAACTGGCAGTAGAAATGTGCCAGAGCAATGGCAATTGAAATATACTTATCTCTACATCAAAAGTGCGCTTGATTGGTCATAAGACTGCATTCGTTCAGGTATATTATTTTCGTCGTTATTGCAGTAGGTGGCTTTCATATTTAGCATCTTGCAAATCAGATGTCGTTTCCTATTGTTAGCGTGTTTTTGGTTTTGTGGAATTGGAATTCTGTTGATTTTGGCAGTTGGAAGAGGCTCGGGCGAGTGGTGGTGCTCGGGTGGAAGATGGAATCGATAGACCTCTTTACGAGGTAGTGACATTGAATTTTTATGAGATGTGTTCTTCTTTTTGGGAGATCTTCAAATATGAGATTATTTTTTAGTTCTTGCTGAGACATATTGCATTATAATCCTATTGTTGTATTGAAGATTTTGAAGGAGAATAAGGATAAGCAGGAAGCAGAGTTTAACGATTGTTTCAAGCACAGTACGCTCAACACCGTTTATAATATTTGATCTACAGTTGTGCTTAAGAAGTAAATGCATAGTTATAGCCAACATTTTCTTTTGCAAGTTATCATATTCAAAATTGGCTTTTTAGGTTTGTATTGATCAGGAAGGTTTTGCTTAATGTTTTCAAAATTTTGAATAGCCAGAAATGGGATGAGCAGTGCATGAAGAAGTTCATGACAACTATGGCAGAAAGAGGCCTGCCTCTACATTTTGCTCACGCAAGCATTCAAGTTCTTATTACTCACCGTTAAGCATTTTCAGAGAAACAAAAGCATCGTTTTGCACATTCGAACATGCTCTTGAGTCCTGAGATCTCAAGAAGATGTGTTATTAGATTTGATAAGGAATTAGAATGTCAATCAATATTTATCCTTAGATGGTCTGCCTCTACATTTTGCTCATGCAAGCATTAAGTTCTTATTACTCACCATTAGGCATTTCCAGAGACAACACAAGCATTGTTTTGCACAATTCAAACATGCTCTTGAGTCGCGAGATCTCAAGAAGATGTGTTATTAGTTTCGATAGGGAATCAAAATATCAATTAGTATTTATCCTTAGAACTGAAATTTAATTGGTGGATCTGAAGAGTTTGGCTTGAAACTTCGGACTTAGATCAAGGAAATAGCCTAAACAAATGTTCAAAAGCGGGAGACCGCTTCGGCACTATGGTAGGGCAAAATTTAACTGGTGCTCACAAAAGCACATGAAATTTTACATGCCAATTGATACAATTGCATTTTTCACTGGTAGCATATTTTTCTTTCAAAAAAATCACCATCCACTGATTTTAACTAGAAACCACAGACTTATAAGCTCAAATCCAGTAACTTACCACTGTAAATAATTTAGATTCATAGATTTTACTATAGAATTTTTGTGCAACAGGATTTTTTGAAGGAGTTCTTGAAAGTTGGCTTGAAATTAATTCATGAGCACTAAATTCAGCATCAGTTTGAGACTTTAATTCATGCTCTAGCACCCATGCCTGGTCTTGCTGCGAGCAAAAGTCAGCTGAGATCAATGGTCTAAGAAGCTTCAATTCAACAAACTGCCAGTGTGCATTCTAGAGGATCAGAGCACCGATCTGGGGGCCCAAGAGTTAAAAGAAGAGCTGGAGTTCTGCTCCTCCTCCGTTGTGTATTATCAGCAATTTCTATGTTTTATGGTCTCAAGATACATCTAACAAGTTTAAGGTTCCACTATATGTATTCTATACTTTGACATCTTTATTTCTTGTTCTTATGTTGTATCTCCTTGCCTCACATGAACACACACTTCCAAAAATGCGAGACGTAGATATGCGGTATGTGCAAGATATGTCAGATATGTGAGATGTGATATGTGACACACATCTCGCATATCTTGGCCTCTCTCTCTCTCTCTCTCTCTCTCTCTCTCTCTCTCTCTCTCTCTCTCTCTCTCTCTCTCTCTCTCTCTCTCTCTCTCTCTCTCTCTCTCTCTCAAGCGAATTTTTAAAAACGACTCAAATTTTTCCGAAGGACTCAAAAAATCTATCTATCTTCTACCTATTTTGTAGTTGACCTCCGACTAAGGAGCTTTTTCTTCCATTTGCGCACAACTACTTAACCAACGTGCATATTATGAGAAAAAGAAGTGGTGATAGAATGATGTCGGAGGCAGAGAAAGAGATAATTGCATCCAAAAAATGGCCCTCCCATCCAAAAAATGCGACACTGGCCCTCACAAAAAATGTGACACTGCCTTGGCCCCTCCCGAAAAATGCGACACTCCCCTACCTTGGCTCCTCCCAAAAAATGCGACACTGCCCTTAGAAAAATGGGACACAGCCTCCCGAAAAATGCGACACTGCCCTTCAAAATGCGACACTGCCCTCCCAAAATGCGACACTGGCTCCCGAAAAATGTGACACTGGCCACCGAAAAAATGCGACATTGCCCTTAGAAAAATGCGACACTGTCCTCCAAAAATGTGACACTGCCCTTAGAAAAATGCGACACTACCTTGGCCCCTCCCAAAAAATGTGACACTGCCCTTAAAAAAATGCGACACTCCCACCAAAAAATGCGACACTGCCCTCCAAAAATGCGACACTGCCCTTCAAAATGCGAAGGTGTCCGTAGAGAAATGCGAAGATGCCCTTAGAAAAATGCAAAGGTGCCCTTTAGAATGCGAAGGTGCCCTTAAGATTGCAAAGGTGCCTTTAAGACACTGTCCTTCGAGTCCAGAGTCCAGAGATACTCAATTTCCAAATCATCGGCCATCACTAGATGGGCCGCCATTGCCCGTCAACGACGGGCACTCACAACTAGTATATATATATATGTGTTTGTGTGTGTGTGTGTGTAGTATTACTAGGGAGGCCTTTGTTATACCAAACATATATTAGTACGCATTGGAGAAAACAAGAAATGCAGTTTGGAGATTTTACACACTTTGATGAAAGTCTAGGTATATTTGAGAAACATCATGAAGGAGAAAGAAAAGGTTGAAATTGAGTGCTTTGGATTTAGCTATTCATAATGTAAACTATACTTGTTCAAGGATTGGTGGAAAAGAAATGTCTTATAGGATCATGCTTATAATATGTAGCACTCTTGCTAAATTGTGAATGAGATTAATTTTAAAACTACTATGTAGGTTATTTTTGCTTGCTTATTTATGTTTGTGCTTTGATGCTACTTGCTTCAAATCATGTTACTTCTACCAAACAGATTGTAACAATTACTACATGAGCTGAAGTGTAAATATAACAATCAACGTGGAACTTTGTGTGATGATAGTTTATTATGTAAATAGACAGATGATCTAAAAGATCACAAGCATTGTTGTACATGTGTACTCCCAAAATTAAAGAGACATTTGATTGTTATAAAATGGAAAAAAAAATTGAATGTAAGACCAAAAAAAAAACATTTTTGTGCTCAAAGAGATTCATTTGATTGAGATGCATCGACTTTTAGTAGATCATCATGACAACTTGTGTTGCTTTGCAATGGAACAAAGACATGAGCTAACCAGAAAAACAATTCTTTTCGTACCTAGACTAGTTATCATGACATTCAATACTATGGAAGGTGCATTTGATATTATCTTTATCAAAATAAAAATCTTACAAGAGGTTATGGATGTAGAATTGTAGCTAATAAATGTAGTTAGATCTCATCAATAATTAGATGTTAACATGTGAATTTCCATGATGATTGTGATGATTTGTATGTTTCAAAAAGTAAGAAGATGTTTTTCTTGAGATCTTTGTATCCAAGATAGCAACTTTAAAAGATCTTATAAAAAGATTTATATTGGCCTTTTATAGAAAACACATACATGTATGAGTTTTGATATTGTTCAATAATTAGATTGTTACTAAGAGTGTGAATAATTCATTCATCCTAAATTTAAACTATGATTTCTAATGTAGGATGGCATGCGTTTATCCTAAAGAATTATACATGAACTTCAAACATCAATTTGACTTGAATATGAAATTTATATTGGGAATTTATCTGTTTATTTGTTTTTCTTTTTCTAGTCGATAATGGATTTTTGATTTTGCTAAAATCTTTTGATGTATATGTTAAGGTGGTGATATGATGTAACATGTAGAGGAAGTACATACCATACTTAGTGTCTTACATAATCCTTTTTGCCTAGAGCACTTTCATCTATTCACAATAGTGATCAATGGTTTGTTAAAGAGTATGCGATTCATTTGAGTTAAGTAGGAATACATGGTGGGCGCATTGTAATGTATGTGGTGGAAGGGATTCCATATGGCACTCAACAATACCCATTGGCTATTGAATATCATTGCGCATTACATTGTTGTAATATTGTACACCATGTGTCCTTTCATGACATGTATGTCTAGAATCTTATTTCTCTATTGATTTGACATGAAAATGACATGAAGGCACTAAGGTTGTTCTTTGATAATACAGATATGACATCAATGGAAATTGAGAACATGTACCTTGAAATTGTAAGATCATCTCTAGTACTCAACTTAGAGGTTTTGTTAAGGCGAAATTTTTTCATAATATAGATATGGCACTAGAATCAAACACATGTACCTAGAAACTCTAAGGTCATCTCTATTACAATGCTCAGGTTAAAACTTTTCTAAATATTAAGGCTACACTCGACACTCCAAAAGGTACCACTTTTCTTAATATTAAGGCCACACTCGACATTCCAAAAGGTACCACTTGTCTAGTGGAATTGATGAGTTTGGGTCCCAACAGTGCCAACTACGCATTCCATGTCAATTTTCATTAGACCATAAGTATCCACCATAACTATTCCTATACACATTTTGACTACTTGTATAAAGTATGACCTTGGTGTGTTATCCATGGATCACTTGTAGAGTACATATTGCTCTCATGCATTTTCATGGAATTCATACTACACCCATTATCATAATAATTACGTATAATGCTTGGTATCATATACATGGTATTGATACAGCAATCAACTTCAACAACAAACTTCTCAATTTATAGATTAGCTTCTTATATGGTTAATGTGTCCCACTACATCCAATTTTTATAGTTATGTGTGCAACAATTATACAACTTCAAGAATTGCTTGCTTCATACAAAGGCCTTTTTTGTGATCTAAGAAATTCATTCTTTTTTAATCTTATTGATATTACATTAAAACATGAGTGCATTAATAAAAAATTGGTAGCTCAATTGTTGAGTGGCTAGTTTCTCTTTCTAAGAAATCAATGGTGATAAACTAAGTATAGGTACTGCAGGCCTATGATCCTAACATTTTAGGCTTTCTAAATTACATTTTTAAGATAAAAATATCTGGTACACATGATTTCAAAGAAATGTTTTTGAATTATGTCTTGGTTTAAAATATTTTACCTTTAAAGTTAAGTGACTTTGGGCATTAGTATTATGTTGGAACTCTTGAACCTCTCAATGTCATATTATAGTGTATTAATTTGTATCTTGTGGTCATTTTTTCTACTTAAGAACTTATTTAGTATTTTTAGTTATTTTATATTAAACAAAAATATATATAATGGTTTTTGCGACCAACCTAGTGGTGTGTAGTATAATTTTGGCTTGATCCAATGATTGCATTCACATGATCACATAAATAGAGAATTCCAAATATCTAACATTTATGGCTATAAAATGTAAAATGTGTTTTGATCAGAGGTTATGATGTACTTTTGGAAGGCATTTTTGGGTATCAGAGCCTAAAATCCACGAGATCACTATTATTATCATTTCCAAGAGTTAATCCATAGTTTGAAGTTCCCTTTAAATATCGTATTTTTGGTTGAGATTTTAGCTGAATTTTCTAACTGTTAGACTTTGTGTGGATAGAGTTTAAAGTTAGCTTCTAGAAGTACTGAGTTTATTTCATTTGGATCAATATTGAGAGAGTTATGATCAATTTCATGTGAGTAAATCAGATTTGACAGTTTCTATTTTCCTTTGGGAGAGAAGCACTTCAAAACTTCTATCTTGAATTTTTTTTTTTTTGCAAAAATATCTCAAGATTTTCATATTGAAGTTTTAGTGTTTAAAAAAATGATATTTTAAGTCTATTTATCTCTACTTTTGGTTGAGATTTTAGCCGAGAGTTTCAACTATTAGACTTTGTATGGATAGAGCTTGAAGTTAGCTTTTGAAAGATATTGAGTTTATTCCATTTGAATTAGTGTTAAAAGAGTTATGATTAATTTTGTGTGAGTGGGTCAGATTTGACAATTTTTTATTCTCCTTTGGGAAAGAAGTAATAAAAAACTTCAATTTTGAACTTCAGTTTATTTTTTTTGAATTTTTTTTCTTGTTTTTTATATTAAAGTTTTAATTTTTTTTTAAATGTTCGCCAAATGGCTCGCCAGAATGGTGGCAGCCATCGTTGACTTTTTTTTGTTCTATTTTTTTAAAATAATTTATCATTTAATTATTTTTTATTTTTAATTTAAAAAGAATGCTCTCGCCATCAGGCCTTCCTCCCTCGTCTACACTTGCCTTATGCCCTCTTTCTCTTTCTCTCTTGCTCTTATGCCCATCTTATTTTTTTTTTTCTTACTTCCTTTCACTCCCTGCTACTATATACTCCCCTCACATAAGCTTTTCTAGTTCCAGCTCCTTTAGGTAAGCCATCGTCGTCTTCTACTCTTGCGAGCATTTTCTCACTGCATCGAGTACCCCTTCTCCATCTTCCTACACCCCTTCCACGTCCCTATCCTACTGTAGGTTGATTTCACCCATCATCCCATTGACTTTCTCTCTCTCTCTCTCTCTCTCTCTCTCTCTCTCTCTCTCTCTCTCTCTCTCTCTCTCTCTCTCTCTCTCTCTCTCTCTCTCTCTCTCTCTCTCTCTCTCTCTCTCTCTCTCTCTCTCTCTCTCTGAGCTTGCTACTATGAGCTAGAATGTTGTAACTCTCATATGTAAAATGAATTAATACTTTTGATGATGACATTTGTTTTGTTAAATTTACTAATTTCAGGACCATAAATGGATCTTCGATTGATCCACAAGAGGTGTTGAGTACTACTTAAATTGATCTTCCACAAATCTATTGATAAAATCTTGATCTAGGTACATGCAGTTAAGCAAGAACAACAATAATTTATTGGATTATTCTCCTTTTTACCAATCGACTAATCGGTTTTAATCTTCATCTA
Source organism: Diphasiastrum complanatum (assembly GCA_029204225.1). NCBI lineage: Eukaryota > Viridiplantae > Streptophyta > Lycopodiopsida > Lycopodiales > Lycopodiaceae > Diphasiastrum > Diphasiastrum complanatum. The sequence continues at coordinate 78,130,572 of CM055094.1, forward strand.
TTGTTAATCCAGTTCTGCGGATTTGCCCGTGTGTTTATACAGTCTGCAGAATTACGAGTGTTTTTACACAGTCTGTAGAGTTTCTTGAAGTTTACGACAGTGTCTCTTTTTTCGTCTGTCAGGAATCCCGTTGAAAATTGAAGTGTCTCCTTTTGTGCTTTTTTTGCCAGACAGATCTCGTGTAAAATCACAATGTCACATTTTTTGTTTTTTTCAAAGAGCCTCGAATGTTAAGGAAATGACTCTAGCAAGGTGTGGGGCAACTCTAAATGAGATTTAAGAGCACCTTCTCCTTTTTCATCTTTTTCATGGAAAACCCGACAGTGTCGCCTATGGCTGTTATAGTTCATTTATGCAGAGCTACAGTTTTGGTTCACTTATGCAGACAGAACATTTACGGCCATTTTCACCGCTTATTAGCAATCAATGACAAGGACCGGATGGATGCCAGCGGATCACCAGCCAACTGGCGATCACAATTGACAATATAATTTCTTAGTATAAATAGTTGTTCATATTCATACAGTTTGATCATCATCATCAGGATGAAGATTATCAAAAGTTTTGAGTAGTTAGCTCTCTCTCTCTCTCTCAAGCCTGCGAGCTTGAACACTCTTGAGCATTCTAGCTCACTTCTTAGAGTTGTTTTACAGATTGTTATTGCGCTACTGCTTATCAGCATTGCGCATTAATTCAGACTTTCATTTTAGCCACTCAGAGATAGCATAGAGTATGTGGCTTCGATCCGCAACTTATTGTACTCATTTATTTCTATTTTGTTTTGAATCAAGACTATCCTTTATTGCGTTCAACTTCGTCTCAAAATGTATGCATTTTTAGGAATTCTTCGTGATTAATTATTCGTTTGATAATTTTCAATGATTAATTGTTTGGCTACATAATCACTGTAGTATTGACGATTCCAAAGTTAGTTACTATAAGATCAAACATGATTTCTATTACTATTGTTTTGTTTGAAATTGATAGGCATAGTCATGCGTTGTGAAAGAAAGAAGGTAATTTATTCCGCCATGCACGAAAAGTTTTCTTTCTAGACATTCGTTTATTTTCGAACTAGACCTATCTTCACAACACCACTTTCCGACATGGTATCAGAGCAGTATCATTACTTTTTATCTAATATTGACATGGTATTAGAGCGGTATCATTACTCTTTATCTGATTCTAACATGATATTAGAGCGAAAGCTCTAATACTTGATATCTTTTGCGATATCAAATTGATATCATACTCTTAAGTTTTTTTCAACCTTTTAGTATCAAAGAATTGATTTCCCTATTGTTGGCATTACTACATCTTAGCGTCATGGATACAATCGACAGACTAATTTCCAGATGGAGTTTCAAAGTAAAGCTGGTCTTATTGCAGACAAGCTGACTGGATCCAATTATCATTTGTGGAAATTTAAGATGAAGACCTCGTTAATCACCAGCGAATCATTGTTACAGGTATAGAAGTAAAACCTGAAGACGACAACTCAAAATGAAAATCGAAGGACGGTAAAGCTTTCGCGCTTATCATCTGGAATATATCAGATACACAAATTGGACACATAGCTGAAGCTAAAACTTCAAGAGACATTTGGGACATTCTGAAATCACTATATGACGTGAGAGATGTAAATACTAAGTTACATCTACGAAGGAAATTCACTTTCAAAATGTCTATTGGTGATTGACTTCAGAGTCACATTAACTAGTTTAAGACTCTCTTGCAACATGTGGTCGTTGTCGGATCAGTCATAGATGATCAAGATGCAATTATGACATTGCTTTCAAGCTTGTCCTCTACATATGAAAATTGGGTGGTGATCATATCGACACACTCATATATTTTTTTTGCTAGAGTTATCACTATGTTGTTGCAACAAGATAATCGAAGAAGTCAAGACACTCCGCCTACTTCCTCCTCTCAGGCTCTATATGTCAACAAAGGCTCTAAGCGACAGAAGCAAAAAAGCTCCAAGAAGGCTACAACGAATCCAAAACAGACTCAAAGTCAAGCACAATCATCAGATCCACAATCGAAGAGCAAACACAGTCTCATCATCTCCCCAAGTCGAAGTGGACGAAGACGAATTCATGGTCAAAGATCAAAGCACATTTTTGGATGATTCATGGTTTCTGGATTATGGAGCTACACAACATATGACCAATCAATGTGAGATCTTCAACTCCTACACGCCTTACAACATGAAGAAATTTGTTCATCTTGGTGACGATAGTATTCACACTATTGAAGGTGAAGGTATTGTAAGATTGTCTTTCCAGCATGATCAATTCAAATCACTATCATAGGTCTTATATGTTCCTAAACTCTCTACAAATCTATTTTTAGTGAGTAGAATTATAGATTTAGGCCATAAGGTAGAATTCGAATCTAATCAATGCAAAATTGTTGATAGGAGTCTAAGGTTCATTAGAGAGGCATATCAGGTCCAACAAGCAATCATAGGCTCAGATCATGCAAAAAACACAACCAAATTACGGTTGTCAAAGTTGTAACTTTGGTTTTTGGATATTGCTTCCCAGTTTTGGTAGAAGAAATCTATTTATGCATGTTTAGGCCTTATTAACTTGACATTAGGCTTTTGGTAATTTAACTTGGTGTGTTACCTTGGCAGTTACTTGTAAGCCCAGTTTTTGTGAAACTTTGGTACCGTTGTATTTTTGTCAAGCTATATTAATCGGTCTGAATCTTTCTAAACCGATATTGACAAAACAATGAAAGTGGTACGGTTCTCAGGCATGTACCCAATAAAGGGATTTGATTCCTTGGTATTATGCAAGTTAGCCACTTAACTCTAGAGTAGGTACTCCCATTTAATTGAGTTAAATGGTGTTTATGGTTCTTCCTTTTCGACTCGAAGGAGCACCGATAGGCTTGTCCTCAATGATTTCGATTATTAGGATTGGGAAAACTAAAGCTTTTGAGATACTTATTAAAGTAATTTTTTGGAGAATTAACGGAATAAGGTTGATAATATTTGGAGGTAGCTCTATATTCGACAAAACTTATATGTCGAATATTTAAAAAGATGTACCCGAATTCAAATTTGATTGATTTTCCATTAGTTTCAGACAACTATAACAAAGTAATACTTAAGCCGGTGTAGTGGAAAGGGTAGCAACCTAGCATTTGTGTCAAAGGAGTTTTCGGTGCCTTATGTGAGAAATTGGCAAAAATCTAGCTTGGTATTTTTTATGATAGAAGTTTGTAAGTGAATCTCACATGTGTGGAGGATGTTCCCACGTGTGGAGAGTTGTAAAGTAAATCAAAATGTTTGATATAGGAGTCTCATAGAATTTCATAGTCAAGCATTTAGGTGTAGGATGTTGATAGGGTCAAATTTGGCATAGATGGCAAATTATCCATTTCCACTTGTAATGCCAATATTGAGCCAAAATAGAGCCAAACTTGTGCCAATTAGAGTGTAGACAAGTGTCATGCTTTTGTTTGATGAAGCTTAAGAGGTCCAATAGGATTTAGAGGTGGAACCTTGTGAGGTCCAATAGAAAATTGAGGTGTGCTTGAATATAGTCCAATAGAATTTAGAGGTGCATGGATTAATGGTCCAATAGGATTAAGAGGTGGCAAAGTGTGATCCAATCATAGTTAAGCATAGTGGTAGCTCATGAATCTATTAGTATCATTGTACTCCTCCTTTTGGATCTAATTGATTTTGAGATTGAGTGGATTTTGAGTGTCATTGAATTTCTAGCTTTCTCTCTCTACCCGAGAGCTCATGATGGTTTTTATCTCTCTACCCGAGGAGAGCAGCTTGTTTTTACTTAGAATACTTTTGGAACACTTCCCACACGTGTGAGTGAGAGTTGGAAGTGATTGAATGCATGTAGTAGTGTGTTTTTGCCATAGGATTCAAGATTGATCTTGAATCTCAATCTAGTCTTGATCTTGGTGCATCTACACACCTTAGGAGATCACAAGTACATGTAGTGGACACTCCACACGTGTGAAATTCAACACCTTAGCTAATGAAATTTTTTGGGTGTCCGAAAAATCTAAGGGAGGAAGATGATGAGACACCTGAGTAGGTAAATGTGATTATGTTATGTCATTTAGATTGGTAATAATTCCTGTAAGACAATTGCATAGCCGGTTTATTGAATTCATTAAGTTGAATTTATGTTGTATATCTATAGGACCATGATTTGACCCTAGTTGTTACTAGAAATTGTAATATGGATTTGAGAATGAACACTTGGTTCACATTTGTATTGTAAAGAGCCGTATTCCTAAGAGTTGGAACTCTCAGATGGTAGGAATTTGGGATTCTTGATATCAGATGTTTAATGTGACAGTAAAACCATGTATGGATTCTTGCTAAATCACAATTTCATAAATAGATTATTGTGATCCATTAGGAACAAATATGGGGGTACTCCAGTACTTGGTGGAATAGATATGTGCATATCTGGTATAGGAAATCCAAATGGAATTTTTAAGATCTCTGGATTATCAGATAATGCGGTTAAAAATCTTCTTGAAGGAATGAAATTCCTTGTACCATTTCGGATATAGATATTGGATATCTATTGATATATATTACAGTTGTTTTGAATTTTTAATGTTTCCTTTTGGTTTCTGATGAATACACTTGGTTTATTTCAACTGTTTATGAACAAGGTTTCTCGTTCATACCGGGGACAATGCCTAGTGGTATTCTTGAATGATATTGTCATCTATAGTGAAAAGCTTAAGGAAAGAGAGAATTCAATGGTAGGAGGTATTTCTTGGAAATGGTTGAAGATCGGATCCTATGTTTGGTTATAGGATGGTCAAATAATCTTTTTGATTTTCTGTTGATCAGATCTAAAAGCAAAGAACTTTCTTGGAGAGAAAACTGATGGTATGGGACATCAATGATTTCAAAGAGATGTGAAAAATTGCCTACATTGGCAAATCTAGCCATGTAGAATATTGTACATTTTGTCAATATTGTTTGTTGGTTACTTGAATGGCCAAAGTGCCACTTGTACATACACACCTAAAGTAGGTTACCATGAGTCAAGAGGAGTGGTTGTGTCTATTTGGTAGTGATTCCTACTTTGTAGGATCTAGACCATGATTTATGATGAGATTTGTACCTACCATGCACCTACCAAGCATGACTCTTGGATCTAGACTAGGGTTTTCACATTAGGGCAAGAAAGTGGAGTCTACTTCCTTATTACATGCTGGATTTTCACCTAACTTTGAAAAGGAAGTGTGTTTTACTATGTATTTCCATTCTCCATAGTGAGAAGATAAAAACTTTTTGGAGCCTCAAGGAGAAACTCGAGTTTCCTCTCATTGTATGGTGATTACTCTATTTTTCCAATGAAACCCAGCTTTGGCACTTTGTAAACACTGTCTACAGGCCGTACTACATCCTTATTTCCACACGTGTGGAGTTGGATTAGACTATTTGATCAATGCTTTGATTGTCTCTACTTGTTTCCTATCAAGCTGCTAAACTAGATCTTGTTTTTTGATTACTAGTTTCTGATAGATTGTTTAACAAGCATACAATCACCTTGTGGATCATTCAAAGATCCATTTATGGTCCTTAGTACTGTACTTTTCACAAGAGAAATTCTTGTGCGAGAATGATCCGTAGACCAGTGGTTAGTATTTACAATAATTGTAATACCAACGGTTGAACCATTGATTATTTTGGTTAGGGTATTTGGAGAAGTTATGAGAGATAGATCCGGATCCCTCAATGTATCTCATAAATTTCAAATTGGAAACTCTTAAAAGCTATTTTCAAAGAACCCTTACTTCTTTTGAATTTTTCAAATATGGACCTCACACTAAAATTCATATGATACTTCCAACATGGGAATTTCTTTTCTGGACTGTTTATAATCATGTAAATTACTACTTGGATAAGGCTTGGAATTTGGAATGTTCCACGATGTTGGTATTTCAATTTTTTAATTTCGGATTGTCTCTTATGCATAGATAGAGCTCAAATAGATGATAGTTACTATCACTCGTGTTGAATATATCTAGAAGAAAAGTCGTGTGTATAATAAGGTGAATTCTTTTTGGAAGACATTTATTATTGTCTTTTCATTATTTAGATATTTTCATTTGTCATCTCTCCAGAAAACTTTTATAAGAAATTGGAAATTTCTTTTAAAAGGAGGAGTGAAGTGATGAGCAAAATTCTATTTACAAGTGTTTTTACACAGTTTGCAAAATTACATGGAGTTTACAACAGTGTCGTCTTTTTCGCCTATCAGGAATCCCGTTGAAGAATGCAGTGTCGCTTTTTTGCATTTTTCACCTGACAAAAATCTCGTGTAAAATCATAGTGTCCATTTTTCGCTTTAGATTATCAGAAGAAGTTTTGAATAGTTAGCTCTCTCTCTCAAGCCTGAAAGCTTGAACACTCCTGAGTATTTTAGCTCACTTCTTAGAGTTGTTTTAGAGATTGTTATTGCGCTACTGCTTATCAGCATTGCGCATTAATTCCGACTTTCATTTTAGCCGTTCAAAGATAGCATAGAGTACACGGCTTCGATATGCAAGTGCATTTTTGGATGATTCATGGTTTCTGGATTCTGGAGCTACACAACATGTGACCAATCAACATGAGATCTTCAACTCCTACATGCCTTACAGCACGAAACAATTTGTTCATCTTGGTGACAATAGTACTCACACTATTGAAGGTGAAGGTACTGTAAGATTGCGATTCCAGCATGATCAATTCAAATAACTATCAAAGGTCCTATCTATTTTTAAACTCTCTACAAATCTATTATCAATGAGTAGAATTACAGATTTTGGTCATAAGGTAGAATTCAAGTCTGATCAATGCAAAATTGTTGATAAGAGTAATAAGATCCTTGCATTCGCCAAGAAACAGGGTTACTTGTGAAGAATTGAAAAAGATTATCTATGTTAGATATAGGGGTCTTATGTTTTTTACATCAAGCATCTAGGTGTAGGATGTTGATAGGAATAAATTTGGCATAGATGGCAAATTATGCATTTTCACTTGTAATGCCACTATTGAGCCAAAATAGAGTAAGAGGCTAAACACTTGCCAATTAGAGTGTAGACAAGTGTAAAGTTTTTGTTTGATGAATTCCAAGAGGTCCAATAGGATTTAGAGGTGGAACCTTGTGAGGTCCAATAGAAAATTGAGGTGTGCTTGAATATAGTCCAATAAAATTAAGAGGTGCATGGATCAATGATCCAATAGGATCAAGAGGTGACAAAATATGGTCCAATCATAGTTAAGCATAGTGGTAGCTCGTGGACCTACTAGTATCATTGTACTCCTCATTTTGAAGCCAATTGATTTGGTGATTTCATGGATTTAGTGAGTTATTGGATTTCTAGCTTTCTCTCTCTACCCGAGAGCTCATGATGCATTTTCTCTCTCTACCCGAGGAGAGCAACTTGTTTTTACTTAGATTATTTTTTGAATACTTCCCACACGTGTGAGTGAGAGTTGGAAGTGATTGAATGCATGTAGTAGTGTGTTTTTGCCATAGGATTCAAGATTGATCTTGAATCTCAATCTAGTCTTGATCTTGGTGCATCTACACACCTTAGGAGATCACAAGTACATGTAGTGGACAGTCCACACGTGTGAAATTCAACATGGTATCAGAGCCTACCTAAGGTTACCATGCATTTTGATCCATCTAAGTGAAAAAAATTTCATCAATCTTGAGCTAGAAGTTGTCAAGGCCCATTTTCCTAGCTATCTTGTTCAATCTTGGATCAAAAGAGATCAAAAGGACATTGATTGGGTCTGACCTGGTACTGTACGGAATAAGGTGCTCAGACACGTGTGAGGAACATCCAATTTCAGTTTGGAAGTTCTCTCTCATGTTTGATCCATTTATCTTGCTTGATAGCTTGTTTTGAAGCTATTTTTGTCTAGTTTCTGTTGCAATCAGTTTCATTCCATTTGGTTGAGCCAATCAAAAGTTATAAGCTTTTGAAGAGGGTTAGGTAGGGCACCTAGACCTGGGTGGACACATTTGGTTTGGTCAAGAGATTGCTTGGTTGATCCAAAATCACAGTTGTATGCTTGCCAATCTCATCTATATGTGATCTAGGCACTGTTTTGAGATCTTAGCCATTTTGTTTCATGCAATATCATTGTATTTGAGTCAAATTTGGTTTTTTAGTGTATTTCACACGTGCTAAGAGTGTTAGATCCTAACTTTGCCTATACTCCATAATTTGATGTGAAATAGATCTTGTTTTAGAGAGATTTGAGTAGCTAGTGAGAATCAATTCACAAATTGTTGCAAGATCTTTCATAGGAGGAGATAGTACTCAATTATTGGATCCTATTGAAAGTGTGTAACAACATTTATTGTTCATCATTTTAGTTTTCTTCACTTCAAATGTCTTCAATGGGTTCATCCTTGTTGGAACCAAGTGAAAGATTGACCACTTCAAATTATTCAATTTGGAAAATGAGGATGGAGTCCATCTTGATCCTTCAAGACGTGATGGACATAGTTCTTGGCCTTGAAGAAGAACCACAAGTTCTTCAAGAGGTTCAAAAATACAAAAAGAGAGCTAGGATGGCTCTCCACTACATTAAGATGAATGTCTCTAATGAGATATTGAGGGAGATAGGTACTTGTACAACAGCCAAAGAAGCTTGGGATTGTCTCAAGACTATCTATGAGGCTAAGAATACCTCTAGGCTTCTCACTCTTAGGAATCAAATCTTTCAAAGTAGCCAAAAGAGTGATGAGAGTGCATCTAGTTATGTTTTGAGAGTAAAAGATATTCATAGAGAGCTTGTTTGCATTGGTGATTCCATCAATCAAAATGAGCTAGTTCAAGTCATTCTCAATGGCTTGAGAAGTGAATTTGATAACCTTGTCCAATCCTATGCCATTAAGGAGGAGCTACCAAGTTTGGAGGCTCTCCAAAGTGTGCTAATTTCAGAAGAATCAAGACAAGAGTACAAGCTCTTGAGGATGGACAAGCTTTCTCTCACTCATAATGATGGCAAAGCTCTCTTTTCCAAGGATAAGCACAAAGGGAGGAGCAAGAACCAACATCAACAATCCTCAAGCAAGGACAAAGTCAAATCCAAAGACAAAGATGAGGAGGAAGATGATTTCTCTAATGCTTCATCATCCAAGCTCAAGAAGAAGAAGATCAAGTGCTTTTATTGTGGCAAGAAAGGTCATTATGCCACCAATTGCTTCAAAAAGAAGAATCAACTCAAGCAAGCCAATATTACCAATGAGAAGGAAGACATTATTGCAAGTGATGGAGAGGGATCTCTTATGGTCTCTAGTTTCTCATCTACTCCTTTCAAGAAGAACGGCCTATGGTATATTGATAGTGGAGCCTCTTCACATATGTGTAGCTCCAAGGACTCTTTTTCTTCTATTGCACCTTATGATGGAGTGAAGAAATCAATATACACTGCAAATGATTTTGAATGTCCTATTGAAGGCATAGGGAACATTCCCTTGAAGCTTGCATCCTCTAAAGTTCTTTCTCTCTCTAGAGTTCTTTATGTACCTAAGCTTACCAAGAATCTTATCAGTGTTGGCCAATTGCTTGATAATGGCCTTGATGTAAAATTCAATGTTGATACTTGCACTATCAAGAAGAATGATGAGATACTTGCATTAGGATCTAGATTTGGTGGCATCTATAAACTAGATCCAAATGAGTATGTGAATGCTTGTAATGTTGCTCTTGTGAACAAGCTCTCTATGGAGGAATTATGGCATAGGAGGTTGGGACATCCCAACTACAAATCCATGCTCTCTATGATCAAAGAATCCAAAGCTATTGGCTTGCCAAAGTCATTCTCCAAGAAGATCAAGCCTTGTGAGGCTTGTGCTATTGCTAAATCTCACAAAAAGCCATTTACAAGATCTTCTATCAAAAGCAAGCATCCTTTGGAGTTAATCCACTCGGATGTGCATTTCTCATCAACTACAAGCAAGGGAGGAGCCACTTGTTTTGTTACTTTCATTGATGATTACACAAGATTCACTTGGATATATCTTCTTGCTTCAAAATCTATGGTGTTTGATCATTTCCTTATTTTCAAAGCTTATGTAGAGAAGCAATTCTCATTCAAGATTAAAGCTCTTAGAAGTGATGGAGGTGGTGAATATGTCTCCAATAAATTTCAAGATTTTTGTGAGCTTGACGGCATTAAAAGAGAGTTTTCTTGTGCCTACTCTCCATCTCAAAATGGAGTGGCCGAGAGAAAGAATAGATCTCTATGTGAATGTGCAAAATCTATGAGAATTGAGGCATCTTTGCCCAAAGATTTTTGGGGAGAAGCTATTAATTGTGCAAATTATCTTTGCAATAGGCTCCCACATATAGCTCTTGGAGGAAAGTCACCATATGAAATCTTATTTTTGAAGAAGCCTAAGGTTGATCACCTTAGAGTTTTTGGATGCTTATGCTTTGTCCATATTCCCTTGGAAACAAGGAAGAAGGAAGATCCTAGTGCATGCAAAGGGATCATGGTTGGATACTCATCCACCAAGAAGGCCTATAGAGTCTTTATACTCTCTACTTCTCAAGTTATTGAAAGTAGAGATGTTGTCTTTCATGAAGATCAACACTCATCATTTGAAGAGGCCAAGATCAAGAAATCTATGGATGCATCATCAATTATTGATTTTGAAGACAATCATGATGTGATGGGGTCGAGATTTGAAGAAGACTCTCCTCGGATTTTTTCACCAAGAAGATCCATGAGAGACAGATCCGAGCCTAAGAGGCTCTCATATGTTGACAAAGGCAAACAAGTGGATCTTGATTCCACTAATTATGTTTTTTATGTCTCTCATGAAGAGCCAAAGAATGTACAAGAGGCACTCAATACCAAGGAGTGGTATGATGCCATGAAGCAAGAGTATGATGCATTGATCACCAACAATACTTGGGAGCTTGTGGATCCTCCATCCAACAAGCATGTGATTGGTTGCAAGTGGGTATTTCGGATCAAGTTCAATCATGATGGCACCATCAACAAGCATAAAGCAAGATTATGTGCCAAAGGATTTGCTCAAATCCATGGTCTTGATTATGAGGAGACCTTTGCACCAGTTGCAAAGATGGTGATAATAAGAATTCTTATTTCTCTTGCTTGTTTTTTCAAGTGGAAGGTGTTCCAATTAGATGTATCCAATGCCTAAATTGTTATCTTGAGGAGGAGATCTATATTGAACAACCTCAAGGATTCATCAAGGATGAGTCCAAAGTGTGCTTGCTCTTCAAAAGTCTTTATGGACTCAAGCAAGCACCAAGATCATGGTATTCAAGACTTAACTCTTTTCTTATCTCACTAGGATTTACTCTTAGTGACTATGATCCTTCCATGTATCTAAAGTTTGTTGATAGCAATATTGTCATTCTTCTAATTTATGTTGATGACATTATTCTTTGTGGAAGTTGTATCAAGTTAGTTGATGAAACCAAGCTAGCACTTGGATGTGAGTTTAAAATGCAAGATCTAGGAGAGATACATTACATCTTAGGCCTAGAAATTGATTTTTATGAAAATCATGTCTTTTTATGCCAATCTAGATATGCTCACTCTATGTTGAAAAAATTTCATATGGAAAATTCTAAGAGCATAGATACTCCAATGGAGCAAATTGTAAAAGATCCTAATAAAGGTGATGAAATATCCTTTGAGGACATCACACTTTTTAGGAGTCTTGTAGGCTCCTTGATTTGGCTTACCATTACTAGGCCTGATCTTAGTTTTTGTGTGCACAAATTGAGTCAATTTATGCAAGATCCTAAGATCCATCATTGGAAGATGGCCAAGAGGATTCTAAGATATGTATCTTCATCTTGTGATTATGGTCTACTCTATAAAAGTGAAGATCTATCCATTATTGGCTACTCGGATTCAGACTTTGCAAGTGACAAGATGGATCAAAAGTCTATTAGTGCATACACTATCTTTCTTGGAGGCAATCTAATATCTTGGCTTTCCAAAAAGCAAGATACTATATCTCTCTCTTCATGTGAGGTCGAGTACAAAGCACTCACTACAACTACCAAAGAATTGCTTTGGATCAAGAGGTTATTAATGGAACTAAAGTGCATCAAGGAGGATGATCTACCAATGATCAAGTGTGATAACATCTCGGCCCAAGCTCTTGCCAATAATCCCATATTTCATGCAAGAAGCAAGCACATAGAAGTGGCACACCATTTTGTGAGAGAAAAGCTTATTGGAGGAGAAATCTATTTGGAGCATGTCAACTCGTCCTCTTGTATTGCCAATCTACTCACCAAGCCTTTGAGCAAAAGTGCTTTCATCAAGCATAGATCTAATCTTGGAGTTTTATCAAGATCAATGCTCAAATCTTCATAGATAATTTTTTAGGAGGAGTGTGAAGAATTGAAAAAGATTATCTATGTTAGATATAGGGGTCTTATGTTTTTTACATCAAGCATCTAGGTGTAGGATGTTGATAGGAATAAATTTGGCATAGATGGCAAATTATGCATTTTCACTTGTAATGCCACTATTGAGCCAAAATAGAGTAAGAGGCTAAACACTTGCCAATTAGAGTGTAGACAAGTGTAAAGTTTTTGTTTGATGAATTCCAAGAGGTCCAATAGGATTTAGAGGTGGAACCTTGTGAGGTCCAATAGGAAATTGAGGTGTGCTTGAATATAGTCCAATAAAATTAAGAGGTGCATGGATCAATGATCCAATAGGATCAAGAGGTGACAAAATATGGTCCAATCATAGTTAAGCATAGTGGTAGCTTGTGGACCTACTAGTATCATTGTACTCCTCATTTTGAAGCCAATTGATTTGGTGATTTCATGGATTAAGTGACTTATTGGATTTCTAGCTTTCTCTCTCTACCCGAGAGCTCATGATGCATTTTCTCTCTCTACCCGAGGAGAGCAACTTGTTTTTACTTAGATTATTTTTTGAATACTTCCCACACGTGTGAGTGAGGGTTGGGAGTGATTGAATGCATGTAGTAGTGTGTTTTTGCCATAGGATTCAAGATTGATCTTGAATCTCAATCTAGTCTTGATCTTGGTGCATCTACACACCTTAGGAGATCACAAGTACATGTAGTGGACAGTCCACACGTGTGAAATTCAACATTACTTATATAGATTGGCACATTGCTATTATGAGTCTAGTCAGACCTTGAAAACGTCTGTTCTATTCAATAAAGCATTAGTATGGCATCATTGCTTAGGACACTTGAATTATGCATCTGTTTTGAACATGTACAGACAATCTATGGTACTTGATCTCGACTATCCATCTGGTAAGGTTGATCTCCTTGTCTGTCATAGTTGCATCTTTGGAAAGCAGGCTAGGATTCCTTTTAGATCAAATCATATGCATGCAGCAAAAGATCTGTTAGATGTTGTTCATATAGATACATGTGGATCTATGCAAACTCCTTCATTGTTAGATGCAAAGTACTTCATTACCTTTATTGATGAATTCTCCAGAAGAACGGCTATTTATTTCATTAAACAGAAGTCAGAGTCTTTCATCAAATTCAGACAATTCAAAGAGCATGCTGAAAATCAAACTGGCAAATGAATCAAAGCACTGAGGTCAGATAACCGGGGGGAATATATCTCCAACGAATTCAAGGATTACTTCCTATTCGTCTCAATCAAATGGTCTTGCTGAGAGAAAGAGCAAAACCTTAGTTGAATCGGCAAAGTGCGTGTTATCAATTCGACACTTCCGAAGTGCTTCTGGGCTGAAGCTGTTTCAACAACAACCTATATTTAGAACAGATGTCCTACTAAAGGCCTCTCAGGCAAAATACCATTCGAAGTTTGGACATGTACCAAACCTTCTTTATCAAGCCTACGAGTTTTTGGATGTACTGCTTTTGCGCAGATACCTCATGATCTCATGAAGCAGCTCGACTTCCAGAGTATCAAATGTATTTTCATCAGCTACACTACTTTAGATCAAGCCTATAAGTTGTTCGATCCCATTGAGTCAAAGATATTCACTAGTTGGAGTAAGCACATTGAACTGAAGTATCATTTTGTTAGAAGCAAAGTTCTCAATGAAGAGGTCAAATTGCAGTACTATAGAACGCAAGATATGACAACAGATGTTTTTACTAAAGTATTAAGTTTGGGATCACATAGAAGATTTTGTGTAGAACTAAGTTTGAAGGTCAAGGCATTCAAGGATTTAGATTAAGGGGGAATGTTAAATTATTTTCCTTCTTACCAATCGACTAATCAGCTTTAATCTTCATCCATTGTTAATCAAGTTTTGAACTAGGTGCATAATAGAGTCCAAACGACATTACTTTATAAGCATAAGTGCCCCACTCTATCGCAAAAGTTATTTTATGGCGATCTGCAGGTGTAATCTTGACCTGATTGTATCCACTGAATCCATCCAAAAAATTGTAAGCTTTTGCTCTAGCAAGGCGATCCGAAATGCTTTCAGTAAAAGGTAATGGAAAGTGATCCTTTCGCGTTACTTTGTTCAAAGCTTTGAGATTCACACAAATTCTCAATTTTCCATTCTTTTTAGGAACAATGACAATTGGTGAAACCCATTCCGTGTGCTCGATCTCATAATGAAGTCGGCTTATAGCAATCTCTATAACTCTTTCTTTATCAAATCTATAACATTAGGATTACATCGATAGAACTTTGTGACTTTTGGAATTGCATCAGGTACTAAGGGTATGGTATGCTCCATAACTGATGTTGGAATTCCCTTGAGATCTTTATAAGTCCAAGCAAAGCAATATTGATACTTAGTAAGCAATTTCCATAGCACTTGAAACTGTTCAGGAGTAAGTTGTGCTCCAGCTTGTACAATCTTTTCTGGTTCTCCTGGTTCCACAAGATTCATAGGCTGCGTCCTAGCTAGACCATCATAAACATTTTTCATTTCTGGCACCTATTCTTCAGGTTCGCGATGTGATTTTGGTAACATGATAACTACATCATCCAGAGCATAGCATTTGAAATGCTCTGGCATATCATGCTAGACTTCCTCTGATTGTTCTTTGTCGAAAAATAGTCTTGGATATTCGCTTAGCTTTCTTAGCAAGAATCGATTGTGGAGGCGATAACTTCCTGGACTGTGATGTCTCGCGAGAATTCTGACTTGAAGAATCATCCTTGACTTTTTTTTTCCTTTATCCAATAAGAGTGGCATGTTTTTCAGCTCAACCTTTTGAGGTGGATTTTCCCATCTCATGACCATATTATAATGTTGCTTGGCTTGTTTCTTCGTCATTGATCCTATGATCTTGTCTTCCTTCAATATAACTGCTTTTGACGATTTTATTGCTGGTTCATCAGGAATATGATGTACTCCAAATCTGGTAGGATCCATGTGATTTAGAACCTGCTCATCAGTAAGTTCTGCATTGTCATCATAAGTGAAGACATGACTCACATGAATAAGTTCATCTTCAATTGGATCTGGTATGGGTTCCGTTGATATCCAAGCTACATTCAGCACATTCAAAAAGAAAAGTGATTGGTGTATCCAAAGTTCGATCCAGTAATGAAATCTCGCTCAAGTCGGAGTGATTATCTTGTTGACACATATATCCTGCTGTACAATCAATTGTTGCAAGAGCTTGATTCTAGTTGACAATATCGGTTTGAGAGTCATAATGAACTCTCCAATTCTTTTACTGGTCGGTCACATGTATGATCCGTTGTTGATGAATCATCATCCTCTTTTTGGACTATTGGCTTGATAATCCAAGTGATCAGATCAACTTTGACTGCACATTCACGATTTTCAAAAGTGATTTTGCCAGTACCCCAGTTATGAATCACTTGGACAACTTGTAACTGTTATATACCTATGTAACTAGCAGTACTTCAGACCCCTAATAGTCCATTTAGTGTTGGGGGCTAAATGGGAAGGTACCCTTAGGATTAAGGGTATGTGTCCTTGGATAAGGACAAGCAAGTGACTATACCTTAGTTGGAGGTATGGAGTCACGTGACCCTTGGATAAGGGGTACCCTTAGTATTAAGGATAGGTGCCTTAGATTAAAGTACTAGTGTCCTTGGTTAAGGGCAGGTAGGTGTCTATGCCTTGAATGGAGGTATGGAACCTAGAGAGGTGTTAGAAAGTCATTGGATGACTAGTTTTCTAAAACCTTGGGCCTCAACCTTGAACCATATCACTTTATTGGTCTAGGACCAAAGTATACATGCACAACTTGGGCAATGGGACCTAGTAGGAGGGCGCCCTTCTAAAGTGTCCATTGAGTTCCCAACTCCCACAAGAAAGGCATTCAAAGAGTCATAGGTTATGGAAGGAGTCTCTTGACCTTCCATAAGCCTATGGAGGCTCTTGGAGATTCTTTAACTCCCCTAGGCTTCTCTCTCTCTCATTGGATGAGCATGGAACTCCATAGTGCATTGGAGGGGTCCATGGGCCATCTATATGAGGGTAGTAAGGCGCCCATTGGGAGGGGGGAGATCTCTCTTGTTTGCTTTGCTTATGCTCTAGTGTTGCTACTAGTGTGTAGAGTGCTTTCTTGTGGTAGTATGCCTGAGGTTTGGATCTTGCTTATGGTATGGGACATAAGTAGGGTTTGGATCTTGAGAATGGTATGGAGTGTTGTGGTATGCTTGTGATTTGTTTATGGTTAGCAAATGGGTGCTAGATAGTCTTGCTTGGAGCTTGGATCTAGCTATGGTTGGGTGGTGAATTCTTGAGGCCAGCTTGTTATCTATCTTTGTGTTTAAAGAGTAGGGACACAAGTGGAGGAGAGATCCTTGGAGGCTTGCAAATCCTTACTTGCAGGTGGAGGCATCCTAGCTTGGAGTTGGGGAGCATCTTGAAGCTTGCAGGTTGCTTGGAGGACATTTGGAGGCTCTACCTTGGATTTGGAGGTCTTCCTCACTTTTATTTGTAAAAGTGATATCAGAGCTAGACAAAGGATGGTAACGTTTCTAACCTTCTTCAAGTTCTATTAAGATTACCAGCGAAAAAAAAAAATTGGGGAAGATTATAGGCTTTTCTAGTTGTAGGAAGCTTGTAGTTGAAGTACCCAATGAATCTAGTTCTCTTTGGAAGAGAGTAGTGATGCTTATAGAATTGTTTAGGGGCTGATTTTTTATCATGTTAGAGAAGTTTTAAAGTGGACTTTGGGTTTTTAAGAGTTCTGAAAAAAGATTTGTGGGATGGTTAGAGGAAGTCTTCCTCTATATACACAAACTTTTTTTTGCAAAAAGATTGATTCTAGCTATGTGTTTTGATCAAAACTAGTGTTTTTTTTGCATAAAGGAAGCGTTTGAAGTTTTGATTTTCATTTTGAAGTTCTTTTTTTCAGACCTGTAAATCTGAAAATTAGATCTGAAAAGTAAAGTTTTCATCTAAACTTCATTAGTTACACCTTTCTATCTCCTAGTTTCATGAAAATGGCAATGTAGGAAGGGAATGGTAGAGTAACTTTGTGCATAAAACAAGTTTTGAAATTCTGTTTTCTGTCATTTTGAAATTCTTATTTTCAGACCTGTAAATCTGAAAATTTGATCTGAAAATTGAAGTTTTCATAAAGCTTCATTAGTTATCCATTTCTAGACACTAATTTCTTGGTTTTGGAAATCTAGAATAGTGAGAAATGTGAAAACTTTGGTTGCTTTTGAAATGACAAATGGAATTGGAATTGGAATGGGAACTTTATGTAAACATTAGCTTGGAATAATTAATTGAAGTTTACATAAAGATTTGGTTTTCATTTTTGCTTTTGATTAAGGCAAATGTAGCTTGTCGTTGGTTTCCTCTTAAGCTTGGATTAAGCTTGCAAATAGTAGGCTTGGATTGAGCTTACAAACAATAAGAGTAAATGAATATAAGTAAATGCTTTTTATTTGCATTGGATGTAACAATAGAAACATTTCTATCATTCTAATTTGAGCACTTGTTGTTGTATTTGCATAATAGGAAAACACACAAGCAACTCCAATGGATCAAACCAATGAAAACCCAACATTTGATCTATCAGACCCATCCAATGTGGCACAAGCTCTTGAACTTTTATACCAACAAATTCAAGCCACTAGTAAGTAGCTTCTTGAAACTAATCAAAGAAACCAAGACTTAGAGTCTAGGTTAGCCAATCAGAAGAAGCATGTAGTTCCACCTCCCGTAAAAGTGTTTAAGGGGGAGAAGAAGGATAGGAACTTACAAGTGGTAAGTTCTTGGCTAAATGTTTGGAACAAATACTTTGCCATGAACCAATTCCTTGAATATGAAAAGTTATCCACTGTCACCATGTTCTTTGAAGGAAGAGCCTTAGATTGGTGGGATGACTTAGTTGCAAAGGGCAATTAACCTTGTACATGGGATGATTTTTGCAAGCTTTTTAGGGATTATTTTCTACCACTTTTAGATGACTATGAACACTTTCAAAAGTTGTCATTTATGAATGAATAAAGGTTTGGAACAATTTATTCAAGATTTTCATGAGTACCTGAATCCACTTTATAGTGACATTCTGCCTAAGGTACAAATGTTAATGTTCATTGATGGGTTACCAAAAGATTATCAAGTGGATGTTCGTAGAAACCATCAAAAAATCCTAGAAGATGCTATTAGAGCTGCAAAATACTTTGATGACACACCTAAGCCACCTTGGGGTGGCCATCTATATGAGGGTAGTAGGGCGCCCATTGGGAGGGGGAAGATCTCTCTTGTTTGCTTTGCTTATGCTCTAGTGTTGCTACTAGTGTGTAGAGTGGTAGTATGCTTGAGGTTTGGTCTTGCTTATGGTACGGGACATAAGTAGGGTTTGGATCTTGAGAATGCTATGGAGTGTTGTGGTATGCTTGTGATTTGTTCATGGTTAGGAAAGGGGGTGCTAGATAGGTCTTGCTTGGAGCTTGGATCTAGCTATGGTTGGGTGGTGAATACTTGAGGCCAGCTTGTTATCTATCTTTGTGTTTAAAGAGTAGGGACACAAGTGGAGGAGAGATCCTTGGAGGCTTGCAGATCCTTACTTGCAGGTGGAGGCATCCTAGCTTGGAGTTGGGGAGCATCTTGAAGCTTGCAGGTTGCTTGGAGGACATTTGGAGGCTCTACCTTGGATTTGGAGGTCTTCCTCACTTTTACTTGTAAAAGTAACCATGGGCGTCCCAATAGGACTTGGTAGACATTTGGTGCATCAGATAAGTCCATTGCTACAAAAGTAATGACAAACTGTACTCCAGCAATTTTGACTGGTATGTCTTCACCCATTCCTCGCGGAACACTCAAATATCAATTCCATGGATGATGACTCTTATGTTCACATCAAAATTGATGTTTTTTATGTGATTGAAAGTGTTGCAAATGGTGGTAATGTCAAGAAGACTTCAAGGATCAAAGAAGAGCACCAAGAAGATGATCTTGAGGAGCCATCTCAAGGTTCAAGTGTGCCAATGATTGAGGAGGAGAGTCCTTCTTCTCAAGTTATGATTCCAAGAAGAATCTCAATAGACATGGCCGAGCCTATGTGGCTCACATTTCAAGGAAAGAAGAAGCAAATTTTAGGTTTCCAACATATCCATCTTTGCTTCCCTTGTATCATTTGAGAAATCACTTTGTTGTGATGAGATTTTTGCATATCAAGTTTGGAATGATAAAACTAGTTTTGTATGATGTCTCTTGGAAGGACATATCTTATGTTCTTAATGGTCTAGAACTGGTTCTAGATCAATTGGAAAGCAAGTGGTTATGTCATCAAATGTATGCTCTTGGATCTTGTAAGAGCAAGAATGAGGTTTTCATTCATAGTGTGAAAATTTGTGTTTTTTCATTTTGTGAGGCAGTTTGTAAACTTCTCATGAGAATAAGTGCATTATCCAAAAAGGACACTTATGTCCATGAGCAAGTAATAAGCCTCAATGAGTTCAAGATTTTTATTGGTTACAGGATTAGAGTTATTATGCAAAATGTTCATAGTTTGACAACTAGTCAAGCTAGTATGCAAAATATTCTTGGTAATCAACATTTGTGCCTACTTTGTAATCTTGATCTCCATGATCATTTTGAGGCATTGAGGCCTCGGATCTCCATCATTATGGTTTTAAGAAAGATGAGCTTTCAAGTCAAAGGTCTTCCTCAAGCATGGAAGGAATCAAAGGGCAAGGTGCCAAGATGGTAGAATGTTCATCAAGGAAGGTGGTATTCGATTTTCATCAAAGAAATCCTCTCATGGCAATGGTGAATTGGCTGCTACCACATGTTCTTTGGCTGGTCTTCACAACATATCCATGCCAAAGGATCCAATTAAGAAGCTATCATATCACAACCTTGGACCTCTACACCAAGACAATTCTAACTAGGCTTGGTATAAATGTTATTTAATATTATTGATTGTGCACATAGATTGTGTTGTTTAGGTTCACATATTTTGTCTTCATAAAAATTTCATAGATAATGCAATATTATCATTGATGTTAAATAAATGCAAGAATCTCTATTAGAAAAATATGGAGCTCCATTATTCAAAATCTTAATATATTTATATTCTTAAGGCAAAGTCACATTCAAAGTAAACTATAGAAAATTATTTCAAAAAACATGTTGAGAAGTTTGGAGTGGAAGTCCTAGCTTTGAATGGAAAAATTTATTGCTAGTGCTACATGATTTAAAATTGTTGGATAGACTTGAAATATGGTAATGTTCCTACAAAGGGGTGGATGTCAAAGTACAAATGAAGGAAAATCAATAAGAAATTACTACACTTTATTCATGTTCTTTTGAAATTTAAATTTAAAGGAATGCAGGTAAATAGGTAACATTTTGTGGCCAAGTTATGGGGTTCTATAAGCATTATATGGTAATAAGTACCATAGAGCTCTATAATATTAAGTATTGGACCTTTTTTTCTATTTTGCTTTTATATTTATTCTTGCCCATTTCATGTTTATATCTAACTCAAAGAAAAGATGGCACGTGGTGGCCTAAAGTGCTATCCAAGTGGACAGATATGGTCATTCCAATGAAGGAAGCATATTGCATAGATAATGTAAATAATGATTTAAAGGTGGTGGTTTTCTACAAGAAAAAAAAAATTGTAAAGTTTCTTCTATAATATAAAAATTGGAGTAACTATGCTTATTGTTAATCTTAGTAATATTTTTTAATGTTATATTACTTGGCCATTTTCAAATTGGTGACATGGAGCTTCAAATTGCCCTCAAACTAAGCAGAGTAAAATTCTAACCTTGAGGGTCTACCAATGATCCCAAAAGATTAATTTGTTCTATCTTGCCTTGGTGTCTCCCGATCTGTGTTATCAACCTTTGGGCACCCAACACAAGCCTAAATAGTCACTTGGTGAAGAAACTTGTTTTCTTGTGTGTGGTCTTGGAGCTAAAACGACCAACCTCAAGGAGGTATGTATTAGGTAATGGCCATTGGGAGAGCCATTACCATAAATAATCCGGGACCCGACAGCGAGTGGCAGAGGCCACGAGCTACTCGGGGACCGGATTATTTATGGCCTGACCAAATGGCCATTACCTAACATAATTGACGTTTGCTTGATTTTTTTATTCACTCGATGATTCTCCCTCTCCCTCTCTCTCTCTCTCTCTCTCTCTATGCTCCCTCCGCTCTCTCTCCCTCGCTACGCACGCTCTCTTCTCTCCGCTCTCTCCTCTCTCCTCTCCCCGCTCTCTCTATCTCCTCTCTCTTCTCTCCCCTCTCTCTCTCTCCTCTCCGCACGCACACACACACACACACACACTCTCTCTCTCTCTCTCTCTTTCTCTCTCTCTCTCCATCCGCATGCTCTCCTCTCTCCACTCTCTTCCTCTCTCCTCTCTCTCCAAGCGTTGTCGCACCCAGGTAGCAATCTCAATCTAAAAATACAAAAAAGGTGACCGGAAATAATATAGGGCCCAAAATGACCCTAAAATTTGGCGAATGGTGATTACAATATCGGGAATGCCATAAGGGAATCTGTAGTGTGGCCAATCCCCTTGTTTAGAATGTAGTCTCAAAGGTAAAACCATAAAGCTAAAACCCACCTCCCTAACCCCTGGCGGACATTCTCTGGCCGCGTCGTCTTTTTCTTTTTCTTTCTCTCGATCCTCTCTTTTTTCTCACGCAGAATCTCACTCCCTTTACGAATTGGTGCATACCTTCTTTACTCTGCTGCTACTGTTACAATCGCTGCTTGCTTGCTGACTCACTCAAACACACTCTCTCTCTCTCTCTCTCTCTCTCTCTCTCTCTCTCTCATACACACACACACGCACACACACACAGACTCACCCTGTGTCTGTCCCTCTCTCGCGTGTCTTCCATATACTGTTTATACTGTCAGCCGAACACACACGCACATAAGAAAGCAACACACACGCACATACAGAAAGCAACAGCAATTTGTTTAAGGTTTAGACTCTAGAGGAGTTCCATACGCTACAGCCTCACACAAAAACAAAATTCTGGAGCTAGTTTCTTAATGCCCGATGGAAAAACCTTATCTTCCATTTTCTGTTTGGCCCACAATCCACTCACGATGCATGGAGGTCAACCACGTACGCTTCTTCTTCACTCCTCTAACATTTACCCCATCGAAGCTCGAATGTGCACATGATATATATATCCACTGGCAGGAAGCATGAACATAAGAGAAGTTGCATTGGTGATTGTCACTCATCCTTCCATCTCGATTAGCTAGTAAATACTCTATCATCTCTGAAGTATCCACAAAGTACAAAGATCAGATCTCCTTTGAAATTACAAAAAGTAGCTGTTGTTTGCGCACTGTGGAATGCAGTGGGTATGATGTTGGAGACTATAAATGCCAAAGCTGGCGTAATCGAGTGTTGCTGATAGCCAGATTGAGAAAAGGAGTCGCAAATCTTGATTTTGACAGAATGCTGTCTGATTTATCACAAAATTTTGCGGTATGTTGGGAAATATAGCTTTGCCTCACTTCTCCCGAAGTTATTGTTGAGCAATTGGATTGGGAGAAAAGAGAAATTTGTGCTGCACTTTAGTAAGAATTAATCTTTAGGACGTACTTTATCATGGCTCCACAAACTTTGGATATTGAAGGAGCGGTGGAGACCCAGATGAAGTCCCTGGCAGTGGACGATGATGGAAAGCCCGCCCGCACAGGTCAGAATGCTGAAAACTAACGCATCTAGGATTGCTTAGATAATGCACCATTATAATTTGACTTAGAAGGAGATGCTGGAACAAACTAAAGGAGAATTCTGTATATATTTGATCGAGAGATGTTGATTTCAGGAAATCAGTGGACTGCTCTAGCTCATGTTATCACGGCAGTTTCGGGAGCTGGTGTGTTATCCCTGGCGTGGAGTTTGTCTCAGATAGGCTGGATTGCAGGCCCTGTGGTTATCGTTGTGTTAGCTCTTGCTACACTTTACGCTTCATTTCTACTAGCGGACTGCTATAGATCCCCATGTCCAGTTACTGGCACGCGCAATGACACTTACTCAAAATGTGTCGCTAATATTCTAGGTGGGCGGGTGTGGGTGCGCGTTTGCGCCTCTCTCTCTCTCTCTCTCTCTCTCTCTCTCTCTCTCTCTCTCTCTCTCTCTCTCTCTCTCTCTCTCTCTCTCTCTCTCTCTCTCTCTCTCTCCATAGTGACAAGTGTTTTGACGTGTATCAGGGAAGCCGCAAGCTTGGATTTGTGCACTAGCTCAGTATATTGATCTATACGGTGCAACAGTTGCCTACACGATTGTGTCTTCATCCAGCATGGCGTGAGTATTAGCGTTTCTGCAAAATCATTGAGCAACAGGTTGCCCTGTCCAATTTCTTGACCTACAGTGCAATAGATTCGTCATTCTAGATAATAAAGGTCTCACGGATCTAAACAGAGCTTTGTATTTGTAATATTTCAGATCCATCGCCCAATCTGTGTGCTATAGAAAACATGGGTCCCAGGATGCATCTTGCGAGGATATGAGGTCTGGGCGCTACATGCTCATATTTGGAGCGATGGAGATTTTGTTTTCGCAGCTTCAAGATATGCACAGAGTTTGGTGGCTATCCATAGTTGCCACCTTGATGTCGTTTTCCTACTCTTTCATTCTCCTCACTCTCAGCGCTACCAAGGCTTCTGGTAAAGTGTCCATTTGGCTTATCTACGAATCAAACTTTCTGAAGAGCTCACAATTAATGAAAATTAGTCACTTAAATAAATCCATGACAAAAACAGAAAATTTAGTATCATGATTCTGCTGAAAGAAACTTCCTGGTTCTGAGACAATCATGATTATACCGTAAGCCCAGAATAAAGTGAACAAATAAGAATGAATGATCAATCATTCTGGACTGGATCAATTTCCTGCTTGCTATGAAAGCTTTTAGCAGAAGAAAATCGATGTTCTTTGTCAATGTCCTGCTTCAATTCTGAAACAGATCAGAATGAGCTTGAAAGCCTTATTCCACACTAATGTGGGCGTGATGAATTTATGCATTTAGTCTTGAGTAGAGTAATTTCACGATTCCTACTATATTCTTGAAGGATTTTGTGCAGATTAATGTTTTGAAGTGGGTTTCCGTTTTTCTTGTAACAGAGCACGGCCACTCGCACGGCACTGCATTTGGGGTGGCCGTTGGACCCCATGATGTGCTGGGGGACGTTTCTCCATACCAGAAAACACTGGGTGTGCTTCAGGCAATTGGGAACATGTCCTACAGTTTTCTATTCACATCCGTCTTGATCGAAATTCAGGTATAGCTTACCACCAGCTTCTATTGAAATCGTATAATTTCATTGGATCAAACCTTCAATACTTATATTGATCACCTTTCTTTATGAAGAGAATCTTTCAGGTGAAAATATATTCGTTTTTTAGTACTTCAGTTAGTACCTCTGAAGAAAATAACGTGGGGATTAAATTACACAGGACACCCTGAAATGTTCACCTCCAGAGAATAAAACAATGAAGAAAGCCATATCAGTCGGGGTACTTTACACCACAATATTTTACATGGCATTGGGTGGCATTGGCTATGCTGCCTACGGGAGCAAAACTCCTGGAAACCTTCTTCAAGCTTTGGGGTCCTATCACCATGTCTTCTGGCTTGTTGATCTGGCTAACCTCTTCATTATCATTCAAATCATGGGTGCATATCAGGTTAGCATCAAATATTACTGTATCTGAAAAAAGATTTCTTGCTTGAATGCTGGTATAATTGATATCAATCATACTACCTATTGAAGATTTAAGTAAAATTCCTGTTCTGTAGGTGAATGCACAGCCCATCTTCGGATTTGTGGAGGATCATGCTGTCAAATACTTCCGTAGAAGAAGAATCATAAACGAGGAACAGCCTTCACATGTGGTTTTGTTTCAGACGAAATTCACCGTTGACCATCTCACCATCTTTAGGATTGTGTGGAGGACGGCTTTTGTCATTCTAACAACATTTATATCTATGGCCTTGCCCTTCTTCAATGCCATCCTGGGCCTGCTGGGTGCCATGGCATATTGGCCCCTCACAATCTACTTCCCGGTTAATATGCATATGAGGCAATCCAAAGTTCGGCCATGGTCAGCAAAGTGGATAGGATTACAGCTCTTTGTGGGAGTTTTCCTGCTGGTTTCGTGCAGCGGCATTGCTGGATCCATTCAAGGAATCCTTCAAGCAGTGAAAGGTCACCAAGCATTCCGCATTTAATTCGGATCAACAAAACCCGGTCCTGTCATATAGATTTCTCACACACTAAATCCTAATTTTTGTCTGAGTTTACCAGAACAGTCCAGGTTGCCCGATCATGCAACAACAGAACATTATCCTTTCAATCATCAATCAAAGACAACGGTGTTGGATCAAACCAAATGACTGGGAGATTCTTAGTTTATGTCAACTAAACGAAGTGTTTATGTGATTAAGTATAATTTACTGCTGATTAAGCCTGGAGATTAATTCTAGCCAATTTTTTTGGTCGTTGAGGTCAGTTATATAGTAGACCTGACTATATTCTTGAAGAAAAAAAACGATGTGTTACTTTGTATGTAAAAACTGAACAAGGAAATCTCAAAAGAGCTTAGTAATTTATTTCCAATACCATACTGAAGATTGATTTCGAAGAAAAGTTCCCAATAGTGTTTGCTTTGGTATTTGGAGTAACTAGCTCAATCACAAATATTGAGTGTTCTCATTACACGTTGGTCAATGTTTTCCATGATATACCAGTCAAACGATCAAATTACAAAAGAAAAGCACTTTGCTTTCAGTTCATTCTTCTACAATTGAATGTAGTACAGAATTTCAAAGCAGCTTTATGGTGAAGTTTTACTTTCACTTTATTCTTCCATGATTGAATGCATGAAAATAGAATTTCAAGGCAACTTAGTGAGGATGAAGCTCGAACTCTAAAAGAAACTTTGAATTCTCCACTTACATTCCTAGCACCACTGATTTAAGTTTTTTAGTAATCTCATAGCATTGTGAACATGAGTGATTCCGAAATTGATCACCTTTCATAGGCACTCATGAAGTGAGGAATGTGTACTATTTCACTTTTTGATCTTTTCTAATATGATACCTAAAAAAGAATGCACCATGAGAACAAGATCTAAATTGATGAAATATGAGCATGTGTTGTGCGTATAATGCGCAAGGATGCAAGATAGAAAAAATTGTAGCAACTCATCATTTATGAATGTTAAAACTGTGTCCCCCACTTACTTTGGTGAGGCATGCGATGTAAAGTTAATATTTGTCTTGAAACAATCTAGTCTCATTTTTGCAAAAGACTTGTGCAAATATGACTTTGTTATGGAGAGAATATTGTTACTAGTAGTTGTGGATGATCATTGGCTTTTGATCTTTGCTCTCATGACATCTCAAGTGCAACATTATTGATTCAAATTTTGCTACAAAGCATTTGCAGTAGTGATCATTATTAAGTGGCATTTTTTATCATGAAGAAGATAGAATGGCTTTGATAGTTCTAAGATGGAGCGTGAAGAATGAATTTTCTTTTTTGGAGAATCCAATGACAAAATGGAAGAGGATGTTTCGTGTAGTTGTGGATGGATGAAGGAGCTCCAAATTATTTCTCACTAGGAAAATGTCATTGAGCAAAAAGATTCCTCCAATGTCTACATGATCCTCATGTGAAGTCACTATCTATCAATTAGCTCTACTTTGAAACTTTGATGATGTCCCACAAGGAGTTCAAATTTATCTATAAGGTTAATGAATGCTTTTAGCTTCAATAAAGCTTCACATGTATTATTGACACTAGGATTGTTTTAGGCACACTTTTGGGCACATGGGCAAAAAGTTTGCATTTAACCCTTTCTCAGGGCATAATGCTTCTTGGTTTCCAAGGGGAGGCTCGAACCTGGGACCAAAGAAACTTTGGATGCCAAGCTAACCAGTTGAGCCAACCCCGTTGGGTCTCAGGGCATAATGGAATTTCAAATAGCTAAAACCTAATTATTTCAATCATAAGGGTAATTAGACTCACATATGCATCCACATCTTTCACGACCAAAAAGATATTTACTTAGGTTGATGAGAGTTCATTTTTGATAATAATTCAAAATATAATCATGTGATCTTGGTTCTTGGATTATTATTGAACATGAATATCATTCATGAGAAAATCTTATTTCATTCTAAATGTGTCACATGTACTTTGAATCTCGTTGCCCAATGTAAATTGTAAATGGCTAAGTCACCGGCCTGTGGAGACAATTGTAATTAATTGCAATGTAAATATTGATTATAGTGACTAATTCCGAGATGGCCAAGGGGATACTGGGTCCCATGAGAGTTTGCTGGACTGACCTCCTAAAACATAGGAAAGGTTGATCGGTCAATGTGACATGTGTCATATTCTCACTAGGACACTTGGTCCAATGCAGGACACTTGGTCCAATGTATGAGTGACATGTGTCAGACATTCCACCTACTAGCTTGCCTATGTGTTAGGGTACTGCCAAGTGGCAAGTGTCGATTGTGCATGGAGTTTGCCATGTGTCAATGTTAGGATGTGCCAACTTGGTTAAGAGGTGCTTGAGGGGATATAGTGTGAGCCTTGCTGGGCAGCATTCTATTAAAATTTCACAAGCTAGTTTGGACCAATTTTGGTCACATGTATTGTAGTTGGCAAGATGGCCATGTAAATAGATGCCACATGTGCCAAAGAGCATAGGATACTTTTCCAAAGTTTTATTCTACATCTTGCTTTGTAATGGCACATTTGAAATGAGGCCAAAAAGTGCTTAGATAGGGTAGAAAGAAAATAGGACCCAAAAATAGCATGTTTTTCATTGTTTTGGGTTCTCGAGATCTAGACCCTAATTAGGGTGGATCCAATGATAAATTAGGTTAGATGTTAGGGTTAGGTTATGAAGAGTTCAGATGAGCCCTAAAATGATCAGATCCGATCTACTAATGTATAAATATGTGATAGTTTTTCCATCAAATAATGAGTAAAAATTTGTGGGATTGATTTACAAGTTCAGGTACTGTACTTTGCCTATGGCAGTCCTCACTACAAGAGGACGAGCAATTACCAAGGCTTTTTTTGAGCATTTTTTTGAAAGATAGTTTTTAAAATGAGTCGTGGGGGGAGCGGAAAGCTTGAGTCTCGGCTCCGGTTTTTGGCCTCGGTATAAGCCTACCATATTTTAACTTATTTTTCAAACATTTATAGAGAGAGTTATAGAGAGGTATATAATGAGGGATATAAATAGGGTTATAGAGAGGGTCAAAGTGGTCAAGAGGCATTCCAGGACACTCTGCTAACTGAGGGTAATACCGACTGATGAAAAACAAGGCCCCTCGGTATAACCCACGGTATGTTATAGAGTGTAAATGGATCTTACTTTTGGAATTTGTTACTTATCAACACA
The DNA here is from genome assembly GCA_029204225.1 of Diphasiastrum complanatum. Classification (NCBI taxonomy): domain Eukaryota; kingdom Viridiplantae; phylum Streptophyta; class Lycopodiopsida; order Lycopodiales; family Lycopodiaceae; genus Diphasiastrum; species Diphasiastrum complanatum. The sequence goes on from CM055094.1 coordinate 78,159,432, forward strand.
TTGAATTCCATTTTCTATCAACATTGGCTGCCAAATGCATAAGTGAATAAAGAAATGTATCTATCACAAAAAAATGATGATCACAAATTGTGTACTCACATGCGTCGACTTCTTGTTCGATGTCAACTAGTCAATTATTAAAGTGTAATTGCATCTGTGAGAAATATGATTAATATTACAATGAGTTGAAATACATCGTATTGTCTCACTTATTCATTTGGTGGTCCATCATTATCATTTGCCACATCATCATGTGACAAATCCGCCAAACCAAATGAGTCTATCTCTAATTCTACCCAATTATCTCCTATAGCTTCGCTATTAATAAGCTAATCTTGAAAAGCTAATGGTGATGGTGACAACGAGTGAGATCGAGAAGGTGTGTCGTGTGCCATTGATCCATCCAATGATGATTCATCATGCTCAACATAATCATTAGCTTGTGAAGCTTGCACATGATCATCCTCCGAAAATGTGTCATCGAATTCATCATCACGATCTTGTTCATGAGGTGCATCAGTTGGCAGCTCCATGTTCTCCACGACATCTCTATCTTCAAAAATTATTTTACTTCGAGGAGCGACTTGAATCACGTACCACCATTAGGATCTGAATGATCGGGGTGAAAGACCACCTGTAATGGATTGATGTTACCATAAATGTTGACTTGTAATTAGTGTCCACAGCTATGTTAAAGTTGCTTGGGTATACATGACACAACGCCCCCCAACGGCAAGGTCCGGGGCTCCGACGGTAAGGCCTCTATATGACTTGGCCTTCCAACTCCCTGAGCGAAAACATAGTTACTGGGATCATCTGTGATCGTAACAGACAGGCTAGAGGTTAGTTTTGAATTTTTATCCTTGACAGAATCCAACATGGATTAATGGACCATCCTGCACCAGAAACAGTTGACAAACTACACAGTAATTATGCTTTGTATTTTTCAGAAACGCATTTCTGAACCGCGTTTCTGAACACGATTTTGAAACGCGTTTCAGAAACGCAGTGCATCTATGCTACAGACATAGCATGTGATAAGATGAAAAAGAAGCCACATTGTACCATAAAGCACCGTGCAAACCAGCAATGAAACTGGAAATGAGCTCATCTTGGTGTATATCCGAAAAAAGATAGAGAGCTCAAGAAAATAGGCTAAATATGTGTTGTAAGCTCATTGAAGAACACTTCAATGTGTTGTAAGCTCCTAAAAACATCACTCTATGGTACATGCCATTGAAAAGAAGCCCATTGGGTTATGTACAATGGTGATCGTCAAATTTGGATCATTTCGAACATTGGGATAATTAAAAAAGACCTTGGACTCTAAAGTGCCATTAAACACAAGTGCTCGAGATGAACCTGAATAAAATCTGCCTCATTCAAATTTTTGGGCACTCTGACAAAATGAGGCAACATTGTTTTCTTCTGATCCATGCCATCAATAGCAAGGCCCAAATATTTTTGTGGACATTCCAAACATTTTTGTCGATGCTTGGCCAACTTTTGTCTTTCAACTGTTTGTTGATCTCTGTGCAGTTGAAGAGCTTTGGCAGCATCCACTGAAAATACAATGATTCACTTATTTAATAGAATAAGAATCATACCATAATGATATTAAAAAAGATTGCAACTTAATTTTTTTCAAAACAGAAAGTATTGAAATGAATGACAAATTTGATTAATATTTACCTTTCTCATCATTTGGTCTTTGCAAGTTGTTTTGCAGACTTTAACAACTCGCAAGTGGAGCATATTGTCATTCGTGATTTTTTGGAAATCTTTACCAGTCCAAGCTTTCTTTTCCAGATTCTAAGAAAATATGAGTAACTCAAATAGGAAATATTATTTGTTTTGGCAAATTCTTTGTACATAAAAAATATTTCTAATTTTGTAAAATTATCCGGCAAGTAAAGATATAAGAAATTAGGCAATTTCTCTCCATGCACATCTATGAAATGCTTTAGAGAAACAGTTCGCTCTGTAAGGATCCCCGTAATGTTGGGTCTTTATGAAGTTGTGCATGTATTCGTTGAAACCGTGAGTTTTCGATTGCGTGAACTGCTTTGTAAGCTTTGCGACACACCTCCAAAGCATTAAAAAAAAATACAAAAATGAGTTTTAGTCTAGCCTCACTGTTGCACACAAATAGTTATTTCTCTCATCCTTACTTCATAAAAATAAATTTGATCTTAATTTTTCAATTTCTTTGATACTCAACTTTTGCAAACAACAAAATGAGCAGCATATAATATTCTGTACTTTTCGAATCTCAGATTTTGTAGTCAACTGTTTTTGACGATTCATTAAATCAAGTGAGGATCTCAAGTCTCTCTTGTATTTTTCTTTTTGTTTGGAGTTTGATCTATAAATTGAACTTGTGACACTAGTAGGTGTTTGAATTGGTTGAGAAAGTGTTAGAATTTCATGACTCGAAATTTTGGCTCCAACCTCAGGATGTTCTGGAAGCTGAAAAGGCTCTAAATCCAACGAATGTAGCCCAAGTTAGATTTAAAACGATGAACATCACTTTGAGAAGGTCTCCTATGAATATGAGAAAAGCTTGAACGTTGTGGATCAACAGACTTACGTGGATCTGTTGATTTACTAGAATCAATAATTGAGTGAATTGAAGCTTTTGACTCATCACTCAATGATTCAACTTGTTCAAAAGAACAATGTTCTAATTGTGCAGAGCCTATACTTGAAGAGGAGGACAAGGTCATAAGATTTGACACAAGTTGAGTTACAAGCGTCATTTCTTGAAAAGTACTTGCTTGAGGAATTTCAGAAGATGAACGGGTAAATGATGATGATGCCACATCATTTATAAAAACATGTTGAGAATCAGGAGTGGCTTTATAAAAAAAGCTTTCATTGGGAATATCAGATGAAGATGATGCACTTGTTGCAATATATTGAGTTACAACTACTGAAATAGAAGAGGTAGAACTACTTGACATCGTAACCTTAAACAAAAATTCTAACTATGTACTTATGCTAAGCATAGACCTGTTAAAATAGTTAACACATAAAACTAAATGTGCTCCACAAACTTAACTGCAACCTATGCTGGTCATAGAACAAATAAAAATCTATGTGAACCTCAATAGACGTAAACAAGAAAAACAACTAAATGCAAATGAGCAACAAGCCTAGAAAGTAATTGGTTAGTTGAAATTTCCAGTGGCTACCATGCCAAGCATAACTCACCTCATCTGCGAATTCAGAAGCACACATGCTGCCAAAGCTCTCGCTACAACAAAGTCACAGATTTCTATAGTATATTGCATACGTTCTCGCTCACACATTTCTTGATGGTAAGATTATTGTCATTTTTTAACTTTGTTCTATGCTTAGCATGGATACTAAATTATTGCATTACTAAATATTCAGGTTTTAGCTAGTGTTCAAATTCTTCAAACTTGGGTGACTTATGCTCAGCATAGGTGGTTGCACGAGTCCTCTCCACTAACCTATGTTGAGCATAGATTGTGTTCGGGTCCTAAGTAACAACCTATGATCAACATAGGAAGCCGGCGAGATGTTTCTATTCTAACCACGTTTCGACCTATGCTGAGCATAGGTTGCATCTCTGGTCCTCTTCCCACCTATGCTCAGCATAGGATGTCTTTGCATGCTGCTTGCTAACCTATGCTTAGCATAGGTTAGAAGAGGACTAGAGATGCAACCTATGCTCAACATAGGTCGATAGGTGATAAGAATAGAAAGATCATGTTGACATCCTATGCTGAGCATAGGTTGTTACTCAGGACCCGGACACAACCCATGCTCAACACAGGTCGTTACTCGTATTTTGCCCGTTTTACAAGGCTTTGTCTAAGAAAAGTGAAACCTTTGAGTGTTTTAGTAAGAAAATGTGTTGAATTTTTAGTTATGATTTTTAGAGATTTTTTACAAAAACTACTTGTCTATTTAAAGTTTTCGGTATTTTCATTAAGGTGATGTTTTAAATTTTCCTAAAAAATCTTTTCTGCAGATTCTCAATTGTCTAATCTTTGAAATGTCGAGGATTTTTTTTTAAATTTTGGGTAAACTTCAAGATATTCCACTGAAAGATAAAAAAAAATTCATGTACTACTTCACCAGAGGGGTCAACAACACAAAGCTATTTGAGCTTTAGCTAAGAAGCCTGGCAGGGGAGACTCACAATTTTGAATTCAAGGAAGATTGCTTGCTGATCAACCAGATGAGGATGAGGAAGAAGGTCTTGTGAACGTGCTTGTAAAGGAGACGGATAAGTCTCGTTCTATTTTCATTCTGAACGAGACTATGATAAAGATTCGACTTTGCCAGGACAGCCTATTTTGATAAAGCTCTAGTTACTTTGGTGTGTAATTATAAAACAGATTTTTATTCATGTATGTTTACATTTGTTCCATGCTTAGCATAGTGGCTACTAAATATAAAATTCTATGAACTTTTAAGTAAAAGCCTTTACTCATTATATTTAAAACTTGTTTTTTTGTTTCTGTCTAGGGCATGAAGCAATGCTTAAAAATGGTTCTAGCTGCTATTATTGAGGGGAAAGATCCAGTCTACTCATTACGGAGTTCAAAAGGTGTATCTATTGGACCTCATAAGCCTGCTTCTGCCACTACTCAGATCACAAAGCCAGTCTCTGAAAATGTTGAGGATGATACTGTAGCTGTCCCTCATCCCAAAAAAAAAGATCTCATAATATTTCTGAGTCCTCTCTCACTAGACCCAAGTCACGTCCAAAGACCATGGCTACACATTGCCACAAGTCCATTCCATCTGTTGAAAGCAAGAAAGCCACGACCAAACCGTTGATGTCTTTACTTGGTGCCTCCATCCGTCCCTTACAAGATAGCTCTGAACTTGCTAAATTAAGAGAAGATTTTCATAAAGCAAAAAAATTAAAGAAACAACTTTGATTTTAGATATGAATCAGTGTGATAGGCCATCTGTAGACCCAATAATAGGAGATAGGCCAATGGAAGTAAGAGAACCATATGAAACACATGTACATAACTTAAAAATAAAATTTAAAGATCATATATAAGCCATAGTTACTCCTTTTGTTGTTTTGGTTGATCCCAACGAATGTAACAATGTTGCATATTTTGATTTTTCTTTATTAGATTCATATCATTTTTTGGTTCTTGGGGACATACACAGTTTACAAGCCCGAAAACAGTTATCTCAAGAGTATCCCCATATTCCATCCTTTCGAATTGTGAGTGCAATTGCATTTGCTGGCCTGACAGTGGAAGAATCCAAATTATTGGCTTGGGAATATAACATTGATTAAGATTATCGGATGAAAATGACCGTCATACAAAGAATCCGATTCTTTCACAAAGAATACACGGGAGTATCCAAAGCAGGAGATGTGAATCAACTAGAGCTGAAAGCACTTTGTGCTCAAGAGACAGGCCTACCTTTTTATTTGAAAAATCCTACGCAGAGCCTTACAAAATATGATAATTTTTTTCAGCTTGCTTTTCGTAGTGGCTAGGTAATTTTTTTTGGCTATGCTCGTCATGGAATTCTCTGGTCATAATATATGCTATAATTCTTTTAAATTATTTTTATCAGACTAAAATTTTGAACTCAATTTTAATACTACCTAAATACCTTATCAAATAATTTTTTTTTGTTTTATTTTAGGTGTGGGCCCTTGTTGATAAAATTTTTGACAAATGAAAAACTTTTCAAATAAAAGGCCAACCTGCTCAAGGTGTCTCAAAGTCAAAGAAAAAAGTTGTCAGCACTCAAACTCTGAAGCCAATCCCTACAGAAATGAGAATATCAGAGTGGAAGAACATGCAAGGGATTAGTTCTTCAAAGCTAATAATAAGTGTTCTTTCTAGAGTTGCCGATGGTCAACTTTCTTTGGCAGAAATGGAGAAGAATTTCAAAGGTTATAATCATAATCTTAATATTTATTTATATGTTACTTTTTGTAATAAAGTTCCAAAAACCCTTGTGACAGGGTTAAATTATCAAGATTTCGAAGAGTGCCAAAGGCCTTATCCTTTGAACAGCCGAAATGAATCTTTGAGTCCATTTCTGGTTTTGTTTAGAGACATGGTATTTATTTCACCCATGCTTAGCATAGGTGCTTATTAATTGTTTTTTTTTTTCTATTTTATATCTCCTATGCTAAGCATAGCTTTTTCTTTATTTAATTATTTTTTTTGATACTTTAAATCTCCTATTCTATCTTGTATTTTATGTCTCACATGCTAAGCATAGCTTTTTCTTTTTCAGTCTCCTGAAGATAAGAAAAACAAAGTCCTTCCAAAGCAATTCAAGAGACATATTCTGAAGGCAAAAGCAGAAAAAAGAGACAAGGAGAGATTAGCACGGGGTGAGACCATTGCCGAAGAGGATCCATTAGAGACCTACCTTCCCAAAAGTGTCGATGATCAACCATGTTTAGTGGACGATTGTAGAGAAATTTCAAAATTTTAAAAAAAAAGGCCTTATACACTCTGCATTGCCAATATACCATATGGATTTCAGATGAAGGAATCATTAAATGGCGATTTCTCCTTCAAATTCACTGAAATCCATAGTTTCATGCAGGGTTTTCTCGAAATCACAACTTTTCCATTTTGGAGAGTTGTTATTTTTCATTATTCTAATTGGCAGTCAACTTCAGTACAAAAAGCTCTACTAACTTTTTATAATACGAGAATAGAAAATACTGTGTGGTAAGTTTTTAAGTTCTTGAATTATTAATTCGTATTTTAATTCATAATTATATTTTAAATTTTTTTATTTTAAAGTTAAAATTTTTTATTTATTTTACTTGTAATGTTCCATGTCAGGTACAAGCTCAATGTCAGGAATTCGGAAGGAGCACGACTTTGCAATGAAATAGAATACATAACCATCGGTTATTATTCTTTGGATGACAAACGCTCAATGCTTCATTACAATACTTCCGGACTAACAAGCTTTGGAAACTTGTTCCAGTATCTAGCCGTGACAAAAAAACTAAAGAATTCAATGACGGGTTCCATGGTTTGTCTTTACCAAAAGCCACAACAATTAATTAATCATTTAATTGATATTTTTCTCACCCAGCTGATTGGATTTTGGATTTATTTAGTGGTAGCAGCACTACGAATGCATGTGCTGTTCAAAAGGGTAGACATGTTGCTGCAGTAGATTTAGATTCTAATTTAGTTGATTTTGTGAAAATGAGAATGAAATCTCTTTCAGTTTTGTCAGATAAACTATCTGAGGTGGGAAAGAGTTTAGATAGCGAGGATTCAGTAATTTCATTGTCCAAAGAACCTCAGCCTCCTACTAGCGGTAAAGTAGGCGATATAGGAGAATTTGCTAATGTCTTGGTTCAAGATTATAATGTGGTTACGGTAGTCGAGAAAATTGTAGAAGAGGTGCCACTTGAAGCTACAGTGGCTACTCAAGAAAAAGAAAAAAATGTAAATGACCTCGATGATTTTTTAGAATAAAAATTTCTCTTTTAATATTAAATCAATCAAAAAAAATTGCGTTTATATTTTTTAATGTATTGTGTTTTGAGATCTTTTTGATTGATTTAATATTCTTAAATTTGTTTTTTAATGATTTAAAATTAAGAATTCGAAATATTTTAAAAATTTTAACATTGATAATCATTACCAAAACTAAAATTGTAACGATTTGTCAAGTTTATAATATTTTAATTTTGAATGTGTTTTTATAATATTTTTTGTAGAAAAAACTATTGTTAGAAATTTAAAAAAATGAAAAGATTTTTTTCAAGGTGATTTAAATATTTACACAAATTATTTAATCTCGATTATTGTAAAGTAATTTCATTTGCGTTTATTTAATGTTTAAATATTCAACGAACTTACATAGGTATAAGTAAAGATTTTAAAAAATTTTAAAACTTTTAAAATACTTATTAAAAATTTTATCATAATTTAAAAAGTATTTTTTTATACAAGAGTTGTAATTTAAAAAACTTTTAAAATTTAAAAAAATATATATATAACTTTTGCTCTAAATAAGCAAAAAATATTTTTTTTTTATTTTAGTGTTTGGGTATCTAATGATTTTATTTTGAATAGTATTATTATCTCATATAAGCTAATTTTAAGTTATTTATGAAAATCTATTGACCAAATTTTTGTAGTTTGAATTATTTTATTGTAAAATACAACATTTTTTTAATATTACAATATATTTATTTGAAGCATTTTAAATCTGGATACTTTAAAAAAAAAATGGGTCTCCATGTCATTTCTATTTTTTTTGGTCATCATGTTTTTTATGAATCGTTCGAAGAAAAACATCCAACGACCATGGACAATGCTTGAAATAAAAATACGAATAGTCCACTTAGCTTGTTGTCCCTTGTGAAGGCACCTTTTAGGCATCGCATGTGTCCTGTCGGAGTTTGAAATGAGGCTATTGCCTTCTTTATAATAGTCTCTTCTCTCCTCGAGAAGATCCATGGAGCCTTTGTGAGGACAATTGAATTCCCCACCATTTGTGGCCATAAATCGGCCATCTTTTCTACTTCTTTTAAGTCATCTCGTACATCTTTTTTATCTTTCAACCTGGTCAAGTGCTCCCAAATCGTGCTCCCGACATTCTTGAATAAAGTGCATCGGGTCCAAAAAATGGTTTATCAACAATTCTCCCAATACGGAAGTTCACGAAATATTGATAACCTCTTCATACCAAGAGGGAGAGTTGAAGAGAGAGTGTGAAAGATTCAACTAGTTTGATCATATTTGCTATATTTTCATATTTGGCATATTTAGGCCAACTTTGTTTTTAGACTTAGAGATTGACTTTTCAAAGTTCATTAGTCTAAATGTCATTTGAATAAACACTTTTTGAAAGTGTGGAAAAGTTAGAAGGCGAGTTTGAGTAGATTCAAATTTGAATGTTGGATACTTTGAATCTAGACCCAAAAACAGTAGGGTTAGCATTTTGGAGGGAAAGCCAAGTGGCCAAATAGGTTTTGGACCTATTATAAAAGGATGTAACTCATGGAGAGAGTGATCTTCTCTCTTCTCTATCTCATTTCATGCTTATACATGGTTCTCTTGTGTTCTACTATCCATTGGTGCACTATACTTGTGATTGCATGCAATTCTATGTGTAGAATGATCTATATTTGTTATTTTTGGATCCACACACCTTCATGCCCCAGTGCTAGCAGTCACATGAGCACAAAAGCGGAAGGAAGTGGCTACCTCACCACCCCCGTTAGTATCTGATCGCCCCTCAACTGCAGGACCATATCCGAATGTGAGAGAAGAAGGAAGACTGAAAATCTGGCAAGTCCAACTTCTTGCTGATCACCACCATCTAATAAAGCCTCAGGTTTTATGTAAGCAAATTCTAAAACCGTCTTTCCTGAAGCATCCATTTTCCAGCAATAAATGAACTGACAACAATGCTCCTCCACGACAAGTACAGGCATAGTGCCGAGGAACCAGTACTACTTTGGGCCGAGGACCCTGTTGTGGGTATTTCTTGTACAATAATAAATAAGTGGGTCCCATCACTAAAACTATTGTTGGCCAAGCCTTACTAAGTGGGCCCTGCCACAGTACAGTAGAGCAATAAGTGTGAGGCACTGGTGTCCTGCGTGTATAAGCCCAGCCATCAATGAGCACGTTAATTAAATAGTTTAAGTTGTGTTTTAGTGACTTGGGCCCTAGTTGCAAATAAAATAAGTTAAAGGCCAAAGTCTAAGTTACAAGGTTGAGTCAAAGTCAAATGGTGGTAGGTGGGGTGTGTTTCTTTGTACACCATTAGATCTTTTGTGTTTCTTTGAAAGGTTAGGATTGCAATCCTTGCCACTTCAAGTAGCCAATAGGATGAATGGGGCAAGGGCCTCCCCAAGAATAAAAGGACACCATTTGTACTCATTTGACATTCTCAATCTAAGGAGAAAACTCTCTCGATTTCTCTCTCTCTCTCTCTCTCTCTCTCTCTCTCTCTCTCTCTCTCTCTCTCTCTCTCTCTCTCTCTCTCTCTCTCTCTCTCTCTCTCTCTCTCTCTCTCTCTCTCTCTCTCTCTCTCTCTCTCTCTCTCTCTCCCCCTACGTTGGGACCGAATAGCTTTGGGTAGGTGCTCGAGCCCCCAAAGCCTTTCTCAACCTAGGCATTGGCTCTCTCTCTCTCTCTCTCTCTCTCTCTCTATCTCTCTCTCTCTCTCTCTCTCTCTCTCTCTCTCTCTCTCTCTCTCTCTCTCTCTTGCTATGCAGGCGAAGGCGGGATTGATGATCCCAACATTCGGACCCTATGCTACATTGACGACACAACAGTGGCGCCGTTGCCGGAGATATGGGGAATGTTCAGGTGAGATATCCTTGCTATTGGTTTGATTCATGGCACTAGATCTTATGTTTATTCAGAAATTTTTTTTGTTCGAACATTAGACTCACAATTAAGTTGGTTGTTTTGTCTCAATGTAGGGCTCCAAACTAGTGGCTACAATGCATGCCCCGTTTGTGGCGAGTATTTGCAAGCATGTCACTCACAACATCTATGAAAGATGGTTTATGAGGGCCACACTCGATACCTTCCACCCAATCACCCTATGCGTGATGGGCTTGTTGGTCAATGTCCCACAACTCCATGAAGGTACAATACATATTTGGGCCAATTAATATACATGTCATTTATTTAATTTATAGTTACTCTCTTTAGATTTCTTCTAACAATAATCTGCATTAAATGTGTGTGCTTGTTTGTTAATATTGTAGGCAAGCGATTGGCTTCAAATTTGGAGATCCAATCAAGAGCATGGACTTTGATAACACTCCAAGTGAATGCTATGCTTCATAAACAAGTCCTTTTCCAATGCTTTAGTGAAGATATCAGCTACACATTCCCTTGAGGACACATGTTGAAGCTCCACCTCCTTTGCAATGACTTGCTCCCTCACAAAATGGTATTGCACCTCAATATGCTTGCTCCTAGCATGAAAGATAGGATTGGTTGTTAATCTTTGGGCAGATTGATTGTCACAAAAGATGATTGGTATCTCTGAAAAATCCAGAAAGTGAAGATCCTTGATCATCCTCTTGATCCATACCATCTCCTTTGTGCAATGTGTAAGAGCTTTGTACTCGGCCTCACTAGATGGCAATGAGATAGTGGCTTGTTTCTTCGACATCCATGATATAGCTCCATCACCTATGAAAATACAATGAGCACTAATGAATTTCCTATCCATTACATCTCCATCATAGTCTGAATCTGAAAATCCAAAAAGATTAGGTGATGATCCCTCATACAATTTGCCAAAATCTTGAGCTCCAATGATGTACCTCAAAACTCGTTTTCCTAGCTTCCAATGCTCCTCACTAGGATCTTGCATGAATTGACTCAATCTTCCAGCACAATAGCTTAGATTCCATCTAGTAATGGTTAGATAGATGAGTGAACCAACTAGCTTCCTATAGAGAGTAATGTCCTTGAAGGATCCTTCATTACCTCTTATAGTTAGCTTTACATGAGACTCCATAGGTATATCACTAGCTTTTGTATCTACCATATGAAATCTTTCTAGAAAAGAATTAGCATATTTCTAATTAAGAATGGTTTTATTCCAAACTCAACAGATTTGAATGTTTATTTCAAGTCTGTATTGAATTTTTTCATTATCATCACTATTTATGTAGATGAATCATTACTATTCAATAACAATCTGATGAAGGATATGAAATACATGCTAGCATAAGAGTACAAAATGACTGATATGGGTCTACAACCCATTACTCTCTCAGGATTTATATGTTTCAAATTCGATCTTATAGATAAATTTTCATCATTCAACAATGATATTTCACCAACGTGCTAGATAGATGTGGAATGACCAACTGCAAATTGAGTCACTTTCCACTCGACCTTGGAATGAAGCTGTCAAAGGAACAATCTCCTCAAATAGAGGGAAGAAATGAAGCAATAAGTCAGAATCTCAACGAATCCAATCACATAAGAGGATCAAAGTTCATCCCAGAAGATCGAACCGATCCAGACATTCTAAATCTTGATTTATAAATGATCCAGCTTGTTACTTTGTGTAGAAAACAAACACAATTTTTGAAGCAATGTCAACTTTTGATGTTGACCAGTGGAAAGCTACAATAGACACATAATCCAATTCTCTGATAGAGAATCAAATGTGGACACCAAAATCCGATTCTATGCAAATGGTTATTCAAATCAAAGTATGATGCTGAAGGAAGTTTAAATCGATACAAGGCCAGACTAGTCACCAAAGGCTTCTCCCAGATTCTAGATCTGAATTATTCTAAGACCTTTAGTCTTGTTGTCAAACATGCTTCAATTCGATTACTTCTTCCATATGCAACTGCAACAGACTCAAAGTCCACCAAATGGATGTCCATATTGCTTTTCTCAACGAGACTATCAAAGAGAAAATATATATGTCACAGCTAGAGGGATATGAACTGAAGGGTAAGGAGCACCTAGTGTGTAAAATTCACAAGGCTTTGTATGGTCAGAAATAGTCACCAAGAGCTTGGTTTTAGAAAATTAATACATTTCTAATTAAGAATGGTTTTATTCCAAACTCGACAGACTCGAATGTTTATTTCAAGTCTGTATCGAATTTTTTCATCAGCATCACTCTTTATGTAGATGATACATTACTATCCAATAACAATCTGAATTTGATGAAGGATATGAAATTCATGCTAGCAAAGGAGTACAAAATGACTGATATGAATCGACAACCCATTACTCTCTTGGAATTTATATTTTTCAAATTCAATCCAATAGACAAATTTTCATTATTCAACAATGATATTTCATCAACATGCTGGACAGATGTGGAATGACCAAATACAAATCAAGTTACTTTCCACTTGACCTTGGACTAAAGCTGTCAAAGGAACAATCTCCTCAAATAGAGACAAAAAAGAAAGAAATGAAGCAATATTCGTTTCACTCCATCATCGGCTCACTGATGTATACAATGGTCTGCACTCGACCCGACCTTGCGATGCATTAGCAGCAAAGGGGCGCCTTCCAAAACTTATGTAATATGTTTTTCTACTGAACATTCAGATAGCAAGAATACAAAAGATTCCAATATACATACCATGTGCATAGTATCCCTGTCTCCAAGCATAGAAGAGAGGGCTCAGAGATCTCCAAACAAGTGTTGCCAGAGGAATGGAATGAAGAGAGATCAGGCAAGCATGGGAAGAGAGTGTAGGGAAGCATGGGAGGAGAAGCTGAAGCACCTCACCACTAATATAGCTACATCCAATTGAGAACAAGGTGGCCATTTGCAACCGTAGATGAGAGGCAGGTGATCTTGACCCTTGGAAAGGTCATAAATGTAGCTGGAGTTTTAAATTTTTCCACCAAAAAACTTTTTTAAGGGTCATATGTCTTGCAAGGTTTACCATACCAAGCAAAAAAAAGTAAAGTAGAGTACCATTCATGAGAGAGAGAGAGAGAGAGAGAGAGAGAGAGAGAGAGAGAGAGAGAGAGAGAGAGAGAGAGAGAGAGAGAGAGAGAGAGAGAGAGAGAGCCCACTAACCGTACCCGCAATTAGTGAATCCCTCATGGGGGCAGTTAGCTCCCCCCTGAGGGAAAGTTAATTGCCCACCAAAAGAGTGTTAATATTTTAAGGCAAATTAGATAGTAGTTTTGTAAAAAAATTTCGTTCCAAAGGTTTGTTTATAATCACACACAGTTTGTCTCAAGAGAAGCCATTTTTTTTGGAAAGTGTTAGTAAGTGTTTTGACTGATAGATGAATCACTTTGGCAAAGTAAGGTTGTATCCCCATTTAGGACTCTCCTATATGTTTTTGCCTTCAGGCCTGCACCTTCCATAATGAAAGGATACTATATACCAAGAGCACCTGTTAGGAATCTCTTGAGTCAAGCAAAGCAGCAATCATGTGCATTTGTAATCCATCTTCAAAGTAGTATATGAACACATTTAAAGATTTTCAATTTTGAAATTGCAAAAGACTTCATAAAGAAAATACCAATCCATTTTGACATTTGGTTAATACTATCAACCAAACACAGTATTGTAAAAGCACTCATGTATAACGCCAAATAATTGTAATAAAATACGAGCATAAAACTGCTTCACATGAATGGTCTCAAACATCCTATTGTGGTAAAGTAGATGAAGAAAGAGAGTTCCATTTATACTATGCCTAATAGAGCTCTAGATGATCCGTAGTGTTTCTGATCACTTCTCTCCTATTGAGAACCTCATCATCCTGTAGAAATGTCAATCCCTATAAAAGTTTAGCTTTTTGATCGACAGATCTTCCTTTGTACTACTCCCCTATCCATCTTTGCTTTTGTATCCTATAATTTTTTTCTTTTATTCCCACCTTGGCCAGATATGTCAGAGTTTGGGTTGTTGAGATTAAAAGTGCCCGTTCTTTCATTGGAGTTTTGAAAGAATTTGTTTTGCGACATGGAAAAGATAGATCAAATGTTCAATTTCTCTTAGGTTTTCAGCATCACCTAGGCTAGCAAGTAGTTTGGCAGATGGATTAGCAGCAAGTTCGATGGATGCATCTATCATGTATTGGCGAAGAAAGAGAAAAGTAAGGTGTGCTTTGACAACCTCCCTAGGGGGTTTGTGAAGCCATAGAAAAAAGCATTGAGTTGATTATGTGCATAAGGTCCAAGAAAGAAAATACTCAGGTGGTTCATCATATACCAAATGGCATGGTCGAGACACCAATCTTCCTCGACCTCAACCATTGCAAGAATGTTGTCATTTCTTTTCACTGTAATCTGAAGTTGCTCTTGAGGGTTTATACCAAAATCTTAATCAAGTGGCTTCCAAACATTTTTGCATTTAATCCATCTTCTATAATAGAGCAGCAAAGTGAGCATTTGTTTTTTGATGTGATATCTAAATGTCATGGATGAGTAACATACTTTGCACTCAACTTGCTGATTTTGTTTTGTATCCCAACCATCATCCAACAACTCGGTGATTATTTCAGCACTCAAGTCCTTACAAATAAATATTGTTTTCGTTCTCCAAACATTGCATTTGGAAAAAAAATCAACAAAAATAGTAAAAGGTAGATACCAACGTAATCTATTATTCTTTGATCTAGTGTTACATTTTAATATACTCTGAATATCAATATATAGCCTAGATCAAAAGCTTTCTGAAATTGCTGCATCAAGAGAAATCCATTTCTCACACGAAAAATCTGGTAGCGGATATGGCTCTAATCTACCAACTAAGCCATTTTTATCAGGAAAATAGGTGTGATCATAAAGAAAAATCTCCTGAATGTGATTTTGGAGAACAACCTTTATATTGTAAAATACCGATATCTGAATGTATGACATCGATTATTCTTGCAATCGATTGAACTGTTTGTCATTCAACGAAATTTGATGGATACAAATATGCAAAACCAACAAAAACATCTCAAGAAAAATATAATTTAAAGAAAATGCTAACTCTAAAGAAATTAAATTTGAAAACTTGTAATTGCATTTTCTTCTATCATTTGGATTAAAATCATGAATGTTGAGCTCATTGTGAAGATAAGCATGCTGAACTAAAACTTCCGTGATAGATTGACCGATAGGTGATACTTTAAAATCCATTATCCTGCCTTTCCAAGAGCTTCTATATATGTTATCCGATCTTTTTCTTTTTTGGAATGAGCCTTTTCCAGAGGGGTGCATCAAGATCCATTGATATTTTTGATATATTCTTGGTATCCATTGATCTTCTACATTTTTTTCATTGCAAATATTGATTGCATCAATGGTTCCTCTTGGTCTCCGATTATGTGTAGCCATTACTCAAAAATATGAGTACGCAAGCTGAGAACGGAGAGAATGTAGAGATTGTGAGGGAAAGAATGACAATCCAAAATAAGAGATAGAATGAAGAATATGAGAGGTATACCTATGAATGACAAGAAGTGCCTAAACTACAAGGATTAGCTAACCATAGTTTATGACTATTGACGTCAAATCAACCTCGAGTGTACAATGACGGACAACATAAGAATATTCGGGCAGTAACTGTGGTATAAATCACAATTGTTTGTTCTGCCCGACGGGATATTTGAAAATCATGGAAATTTGACCGGAAAAGTTAAATACAATTTCCATCTGTCAACTACTATTATACTTTGTCACAGATGGACACCATTCATTGGGAGACATAAGCGTTGAAATTGTGCGAACATCTTGAGAAAGGGCCCATTTTGAGTTCTAATATCCCCTAATGAAGGGCAAGGGAAGTTGTTCAAACTAGATGCTTGTGTTATTGCTAACCAAGTTGGATGTGTTGCAAGGGAGCAAATACCCATTCAAGGCATTTGGCATAAAAGTATGGGACACCTCAACTTCAAGTCATTGGAGGTAATGGCTAGAAAGAAGGTTGCGATAGGTCTCAAACATGTTTGTGAGTCTTGTGCTTTGTCTAAGTCACATAGACTACCTTATACTAGATCTAGATCTAGATCTACAAAGCCTTTTCAACTCGTACATTCGGATATTCATGGATTTACTACAATTAGCAATAGTGGAGCTAAGTTGTATGTAACATTCATTGATGATTTTAGTAGATTTTGTTGGATGTATCTACTAAAGAGCAAGGATGAAGTGTATGATATCTTTGTTAAGTTCAATAATGCAAGGGAGAACCAATTTTCCACAAGGATCAAGTGCTTAAGGAGTGACAATGGTGGTGAGTACATATCTACCAAGTTCAAGGCCTTTTGTGATGAGCATGGATTCAAGAGAGAGTATACAATATCAAGGACCCCACATCAAAATGGAGTGGCTGAAATAAAGAATAGGAATTTATGTGAAAGTGCTAAAGCATGAGGTTAAGTGCTAATCTTGACAAACCATTTTGGGATCAAGCTTTGTTGTGTGCCAATTTCTTGTGCAATAGCTGGCCAAGTGCTATTTTGGATGGAAGGACACCTTCTGAGATGCTATTCAAGAGGAGGCCGAGTGTCACCTTTCTAAGAACCTTTGGATGCACATGCTATTTCAACATTATTACAAGACCAAGGAGAATCCATCTTCAAGAAGAGGTATTTTTGTTGGATATAGTGAAGTGAGTAAAGCCTACAAGGTTTACATTCCTTCTACTAATCAAGTGATTTTTGGTAGAAATGTCATCTTTGATGAGGGGAACATTCCAAAAGTGTCTTCAAGCATGATTGATAAAGGTGTGGATGGATCTAACATTCTTGATGTTGATGAAAATGATCCTACTTTGGATGGCGATGATGATGGACCTTCATCAAGTTCAAAGCCAAGGAGAACATCAAGAGAAAGACAAGTACCTTCAAGGCTCACTATGATCAAAAGGGTAAGCAAGTAGTTTCTGGAAATTATGTTGCTTTCCTAACCTCTTTGGATGAACCTACGAGTGTATATCAAGCAAGGAAAGAAGAGGAATGGATCCAAGCAATTGATCTTGAGTATCAAGCTCTTATGAAGAATGGAACATGGAGATTGGTGGAGTTGCCTAAGGACAAGAAAGCTATTGGATGCAAATGGATCTTCAAGGTGAAGACAAACCAAGATGGATCTATCAACAAGTACAAGGCAAGGTTAGTGGCAAAAGGATATGCTCAACAACAAGGAATTGACTATGATGAGACCTTTGCACCCGTGACAAAGATGGTAAGCATTCAAGTCATCATTTCACTTGCTACACTTTATGGATGGGATCTATGGCAAATGGACATTTCAAATGCATTCTTGAATGATGATATTGAGGAGGAAGTGTACATGGAGTAGCTCGAGAGCTAAATTTCATCAAAGCCAAATCATGTGTGTCTACTACAACATAGTTTGTATGGCCTTAAGCAAGCACCTAGGAGTTGGTATGCTATGCTTAACACTTTTTTACTCTCTCAAGGCTAATCATTCACTTTATTATAGGTTTGCTAGAAATGATGTTACCATCTTGCTAATCTATGTGGATGATATCATCTTGAGTGGTGGAGACAATAAAGATGTGGAGGATATCAAGAGTGCTCTTAAGAAGGATTTTGAGGTGCATGATATTGGTAATTTGCATTACATTTTGGGAATAGAAGTCATTAGGTCTTCTCTATCGACTTTCATTAGGGAATAGAGGCAAGGAACAACACAAGAAATCTCCCCCCCTTTTGGGCATCCTCTCCCTCTCTTATAGATGGCAAATGACTCACTCCAAAGCATTGTGAAATGTCCACACAAGTCAATGAGAAGAGAGGAGGCAAAGGAAAGGCCAAGAGCCTCACAAATTAGTGGAATGTCAAAAGGCACCTTCCATAACTTATGTTTCTTGGTTATAACTTCTTGGTTTCTTTAGGGACATCAAGGGACCGTAGTAGGTGCACCCTCCTACTAACTCCCCATGACCCTTATGTGATGGCTAACTTTGGACCAAGGCCAATTATGTGATCATGGCTCAAGGTTGAGGCCCAAGGCTTAGGAAAATGACCAATAAGGTCCTCCTAACACCTTACTAGATTCCATACCTCCATCCAAGACATAGACACCCTCATGCTCTTATCCAAGGACACAATTACCTTAATCCAATGGCACCTACCCTTATCCAAGGGTGACTCGCCATTTAGCCCCCTTAGAGTCTAAATGGGCACATAGGAGTTACTAAAGTACTGCTAGTTACATAGGTATGTAACAAAAGTGGTCATTGGAAGAGATGTCAATTTTTATGAGGAAAACTTTCCAAAAGTTTCTTCAAGTGCTGGTGTGGATGTTGAATCTAACATTCTTGCGTGGCATGTGTATTGTAAGTCCACATGTGAATAATTGTTAATAAACTTCTACCATGGCATGTGTGTTATAAGACCATGAGTAGAAGCTTTCCTTTGCTTAATAAGTTCTAAACTTTTAAACTTAGGAAACTTAAGTTAGAAAACTTGAGAAATAAAAGATTCTAAGTTTAACTTGAGTTCTAAGTTTAGGGACTCAAGTTTCTAAGTTAGAAGTTGTGAGACTTAGAATAGCAAGTAGAAGAATAATCCCATAAGTTAGTGGAAACTTATTGAAGGCCCTCTTGCTATAAACAGAGAGGCATTTTCCTTGTAAACAACACATTGAGATTATGCTACATGCTTATCACATTACAAAAGTAAGGTATGCTAGATCTAATCATATTGATTTACTGTAGTTTGATGCATTTACATGATTGTAGCTTTTAACAATGGCGATGTTCCATTTGCATGTTGCTCTTCTGATGGAATGCACTCCAATTATCAAGAAAAATGCGAAAGTTGTAGAGAATGTTGCTGCAATAGTTAGAGAATTGAAAATAAATAATCATATGAATATAGATTTGTGGGTGGATGGATCAATTTATCCTAATGATCCACCTACCAATTTGTGTCTAGATTTTAAATCTGTAACTCATCTTCTCAGATATGTATGTGAAGGAAATAGCGGATTACTTGGATATTGTCAAAGGTTGCGTGATATTGGAATGCATAGCATATCTTGTCTTAATCAACAATTGTGAAAATTGTCAACATTTCCTAGCTAGTTTGAGGCCTAAATTGGCTAAAATTGTAAATAGTTTTGGTTCTGGAGTTTCACACGTGTGAACCAGGCCACAATGTTTTTATTTACTGTATTTTTTCAGTATGATGAAGTGTCAAACTTCATACCCTTCAAAATGAGACCATTTTGATGTATTTTGGTCATATAAGCCATTTTTAGCTATTTTTCCTATATAGGGAATATCTAGGGTCAAGTACCTTCTAGAGAGAGGAGAGAGAGTCATCTTCCTCATCCATAAATAGTAGGGAAGTCGTGGAAAACAGGTTGGAGAAACCTTTTGTATGCTTCATTGAGATCAATAGATCATTGTCATTGTTTCTTCCTCCATTGAGAGCATTGTTGTGTGTATTGTCTTCAAGCTATTGTGTATGATCTTAGGTGCTTTCCAAAAGTGATAGGCTGATGTATTATGGACTGTATAATGCTATTTTGGGCCGCACTTGATGTTTATGGAAGTTTCCATTTGTGATAAATGCTTTTTGATCAAGTTCTTTGCATTCTAGGTAGCATAGAATGTGTTGCCAATTCCTAGCTTATGTAGTTTGGAGTGCAAGCATTCAAGCCAATGATCTTGGAGTTTAGATCCACTTAGGATCTGTATTTTTTCACATGGTATCAGAGCTGGTTGGCTTCTATTTACAGTAAGTATTCCATTTTTGGTGATATTTGGATGTTTGATCAAGTTCTAGCATGATTTTGCATTGCTTTGTTGATCAAATCTTACTAGCCTTTGTTTTGTGAGTTGAACTTGTGGATCAAAAGCATATTTCAGGTCTATTGAAGATCAGAGGCTGAAAAGAAACTATTTTGGATCAGATCATAACACCTAATCATTTGTGATTGTGAGGCTTGTGCATATTCAATACTAACAATGTTCTTTTCAATCCTATTGTTGACAATCTCCATTCTTGGATGAACACTCTCCTTAAGTGGATGAAACTTCTCCTTAAGTGGATGACAAATGCTCTTTTGAGTGAGTTGTAATTCTCCTAAAGGCTGAGCAAAGCTCCCATTTGGATGAAAGATCCCCTTTTTTGGGTGAACATATTGTAAGCTCCATTGTGAAGAGCATATTGTAAAGATTGTCATCAATTTTGGCATAAATTTTGGTGTACTTTGTTGAGCATGTAAGTAACTCTCCTTATGTAATTTGATTGGAGCATTTGCTGGAAGGTGTTAACCATTATGCAAGTGTGTTTTCAGGTTCTTAACAGGTTGAGGAACATTCTCATGTGAAGTGATCTTAGATCTACATCTAAACACCAAGATTTGACAAGATAGTGAAGCTAGTCTTGTGATTCACTAAGTGTGCTCATTCATTCACCTCTAAATCTTGTATTTATCACTTGCTGGAGTTTATAAACTTTTAGAAGTGTGGTTTACATGTGGTTTTACAGGTTGAATCAATATCTTAGTGTGTTGATCATATGTTGATCAAGTTTGTTCATTACTAGGTAATCTTGGCATCCTAGTTTTGGGTATTTTCTAAGAATGCAAGTAACTCTTCACACCATAACTTGATTTGGTCACTTGCTGGAAAGTTTGAGAGCTTAAGCAAGAGTGTGTTCAGGTTGGTTTGATTTTGTAATCCATTCTTAGTGTGTGCAAAGTGTTGCATGTGTTTCAATCTTCCTTTCTATGCTTGGAAACCATCTAGGTTCAAGATAGAAGTGTTTTAGGGTCCTAAATCTTCATAGATCTCTTTATCTATCATTTGTTGAGAGAAAAGTGAGTGCTAAGTGCTTTAGGACAGAACCTAAAAGTTGAAGAAACATTAGAATCATGGCTTCCAATGGTGGGATCATGCTAGAGTCTAGTGAAAGGTTGAGTTCATCAAACTACTCTACTTGGAAAGTGAGGATGGAGTCCTTACTTGAGTTGAATGAACTCATGGACATAGTTGCAGAAATTGAAGAGAGACCTCTCACACTTCAAGAGCAACAAAGGTTTGATAAGAAGGCCAAAAGGGCTCTTCATATCATTAAAATGAATGTTACAAATGAACTTCTCAAGGAAGTTGGAAAGTGTCAAAGTGCAAGTGAGGCATGGAATGCCTTAAAGAAGCTCTTTGAATCAAAGTCCACATCTAGGGTATTGACCCTAAGGAGACAAATATTTTCTAGTAGGCAAAGAGAGGGTGAAAGTGCTCATGCATTTATCTTGAGAGTTAAGTCCCTAAGTGATGATTTAGCATGCATTGATGAGAACATAAAAGATGGTGAAATAGTCCAAGTTATGTTGAATGGTTTGCTAAATGAACATGCTAACCTTGTGCAAAGTTTTGCCATTCAAAGAGTCTTGCCAAGTGTGGTTGACTTGCAAGAAATCTTATTGGCTGAAGAACATAGGTTGCAATCAAAGCTTGATGGTGCATCCTTGCAAGGTGGAGGTGAAGAGGCTTTCTTCACAAAAGGCAAATTCAAGGGCAAAGGTAAAGGCAAAGGGAAATGGTCCAAAGGTGGTAACTTTGATCATGATGATCACTCTTCCTCTTCCTCTTCTACTAAGAACAATAAGTCAAAGTTCAAGTGCTTTTATTGTGGGATAAAAGGTCATTTTGCAAATGAATGTTATAAGAAGAAAAGAGAGCAAGGAGAGAGGCAAGGAAATCTTACAATAGATGAGGAAGAACATAACACATGTGAATCACTTGTTATGACTTCAAGTTTGTTAGCCAACATAGATGATAATGATCCTTGGTGGATTGATAGTGGAGCCTCATCTCACATGACAAGACATAAGGAATACTTTACATCCTTATTGTCTTATGAGGGAGAAGGTAACATCATCTACACTGCAAATGATGGTCAATGTGACATCAAAGGCATAGGCACTATTCCTATTTCCCTTTCAACAAATAGGAAAGCAAATCTTGAAAATGTTTTGTACATTCCTTCAATCACTAAGAATTTGCTTAGTGTAAGTCAAATGATTGACAAAGGACTTGATGTGGAGTTCATTGGAGATGCATGTTTGATAAGTAAATGTGGATCCTTGATTGCTCAAGGTAGGAGGCATGGTAAACTTTTCAAGCTTGATGCATGTGTGATCTCTAATCATGAAGGATGTATGGCTAGGGAGCAATTGACAAACCAAGAAGTTTGGCACAAGAGGTTGGGCCATCCCAACTTCAAATCTTTGGAGGTAATGGCAAAGAAAGAGCTTGTTCTTGGTCTCCCTAAAAGTCTTGTTGCAAACAATAGTGTTTGTGAACATTGTGCCTTGTCCAAATCTCATAGACTTGCTTATTCTAGATCTACTTCTAGATCTAAAGAAGCTTTTCAACTTGTGCATTCTGATATTCATTCTTCTAGTACAACTAGCAATGGTGGGGCAAAGATGTATGCAACTTTCATTGATGACTTTAGTAGGTATACTTGGATCTATCTTCTTAAAAGTAAGGATGAAGTGTTTGCTGCATTTGTCAAGTTCAAGAATGAAATGGAAAACCAATTCAATACAAAGATCAAATGCTTAAGATCTGATAATGGAGGGGAATACACCTCAAATAGGTTCAAAGACTTTTGTATAGCACATGGGATTAAGAGGGAGATGTCTAGTCCTAGGACTCCACAACAGAATGGAGTGGCCGAGAGGAAGAATAGAACCCTTTGTGAATGTGCCAAGGCAATGAGACTACATGCTAATCTTGCTAAGTCTTTTTGGGGGGAAGCTTTAGCATGTGCTAACTATCTATGTAATAGATGGACAAGTGCTTCCTTGGATGGTAAAACTCCTCATGAGGTTCTTTATGGTAGAAGGCCGAGTGTCAAGCATTGTAGGATCTTTGGATGTACATGTTTTGTCAATATCACACTTGATGATAGAACTAAAGAAGATCCCTCATCAAAGAAGGGTGTGTTTGTTGGCTATAGTGAAGTAAGCAAGGCTTACAAAGTGTACATTCCTTCTACAAAGAAAGTTGTCATAAGTAGGGATGTCATCTTTCATGAAGAGAATGTTTCCAATGTTGTTGATGTTGATGTTGATGTGCCTACTAATCATCATGATGTGCAAGATGTCTTGGATGAAGATGGAGATGCCACTCCAAAGCAAACTTCAAGGAAGACTCAAAGGCAAAGGGCTAAGCCATCAAGGCTAACCTATGATGAAAAAGGAAAGCAAGTGGTGGACAACTCTAACTTTGCTTTTCTTACCTCTTTTGATGAACCAACTTGTGTAGGTGAAGCAATTCAAAAGAAGGAATGGATCCAAGCCATGGATCATGAGCATCAAGCACTCATCAAAAGCAACACATGGAGGTTGGTAAAGCTTCCAAAGGACAAGAAGGCAATTGGTTGTAAGTGGATCTTCAAGATCAAGACAAATCAAGATGGATCAATCAACAAGTACAAGGCAAGGTTGGTGGCAAAGGGGTATGCTCAAGAATATGGTATTGACTATGATGAGACCTTTGCACCCGTGGCAAAGATGGTAACTATTCGAATCCTAATCTCTCTTGCAACTCTTTATGATTGGGATATGTGGCAAATGGATGTTACTAATGCCTTCTTGAATGGTGATCTTGAAGAAGATATTTACATGGAGCAACCCGAGGGCTATGTTTCACATGATGAGCCTAATCATGTGTGCTATCTCCAAAAGAGTTTGTATGGGCTAAAGCAAGCACCAAGGAGTTGGTATGCTAAGCTCAATTCCTTCTTACTTTCTCAAAACTTTGTTATGAGTGAGTATGATCATTCTCTCTACTTTAGATTGAATGAAAATGATATCACTTTACTTTTGATCTATGTTGATGACATTATCTTAAGTGGTGGTAACAATCTAGATATAGATGAAATCAAGATGGCACTCAAAAGAGAGTTTGAAATTCAAGATCTTGGTAAACTTCATTATATCTTAGGAATAGAGATTATTAGAACTTCTAAATCTACATTCATATGTCAAGAAAAGTATGTTAACTCTATTCTAAAAAGGTTTCATATGGAAGATTGTAAAGTTGTTTCTACTCCTATGGAATCAAATGTAAAGCTAACTACAAGAAGTAATGAAAGATCCTTCAAGGACATTACTCTCTATAGAAAGCTAATAGGATCTCTTATATGGTTAACCATCACAAGACCTGATCTAAGCTTTGTGGTTGGTAAACTAAGTCAATTTATGCAAGATCCTAGTGAGGCTCATTGGAAGCTAGGAAAGAGAGTACTTAGATACATCTCGGGATCTAGAGATTTTGGCATCTTGTATGGAGGTACTACACCTAACCTTTGTGGATTTTCAGATTCAGATTTTGCAGGTGATCAAATGGATAGGAAGTCAACAAGTGCCTTTGCAATCTATCTTGGAGATGGAGTGGTCTCATGGCTATCAAAGAAGCAACCAACTATCTCTCTATCTTCCACCGAAGCCGAGTACAAGGCATTAACAACATGCACCAAGGAGATTCTTTGGATCAAGAGGATGTTATTGGATCTTCACTTGCTGGAACCAGAGAAGACTCCAATCATACTTTGTGATAACCTTTCAGCCCAAAGCTTGGCAAGCAATCCTGTTTTTCATGCAAGGAGCAAGCACATTGAGATTGCTCACCATTTTGTGAGAGATCAAGTCATTGCCAAAGAGGTGGAGCTTCAACATGTCTCTTCAAAGGAGTGTGTGGCTGATATCTTCATTGGGAAAGGACCAAACCATTGGGAAAGGACCTATATTTAATGCATAGATCTAATCTTGGAATGTGCTCAAAGACTATGTTGAAACTAGCATCCAATGTTGAAGAGGGAGTGTGAAAATTGTCAACATTTCCTAGCTAGTTTGAGGCCTAAATTGGCTAAAATTGTAAATAGTTTTGGTTCTGGAGTTTCACACGTGTGAACCAGGCCACAATGTTTTTATTTACTGTATTTTTTCAGTATGATGAAGTGTCAAACTTCATACCCTTCAAAATGAGACCATTTTGATGTATTTTGGTCATATAAGCCATTTTTAGCTATTTTTCCTATATAGGGAATATCTAGGGTCAAGTACCTTCTAGAGAGAGGAGAGAGAGTCATCTTCCTCATCCATAAATAGTAGGGAAGTCGTGGAAAACAGGTTGGAGAAACCTTTTGTATGCTTCATTGAGATCAATAGATCATTGTCATTGTTTCTTCCTCCATTGAGAGCATTGTTGTGTGTATTGTCTTCAAGCTATTGTGTATGATCTTAGGTGCTTTCCAAAAGTGATAGGCTGATGTATTATGGACTGTATAATGCTATTTTGGGCCGCACTTGATGTTTATGAAAGTTTCCATTTGTGATAAATGCTTTTTGATCAAGTTCTTTGCATTCTAGGTAGCATAGAATGTGTTGCCAATTCCTAGCTTATGTAGTTTGGAGTGCAAGCATTCAAGCCAATGATCTTGGAGTTTAGATCCACTTAGGATCTGTATTTTTCACAACAATTACAGTTTGCTAATCAACAATTGCAACATGCAAATAAGCAATTGCTTCATTATGTGCAACACACTGGTGCTGAAAACAATGCACTTCAAGAATGCTATGTCAAAGTTGAATGCTAAAGTCACTACTCTTTGGCGATCAAACCAAGAAATGTTAGAATCCATGGAAAAGTTGTGATCCGAGAGTTTAAAATCTATTGTTGATATAAAAGTTATCAATAAGGCAATGATGAAGAGGAAAAGAAAGAGAGTATCGATGAAGAATATTGATGACTTATCTACACATAGCGGCAATCAGAAAAAAAGAATTTGAGCATTCAAGTATGTTGTCATATAAACTATATATTTGATTTGTATATGTCATTTAAGTTTGATTTGCACTTTATAACATGGATTATTTATTTATTAAACATAATTGAGTTTTGTATGTTTGTTGCAGATCATGTTTGGTGGCAAAGAACTATTTAACAGATCATTCATGCATTGGATAATCTGTAAGTCATGTTTTACCAAGAAAGTCAGCAAAGGAAATGATAAAAAATGTTTAGTTTGAAAAAATGAAACATGAAATTGGACTGTTTTGATTAAGGTTTAATCATACTTGGATGCAAATGTGATACAAGGTGCATGTGATGTATCTGGAATTAGCATAAATGCTTATTCTACTTATTTTAGAATAGTTAAAGAAGTTTTTTCCCAAGTGATGGTGAAGAAAATTTATCTTCCGCGTCCATATTGGGTAAGATTAGCAAGAAATTATTATAATGATGGAATGTTCAAAGTAGTTGGCCAACCACTTCATATAACTGAATTATACAAATCAGAATATGGTGAGCTCAATTACAACGATTGCAATAATATTTTTTTTGATATTGAAAACGTTCTAAAATACATTATTCGATTCCATAAACTAGATGAACATCAAGTAAATGAAAAAATCATTATTGTAATTAAATTGGATGAATCTGAAATCATCAAGGGTCAAAAGTTGGAACGAGTGAGTGCCACTTTGATGAACAAAATTTCAGATACAAATGATCGAACGTTTAGTGTTCAATCGGAAAATCACATATGGTGGTTGGCGGCATTCCAGGTGTACGTTTCAATTTTCATTTAGAATATCGTTATTAACAATTCATACCTTGTCAGTTTTTATTGACATGTCATGCATTACTTGCTTCTCTACAGGTCTTGAAAGAAGACCATAAAATACTTTCATGGATATTTTCAAGAACAAATTATGGCGAGATTATAAAGAGACATTTGGAGGGTGAGAAATTTACAGTCGAAAACCATGGAAGTTTTCAAATTCAATGGCACCTTGCAAGGGATTTGAAAACGCTAAGATGTATGTATAATGTCTCTCATGGGGCAACATCAAAGCATCCACGTCTTTATTGCATGAAGGATTGCTACAATATGAATTTGGGACGATCAACAAACACTGGCCCAACACGAGAAGCTGAAGATTCAAATATGAAAAGTGTTCTGCCAATTCCATTAAAAAATGTTCACATATGCACATTGCATGCTGAGGTTCGTATTATTGAAAAACTTATTTACCTGCATATTCTACTAGCATGGAATCATAAACCGGAGTCTGTGGCCATACTTTTGTAGAATTAATTGTAGATGTGACCATACTTTTGTTGAAATTAATTGTGGTCATTATTATCGACTAATTATTTTGATGAAAGATGGATATTTAATTTGATTTGATTGACAAGCCCCTGAATATCTCAAAGTAATCATTAGTGTAATTCGAGCCTCGGATATCCAAACCACCACATTTGCTCAGTAGCAAAGTTTTCAATGAAACCCATAGGATCAATCTTGGTTTTAACGTACTCCATATAAAGTTTAACCCAATGTATTGTGTCCAAAAGGTCAACCATACATAATATCCTATCCTCAGGTCCAACAGCATTACAAGTAACACGATCCGTTCCGTTAATTAAACTATGAAGAAACAAAATGTTTGCGAATGTGAATGCAAAAATGTTTGCGAATGCGAAAGTCAAAAGACACGAAGCAAAAATATTCGCAAACACCTTGACGAACAGACACAAACGCGAAAAATTTGTGAAAGAGAACTTTTTGCAGTACAGCAGGAGAAAGTTAGACGACGCGAAAGTCAAATGACTCAAAGCGACACGAAAATCGTCGCAACGTCTTTTCAACCCTCATGCTCCAAAAAGGATCAGCAAGATCATGCAAATACCAAGAAGTACAGATATATGATCTGATATCATGACATCAGCAGATGCACTCTAAGTTGTGGCTAATCTGCCACTCTTGTAATTCATGATTAGTTCTAGATGTTTAATCACTTCAATCTAGAAGTTACACGACCCGACTATATACCTTCTGGTTGATGCATGGTATAACAAGTCTAATGCTAGTAAGCAAGATAGACAGACAAAATATAGAATAGAAGTCCGCCTGCGAGTGAGACAAGTTTTGTAAGTAGGATCCACAGAGATCCAAGAAGTCCGCTAGTAAGCGAGACATTACTTGTGGGAGAATGCCGCTTCTCTCATGCCAACGCACTGTGTGGGTCTGTCATACAGCGCATGAAAAACGAGAAGATCAATAGATGATATTGTAGCCATTACGCACATATCACTCTCATCATGTCTGATTTTGAATGAATTGTTGTTTGCCATCGTTTGTGTATCTCATTCACTCTTTTTATCAATTTTGCACACTGGTCGAATTTTGTTGAATGTTGTGTTAATCTAAAACGTAGATCAATAGTGTCTGTCTACATTCTGGAGGACTGTAGGAATGATACAGATGGAAGTGAACAACAATCATATCTGAAATTAATCCGAATTGTTTCGCATCTGCGACTGCGCGCATTTGCATCAAACTATGCATCATAACAGCTTTTTTCATGCAAATAATCAAAGTCTGAACAAATAGATTAGGGGGAGGAAGGGGCTCCCATAACCCAGGTCTATTGCATTCTGATACCATCCTGAGGACTAGACAAATAAAAAAAGGTCTTGTTAGCTAATGAATCCAAGTAAGGTAAAGGTTTTGATACTATCCCAACCAAAGGATAGTCAGATTTACACCTCAAGGATGCATAGAGTGAGATAAACAAATCAAAGCTCCTCTTGACAAGTCAAGATCAAAACCTTTTAAAACCCTTTATTCCTAAACCAACAAGGAAAAACACAGCTGAAATGTACACAGTACTAGAAAGCACCATAAAGCAGAACATATTTCAAGACATCTAGCTAGTAATTGCCACCATCCCACCACACAAAACCACACAAGTTAGCACAATGAGGAAGACAGGTCTCAACGTCGAATGTCAGTTGTTATCCATGTACAAAATACGGTAAGCCCAACTGATCAACTTGCAGTGTAAATAAGGTTGTTTATAGTCCGTTCTTCCCTTGCTGAAAGTTATTTAAAGTAATAGGCCTAACCATGTCAATACTGTATCAGGGCGATTGCCATATGGATCAGTTTGATGGTACAGGTTCCTATTTATTGTTTGAGCAAGTAAATTATAATGCATTTATGAAAATAGCTAAAAAAATATAGTGTAAAACACTAACATATAAGTGGCTTGGACCAGCACATGATTTGGGGCAAATCCATGCCATACTAAATTCCTACTTATAAACAAGCAATGTGTGGTTCTTGTGACTTCTTGGGCAAATCCATGCCATACAAGAGTCCGCAAGCAATCTTATTGTTAGATAAGCTTAAGAACTATGATCATAATTTACTATGCACTAGAGCACAATACTTGTTATCATAAACAAATCCTTTTATTTATGCCATTTATGAGGACGATTGTTTATACCAAAAAAGTTATATATACTACATTCAATCATGCCAAAGATGAGTGTAATTTTTGTGAATACTATAGCATTCATTCTTTATCATATTCCATATACCCAGCTTTAAATCTTTTGTCTTAGAGTAACTCTGAAATATATGAGAAACACTAACCTAAATGGTCAACGCAAGTGATTCATGTGATCTGGCCATATAAGCTTTTGATTGCTCTTGAAAACCATCAACGTCCGTATGCAAGTCTATTTATAACAATGCATATTAATGCACATGAAAGATATATTGTGGTTGTGATCCATACTATCTAATATAACCCATTATCGAAGCATTCTTACCATTGTACATCGTGCATGGCAACCGTTTAGGTAGTAGAGATCATACCTTATCTATTTGTATGCTAGAAATTGATGGTATAAAGCTCAGAGCTTATGCGATCTTGCTGCTATACTGTTGAAAGCCAAATATGATAGCATATCTGGTTATAACATAAACGTGTTTGAAGTGCTCATTGTGATAATACAAATCATACATTCAAACAAAATAATTGAGCTCATAGCCGGAACGTGGAATGAGACATGTATAGAAGCTCATCGCTGGTCTATCATAATATACTTCTCCATATCAAAATTTCTAAAAAACTATCCTACTATATGTAGGATAGTAAACTGGATAGGCAGTGTTGAACCGCATTGAATGCTATTGAAACGTGGATACCTCATGTATCATGCATGCAAGCTATATAAAGAGAGCAAATACTTCTCTAGTTAGCAATATCATGTGGGATCGCGATTGAGTAGCATCTATAAATCTTCCATTGCAGTGATTTGCAATGTATATTGCCCACATACTATGCTCTTGATCAGCGATTGAAAGGATTCATTTTCAAACTCGATTTCTGGCTAGCTTACCTCTTTGGCCATTACTGCATGATCACATATGAATGAATGCTAAAAAGCCATATTTGAGCAGCAATTGCATACAAACTAATCTCATGCAAACTTTCTTATAAGTAATAGCCTATACTGCGATGCATTAGTAGCAAAGGGGTGCCTTCCAAAACTTATGTAATATGTTTTTCTACTGAACATTCAGATAGCAAGAATATGAAAGAGTTGAATATACATACCATGTGCACAGTATCCCTATCTCCAAGCGTAGAAGGGAGGGCTCAGAGATCTCGAATTCAGTGTTGCCAGAGGAACGGAATGAAGAGAGAGCAGGCAAGCATGGGAAGAGAGTGTAGGGAAGGGTGGGAGGAGAAGCTAAAGCACCTCACCACTAATATAGCTGCATCCAATTGGAAATATGGTGGCCATTTGCAACCGTAGATGAGAGGCAGGTGATCTTGACCCTTGAAAGGTCATAAATGTATCTAGAGGTTTAAATTTTCCCACCAAAAAACTTTTTTAAGGGTCATGTGTCTTGCAAGGTTTACCATACCAAGCAAAGAAAAGTAAAGTAGATTACCATTCATGAGAGAGAGAGAGAGAGAGAGAGAGAGAGAGAGAGAGAGAGAGAGAGAGAGAGAGAGAGAGAGAGAGAGAGAGAGAGAGAGAGAGAGAGAGAGAGAGAGAGAGAGAGAGAGAGAGAGAGAGAGAGAGAGGATCCAAACCTCCAAGCTTAACTAGACTAGAATACAAATTCCAATCAAGAAAACTAGGACCATTATTTCAAAAACAAAACTCTAAAGATTCTAGAACTAGAGAGTAAATAAGAGAGGGGGGGGGGGGGGGGGGGGGGGGGGGGGGGGGGGGTGTGGTTGAGAGGTCATAAAAACAAAGCATGAGTAAAATAAGAAGTAATGATGTGCTTCAAGATGATGAGACGGGAAAAGAAACTTGTCAACATAGTTTCAATGGAGCATTTCAAATTTGATACAAATTGACTTTATCAAAATTGAATTGATAGTAACATAAGGGTGGTTAAAAAAGGAGCAACAATTTTGTAGGAAAAGTTCAACATGGTAAGATGGAGATAGTCTAAAAGCAATTGTAGAGTGTCAAACTTGGGAAGAAGCTTGACAAGGCCATGGAACGTGGAGGAGAAGGAGCCAATGAGAATAGTAGAGCAGAAAGTATTAAGTAAAACAAGGCCAATATAATTTCAATGATCAAGGAAGAAGTTAGTTCAAGATTGAGAGCATTAGCTCCCAAATTAAATTTTTATCTCTCTATAATATTTTCTCTAGTAAATCTCTTATGGTATAATATGCTAATTGGGATTTGCTTTTTAGATCCATTTGGAAAGCCCAATTATCATGTTAGTGTAGAGAAATCGAAGGCATTTCTTGCTACAAAGGGCTATGAATAAAAGAAGACATTAGAATCTCAATGCTCGAGAAACCTCTTTTGAGTTATCCTCAAAAACATGCATTTTATAGAGCCTCGTGTTTTGAAGACTTTTACTTATAAAAAGGTATATATTCTTGTATAAAAAACCATCAAACATTTTATGATGCCGATTTTTGAGAAAACTTGTTGGTTCCATTCCTATAGTTTTTCAATTTTCTCGAGCACTATTAGATTAAGAGTGAAGTTTCACCAATAGAAAAATGACTATCAAAGAATAAATTTTCCTTCAATGCTTGACAAGGCTGGAAAATATATCATATGCATATAAATTCACCTTTTTTCAAAGCCAATATACTCCTTACTTTAGATAACTTGAGAGATTTGTAGTTGACGGTTAGATAGGTAGAGCATTCAAGTTTGTAAGACTCTTTATGGTTTGATATATACACCCTTTAGAAGGAGAAATAGTTGAAATTGTTGATTTCATTATTATTGTTGAAGCCAACTCCATAACTCTTTCAATATATGTGCTTCATATCTCTGTTATATGTTGTAGACTAGATTTTTATTTAGGAAAATGGAGATTAAAAGATTGAAAAGCTTGTTAACTTAGCTTGCTTGGCTTGAATTCTTCAAAGTTAACAAATAATCACATCTTTGAAATGGAATTTTGAAACTAAGAGTTGTCTCTAAGTTATGTAAAAGTTTGAAAAATATGTCGATCTTTTATCAAATAGCAAATTAGACTCCACATGCAAGAATAAGCCCTTCTTAAACTCACAATATCTTTTTGAGACTTTTCTTCACCCAATTTTGATTCCACTTTAAATCCAAGTGATATTAAACATCACACAAGGTCACCTACCTCCAAGAGAGGTTGAGCTCTCTTTTTGAACATTCATTACAACATGGGTAGATGGAGTTATGTACCTCTAATAAAATATTATAAAAGAGAGGAGTAGGTAAGTGGTGGAAGAGTAAAGAAATCTCTACTACAACCTAACTTCATGCTACAACTATGATTTTTTCTTTGGAGACTCAAAAGATCACACAAAGTGTGACAAACTTTTTGGACATATTCATAGTTATCCTATTGTCATATAAATAAAGGCTTGCACAAACTTTTACATATTAAGTTTCTTGTATAGATGTACTTTTAGCTTGTATTGGTTTAATGCATTTGAATGCTAAAAACATAGATATGAGAAAAATAAAATAAATTTTACATGAATCCTATTTCTAGATACATGAATATAGTTTAACACATTTGCTCAAACAACTATTGCAAGGCAGGTTTTATGTATAGAGGTATTTTTAGCTTATATGTGTTAAAAGCGTTTGAACGCCAATAGTATGTATATGAGGAAAATGCAATATCTTTTTTAAGAAACATAAGCATAGTTCAACACATAATATACATGAACATACAGAAAGAGATGATCTATAATACAAAAAGAAACAAAAATGTCATATTTGCCACTAAGCAACTATGAGACTTCATGCCTCCACTAAGGTGTGTACTTTTTCACATGTGTGAGGACACACAAATCAATGTGCTTGATCTTCTAAGGTGGGTGCGATTGCACATGAAACTATCACTTGATTGTAGCAAGCAATCTTCCTAGACAATCTTCAAGGCAAGAGCACACAAGCATTCATTAATGATCACTCACACTTTCCCACTCAAACCAACACTTAGCATGAAAAAGCTAAGTCCTACCGTGCTCTCGGGTAGAGAGAGAAAGAGAGACTTGCACTCGGGTAGAGACAAAATACATAGTGAAGGGAAAAAAACTCCATTTTTCTCATTCAAAAAACCATATGTACAATGAGAGACCTCTTCAATATAGTACTAGATCAAGATCTAGCATGAGGAATGCTGGAAATTGATTGGATCTCATGGATTCCACCTCTCATGATTATTGGACCTCTAGATTCCCACCTCTCTCCATGATTGGACCAACTAGCTAGAATCTCACAATATGATTAGCAAAGTAATTTGCACCTCTAAACATGATTGGTCCAAACATTTTGCACCCCTTAATGTGGTTGGCTTTAACATCTACACCTCTTAATTTGATTGGGCCATATTTGACTTTTAGATGTGGATTTGGTTGCATGCTAGCAAAATACTAGTCCTTACATTTTGTGACAAGTGTCACTGTCTCACTAGACACAAGTTGGAGGCCACTTAGCTTTTCAAACTCTACCTGAAATATGTACAAGACACTAATGGACATTTGTACATGAAATTGACAAATCAATCAAGCTAAATTTTGCCTATTTTTCACATAAGGCACATATGCCTCAAAGGTAATCATCTTCTCCAAGCTTTATTTTTGAAGAAATAAAATGAACCAAGTATATATATATACCAAATATATGCAAGGTCCTTTCAAAGTTTCAACTTTGCAGTAACACTAAATTTAAAGTTTGTGTCAAATTATCGATAAGCTTGTTAGTACATACATGATTTGGATTCTCTAGAAGAGTCTATCCACAACAATCAATCATAAAGTTTTCATGTATATGGTAATTTTAAGTAGCTCAATATGATCACATTTCTATTGAAACTTTTGTTTCAATCTAGAATACAATGACAATAAAGTTTCACAAAATGTGCTAGATTGTACAAATATAGACTCAATATTGCTAGCTATATTTTGTTTGTTATGAGTGAAAATTTATTGCAAGACTCAATTTATTCTAAACCTTATGAGCAATACGAACCTAGGCTTCAAATGATACACATAGTTGGAACTTCCAAGCAACCATTGCCAAAAGAAAAAAATAGACATCATAGTGAAAAAGGTGGGTAACAAAAGGCCTTTCCATGGGATGTTATCCTTCATATCTAAGAAGAATTGGCATTTCTAGAGTTTTAGAGGCTTATATTGCAACATCCAAACGGTTTCACACTTGTCAATTGACATTAATTCCCAAACAATCTACATGATGTAACAACGCACTTTACATTAATACAAGAGTTATAGCAAATTGAGATGATTTAGAGACCTATTGAAAAGAAATTGGGCTAAAGTTTACGTCATACATAGTTTTGTCTCGATGCTATACTATGTCATATTAAAAACATCAATTCTTGCAAGGGTCCTGCAGGCCATTGAGATGGCTAGTTGAACAAAAATCTGACTTTAAATGGGTGTTCAGGAGGAGGCTCCATGTTGTGAATTCTTCTATTGATAAGAGTGAGGAGGCAATACATGGATGTGTAAGATTCGGTCCTCTCATTTGGCTTCGGATAAAACAAACATCCCATTTCAGAAAATGATATTGATACGTTTTGAGGTGATTTTTGAAAAGTTGAGATATGCTTATCTTGAGCAAAAGGGTCCAAGTCATAAAGAAGTAGTTAAAGTATGAGATAATGTGTTTAGAAATAGGAGTCTTAACGGTAAAGTTGAAATTATCAATAGACCATTTCTTGAATTCAAGGTGAAACAATTGAAAATCCAATTAATGTCCTTAGCCAACATTGATTCTCCAACAAAAAGAAAATATATCTGTAAGTGGTATTGATCAGAATCAAAAGCCAAAGACAAGTGATATGAATCAGAAGACATCTACTCATAGACATTAGGGGATATAAGAACTCAAAATGGGCCCTTTGTCAACATGTGTTTTTTGAGCTTGCACGCTTTCAATGCTTATGTATCCCAATCAATGGTGTCCATCTATGATGAACTATCACAGTGGTTGACGGACGGAAATTGTTTTTGTCTTTCCCGGATTTCAAAAATCCCACCGGGTAGAACAAATGATTGTGATTGGACCACAATTACTGCACTTTGCAACATGGTATCAGAGTCAGGTTCACTACTTTTTCATCTGATTCCAACATGATCAGAACGAAAGCTCTAATACTTGATATCTTTCATGATATCAAATTGACATCATACTCTTCAGTTCTTTGCAACCTTTCAGTATCAGAGAATTAATTTCCTATTGTTGGCATTACCACATCTTAGTGTCATCGATACAATCAACAGACTAAGTTCTAGATGGATTCTCAAAGTAAAGTTGGTCTTATCGCAGACAAGTTGAATGGATCCAATTATCATTTGTGAAAATTTAAGATGAAGACCTTGCTAATCACCAGCGACTTATGGGATGTTGTTAAAGGTACAGAAGTAAAACTAAAGACGATGAGTCAAAGTGGAAATCGAAGGACGATAAAGATTTCATGCTTATTATCCTCAATATATCAGATACATAGATTGGACACATAGTTGAAGCTAAAATGTCAAGAGACGTTTGGGACATTTTGAACTCACTATATGACATGAGGGACGTAACTACTAAGTTACATTTACGAAAAAAATTCTTCACTTTCAAAATGTCTATTGGTGATTATCTTCAGAGTCACATTAACTAGTTTAAGAACCTCTTGCAACAGATGGCCGGTCGGATCAGTCATAGACGATCAAGATGCAATTATGACATTGCTTTCAAGCTTGCCCTCTTCATATGA
Organism: Diphasiastrum complanatum; assembly: GCA_029204225.1. Taxonomy (NCBI): domain Eukaryota; kingdom Viridiplantae; phylum Streptophyta; class Lycopodiopsida; order Lycopodiales; family Lycopodiaceae; genus Diphasiastrum; species Diphasiastrum complanatum. Next base: position 78,195,970 of record CM055094.1, read on the forward strand.
GAATTGGGTGATGGTCATTGCTGAATTCACATGTGTGGGATGCCCTACACATGTATTTTTGATCTCCTAAGCCCAATAACACCATAAAGATCAGACTAGCATTGGTTGTCAATAGGAAAGCTGATCATACAAGCAATATTATTGTGTTACAAGCAAGATCTTTCAACAAAACATAAGACTAAGCATCATAAATGCCTCTACTCAGCTAGAGAGAGAAAATAACAAGTACAAAACTCGTGGAGAGAGAGAGGGCACAAAGAGCTTGTCTCCAAATTTGCATTACACACAAATTTCATCATCTTCTCAATGAGAGTACATCACATATATATAGATCCATGGACTCTTCTCCTACTTTGAGTTGAATTGGAGTTGTGGATCCACCTCTCAAGCTATCTAGACTTATTCAAGCCACCTCACTATGTCTAATTGTGCCACCTAGTCTTTTCATGCATTAAAGGTGGCATGTAAAGTACAAATGGCAATTCCTATGGTAGCTCGAGTTTCTACTTCTACCTACCTTGAATATTTTATTCTAAGATGGGTCTTTACTAAGCCAAAAGAGCTCAATTCATCTTTGACATTTTTAGGACCCATACACACAACATTAGATAGATTTTTCAATAATTTTGACACTCCTAAAAATGTATCTAATGTGGATCAAGCATTGATCTTGAGATAAGACCAAGATTAGACCTATGCTTTGAAAAGGCACTTTTACAAAGTGGCTTTGTGAGAAGATCGCAATACACAAAGATGTGTCGACATATTCTAAGTTGATTTCACCTCCAATGAGCTTTTCCCTTACAAAATGGTGTGCCACTTCTATATGCTTGCTTCTTGCATGAAAAATAGGATTGTTTGCAAGAGCTTGTGTCGATATGTTGTCACATTTGATCAAGGGAAGATCATTCTCTTTGATGCACTTTAGCTCCATGATTAACCTCTTGATCCAAAGCACCTCTTTAGTTGTTGTAGTGAGTGCTTTGTACTCGGCCACACAAGATGATAGATATATGGTATCTTGCTTCTTTGAAAACCAAGACACAAGATTGCCTCCAAGAAAGATAGTATATGCATTAATGGACTTCCGATCCATTTTATCGCTTGCAAAATCAGACTCTGAATAGCCAACAATGGTTAGATTTTCTCAACATAGAAAAGACATATCTAGATTGACAAATAAAAGCATACTCTTCATGAAAATCAATCTCAAGGCCCAAAATGTAATGGATCTCTCCTAGATTTTGCATTTTAAATTCTTTTCCTAATGCATCTTTGGTTTCTTGAACTAGCATCAAACAACTTCCACTAAGAATAATGTCATCTACATAGATTAGGAGAATGACAATATTATTACCATCAAACTTTAAGTACATAGAAGGATCATAGTCACTAAGCACAAATCCTAATGAAAGTAGAAAGTTGTTGAGTCTTGAATACCATGATCTAGGTGCTTGCTTTAAGCCATAAAGACTTCTAAATAGCAAACACACCTTAGATTTATCCTTGATAAATCCTTGAGGTTGTTCCATGTATATCTCCTCCTCAAGATAGCCATTCAAAAAAGCGTTGGAGACATCAAGTTGAAACAGTTTCCACTTAAAAAAATAAGGCAAGAGAGATTATGATTCTTATTGTCACTCTTTGTTACATGAGCAAAGGTTTCTTCATAGTCAAGGCCATATATTTGTGCAAAGCCTTTAGCACATAATCTTGCCTTGTACTTGTTGATGGAGCCATCATGATTGTACTTGATCTTGAACACCCACTTGCATCCAATGATATGCATGTAAGGTGGTGGATCCACTAGCTCCCATGTGTGGTTGGTGATCAAGGCATCATATTCAATCTTCATGGCCTCATACCACTCCTTGGTATTGAGGGCTTCTTGAACATCTTTGGGCTCCTCATGAGAAACAAAATAAGCATAAGTGGAATCAAGGTCCACTTGTTTTCCTTTGTCATCATAAGTGAGACTCTTGGGCTCGGATATCTCCCTCATGGATCTTCTAGGAGTGAAAATCCGAGGACTTCCATCTTCAAATCTTGACTCCTCCATATGTTGATTGTCTTCAATAACAATAGGTGATAGATTTTGAGGTTGCTTGATCTTGGCCCCTCCAAGATTGGACTTTTCTTCTTCATGAAAATCTACATCTCTACTATCAATTACTTTAGAGATAGAGAGCTTGTAGATTCAATAGGCTTTCTGTTGGATGAATATCCAACCATTACTCCTTTGCTTGCACAAGGATCATCCTTCTTTCTCGTTTCCAAGGGAATATGGACAAAGCATATGCATCCAAATACTCTAAGGTGTTCAACCTTAGGTTTCTTCAAATAGAGTGCTTCATATGGTGACTTTCCTCCAAGTGCAACATGAGGGAGTCTATTGCAAAGATAGTTTGAACAATTGATAGCCTCACCCCAAAAGTCTTTTGCCAAGGATGCCTCAATTCTAATGGTTTGGCACATTTACACATTGTCCTATTCTTTCTTTCAGCCACCCCATTTTGAGATGGTGTATATGCACAAGAAAACTCTCTTTTAATGCCTTCAAGATCACAATAATCATGAAATTTATTGGAAGCATAGACTTTGAAGCTAGAAGATATACCCAGGTAAATCTAGTGAGATCATCAATGAAAGTTACAAAGCAAGTAGCACCACCCTTGCTCTTTGATCCAAGTGTATGAGCTCCAATGGATGTGTAGTCTTGATAGATGACTTTGAAAAAGGCTTCTTATGAGACTTAGATATGGCACAAGACTCACATGGCTTGAAATTCTTGGAGATAAGATTAGGCAAGCCAATAGCTTTGGCTTTCTTGACCGTGGACACCATAGAATTATAGTTAGGATGTCCCAACCTTCTATGCCATTGTTCCTCCAAAGACATATGAGTAGCAAAAGCACTATCACAAGAGTTAGCATACTCTTTGGGATCAAGCTTGTAGATTCCACCATATCTAGACCCAAATGCAAGGATCTCATCATGCTTCTTGATTGTACATGTATCAACATTGAAATTCACATCTAGTCCACTATCAAACAATTGCCCAACACTAATAATATTTTCTGTTAACTTGGGAACAAAAAGTACATTAGACAGAGAAAGAACTTCTGATGAAGAAAGCTTTAAGGGAATGGTCCCTATGCCTTCAATAGCACACTCATGATCATTTGCTGTGTAGATGGACTTCTTGGCTCCTTCATAAGGTGACATGGATGAAAAAGAATACTTGGAGCTACATATATGTGAGGAAGCTCCACTGTCGATATACCACTAAGGTGATGAAGAAAAACTCGAGACCATAAGAGATCCCTCTCCATCACTTGCATGAGCATCTTCCTTCTCTTCATCAGATATGTTGGCTTGCTTGAATTGACTCTTCTTTTTTAAGCAATTGGTGGCATAATGCCCCTTTTTGCCACAAAAGAAACACTTGATGTTTTTCTTCTTCTTCTTGGATGTGGAAGCTTGAGAGGACTCATCCTCTTCTCCTTTCTCCTTGGAAATAAGATTGTTCTTGCTTGAAGAGGATTGGTGTTGATTCTTACTTCTTGTCTTGTGCTTGTCTTTGGTAAAGAGAACTTTACCATCAATGTTGAGAGACAATCTCTCCATTTTTAAGAGTTTATACTCTTGTCTTGATTCTTCAGAAATGAGCACACTTTGGAGTGCTTCCAAACTTGGTAGCTCCTCCTTAATGGCATAACTCTGAACAAGGTTGTCATATTCCTCCTTTAACCCATTAAGTATGACTTGAACAAGTTCATTTTGGTTGATGGAGTCTCCTATGCATGACAATTCTCTATGGAGGTCTTTAACTCTCATTACATAAGCTGAAGCACATTCATCACTTTTCTGTACACTTTGAAAAATTTGGTTTCTTAGTGTTAAAAGTCTAGAAGTATTATTTGCCTCATAGATAGACTTGAGAGTATCCCAAACATCTTTGACATTAGTACAAGCACCAATTTCTCTTAAGATGTCATTTGAGACATTCATCTTAATATAATGCAGAGCCATCCTGGCTCTCTTTCTGTACTTTGGAATTTCTTGAGGAATTTGTGGTTCTTCTTCAATGCCAAGTACAATATCCATCACATCTTATAGTATTAAGACAGATTCCATTCTAACCTTCCAAATTGAGTAATTGGAGGTTGACAATCTTTCACTTGCTTCTAATAGAAAGACACCCATTGAAGTCATAAAGAATGATGGAAATAAAAAAAGATGGATGAAAGAATTGCTTATCTTCTCACTATAGAAACCAATCAAGGGTATAGAACCAAATACTATATAAGACTAAACAAAAAACTGTGAGATAGATCTCACTAGCTTGACAATCTCTCTAAAACAAGATTTGAATCATCAAAAAGGATAAAGTATGGCAAAAGTTATGGTTCTCTGAATTTCACACATGTGAATTATTCCAAAAATGTCAAATTGGCTCAAATACATATTTGTATGAAACAATTTGTCTAGAACCTATAAATCTTGTCTAAATCACATATAGATGAGATTGGTCAACTTCTGGATGATTTTTGTGATCATTCAGGCAATAAATGACATGTACTCATGATTTGCCACAGGTCTAGACACCCTACCTACGACTCTTCAAAAGCTTATAACTTCTGATTGGCTTATCTAGCTATCATGATTCAAATTGCATCAAATTCTACACATTTCTAGCTTTCTAGTGGGCTAATTTGCTTAAAATTTGGATCTAAGGTGAGAGAGAACCACCAAACTGAAAATGGGCGGATTTCACATGTGCCAGCACCTGAAATTCCGTACAGTACCTGATCTGGCCCATTCAATGTGGTTTGAAACTTAGAATCACAAGAAAACCGCAAACTAGCTAGAAGGTAGAATCTAGACAATTCCTAGCTTGAAATCTGATCACATCTACAAACTTTTTGATTAGATTTGCTTGTAAAACTTAGGTAGAATTTGATACCATGCTGAATTCACATGTGTGGGATGCCCTACACATGTATTTTTGATCTCCTAAGCCCAATAACACCATAAAGATCAGACTAGCATTGGTTGTCAATAGGAAAGCTGATCATACAAGCAATATTATTGTGTTACAAGCAAGATCTGTCAACAAAACATAAGACTAAGCATCATAAATGCCTCTACTTGGCTAGAGAGAGAAAATAGCAAGTACAAAACTCATGGAGAGAGAGAGAGCACAAAGAGCTTGTCTCCAAATTTGCATTACACACAAATTTCATCGTCTTCTCAATGAGAGTACATCACATATATATAGATCCATGGACTCTTCTCCTACTTTGAGTTGAATTGGAGTTGTGGATCCACCTCTCAAGCTATCTAGACTTATTCAAGCCACCTCACTATGTCTAATTGTGCAACCTAGTCTTTTCATGCATTAAATGTGGCATGTAAAGTACAAATGGCAATTCCTATGGTAGCTCGAGTTTCTACTTCTACCTACCTTGAATATTTTATTCTAAGATGGGTCTTTACTAAGCCAAAAGAGCTCAATTCATCTTTGGCATTTTTAGGACCCATTCGCACAACATTAGATAGATTTTTTCAATAATTTTGACATCATATCGACACACTCAGATTCAACTCTTACTAGAGTTATCACTATGTTGCTGCAAGAAGATAATTGAAGAAGTCAAGACACTACGTCTGCTTCCTCCTCTCAAGCTCTATATGTCAACAAAGGCTCGAAGTGACAAAAGTAGAAAAGCTCCAAAAAGGCTACAACAAATCAGAAACAGACTCAAAGTCAAGCACAATCATCAGATCCACAATCGAAGAAGAAGATGTTTTGTAGGTATTGCAAGCGCAATAACCATGAGATCAAGGATTGAAGAATTCTCCAAGCGAAGAACGCAGCCAAGCAACTTGATCAACAAGCAAACATAGTTTCATTATCTCCCCAGGTCGAACTGGACGAAGGGGCATTCATGGTCAAAGATCAAAGCGCATTTTTGGATGATTCATGATTTTCAGATTCTGGAGCAACTCAACATATAACCAATCTGATAAATTTTATAGTTTTTAGGACAATAATGATTGTACTTTACAATCATAGAGAGTTATTGGTTGCTTAATCAATGAATCTACCAAGTTCTACACATTAGATCTTGATCTAGATTCACTACACTTGGATTTAAGCAAGAGCAATGGATCAACACATCATTTTTTAGTGAGAGCGGCTTCACACGTGTGGAGTATTGTCCACTGTACGGCCTGCACCTAAAACAACAAGTACAATGATACTAGATAGCAATCATGCATAAAAATCACAAGACAAATGACTAGAAATCTCACAAAAGTGTAGAGTGCAAAAGTCTCATCAATCTTCTTAGCAAAATGATGATCCTTTTATGGATCAAGTACATCCATGAGTCTGGTACAGTCCATCAGGCCTTCACACGTGTGAAGAGTGCCACATCACTCAGATCTATCCATTTTATCCATCCTTGATCCTTATCCAATAGTTGACCTTCTAGAATATGACTAAAATCCAAAAAGCTAGTCTCCTAGAATATAGGAATATTCCCTACAAAATAGGCTCTAAGGAAAATGGTCAACTCTTATCTTCTAGTACTCTATACACATGTGTGAACATCCACTTGCCATGTGGGAGCATTTACTCATGCACATGCAAGGAAAAGCTAATTTGTAGGTGACTAGTCAACTTGACTAAAAACTAGTCATTTCATGTTCACACTAACTAGAATGATACAAAATCAATTTGGATATATACAAACATGAAAAGTACATCCTTTCACACGTGGGAACAGGCTCCACACGTGTGAAATCATATCATCAACATATTCTAATGTTTGATCAATATTTACATGAACCAATGTCAAGTGAGAAGTGACAATTTTCAACACTCCTCCTCACTTCTAACTTGGCAAATCTAGTGTACATCTATCTACAATTCCAAGAGCATATCTTATCTTAAAAAATGGATCTTTGGACAATGGTTTGGTTAAGATATCAGCTATGCATTCGGATGATGGTACATGATCTAGTTGCACTTCCTTGGATTGTATCTTCTCCCTCACAAAGTGGTGAGCTATCTCAATATGCTTTGTTCTAGCATGGAAGATAGGATTTGAAGCAATTTGTTGAGAAGCTTGATTGTCACAAAATATGTAAGGGATCTCCTAGGCCTCTAGCACATGTAGTTCCATCAAGAGTCTTCTTAGCCATAGGAGCTCTTTGGTTGTTGAAGTCAATGCCTTGTACTCGGCTTCACAAGAAGATAGTGAGATTGTATCTTGCTTTTTGGAAAGCCAAGATATCACTCCTCCACAAAGAAATGTTGCAAATGCACTAATGGACTTCCTATCCATCTTGTCTCCTACAAAATCTGAATCCGAGTAGGCTCTCAAGTGCAAGTTAGATCCTTCATAAAGTATGCCAAAAAATCTAGTACTAGAAACATATCTAAGTACTCTCTTGGCACTTTTCCAGTGATGAACTAAAGGAGCTTGCATACTTTGACTCAACTTGCTTACACAAAAACTTAAGTCAGGTCTAGTGATAGTTAAATAGATTAGAGAGCCTATAAGCTTCCTAAAGAGAGTGATGTCCTCAAAGGATGCTTCATCACCTTCATTAGTTGCTTTCACAACATGCTCCATAGGGGTGTCAATCCCCTTACAGTCTTTCATACCAAATCTTTCAAGAATGGAAGTAGCATACTTAGATTGACTTATGAAAGTACAATTGCTACTTCTAGACACTTCTATCCCAAGTATAAACTTTAGGAAGCCTAGATCTACCATCTTGAACTCACTAGATAAGTCAACTTTTACTTTGCCTATGCCATCATCATCATTTCCTGTCATAATGATGTCATCAACATAAAGAACCAAAATGATGATCTTTCCTTCATTACATTTAAAATATAAAGAAGGTTCATAAGCACTTAGTACTCTTAGCAAATTGTGACTCATCAAAAAGTACATCCTTGCTTACCTTTACTTTCTTGGATGTAGGATCATATATCCTATATCCTATTTTCTCCATAGCCAACAAAGATTCCTTTGAAGGAGGTAGCATCTTCTTACCTTCTAGTCTCCAAAGGAATGTGTACATAACAAGTACATCCAAAGATCTTAAAATCTTTTACATTGGGTTTCTTATCAAACAAGGCTTGATAAGGTGAGATCCCATCTATAGCACTACTAGGAAGTCTATTACACAAATAATTCACACATGTTATGGCTTCTCCCCAAAATGAGATGGGAAGTGATGCATCAAGCCTCAAGGACTTTGCACACTCACATAGACTCCTATTTTTCCTCTCGGCCACCCCATTTTGTTGAGGGGTGTAGGAACAAGTGTATTGTAACTTAATACCATTGATCTCACAAAAGTCTTTCATTTTATTGGAGGTGTACTCTCCTCCATTATCACATCTTAGTGCTTTGATAGAAGTACTAAGTTGTTTCTCTACTAGAGACTTGAACTTAATGAAAGCTTCATAAACAAGACTTTTCTTTGATAGTAACTCAATCCATGTGAATCTAGTACAATCATCTATAAAAGTTACATACATCAAGGCACCTCCATTACTTGCATGTGAAAAACTATTACATCAGAATGTATGAGATCCAAGGGAGAGAGAAATCTTGATGAAGATTTCTTGTAAGAAGATTTGTGTGACTTTGCAAGGCCACATGCCTCACACATTTTTCCACACTTCTTGAAAGTTCTTGGTAGGCCGAGAGCTAGTTCCTTGCTTGCCATTGACTCCATAGATTGAAGATTAGGATGGCCTAATCTCTTATGCCAAAGATCCACTTGAGTTAGCTCCTCCCTAGCCAAGTTCACACTTTCACTTGCAACATTAGCATCCAACTTGAAAAGTCTACCTTGCTTAATGCCACTAGCTATGCACTTATCAGTTTTCAAGATGGAACAAACTCCATTCTTGAAATGTACATCTAGTCCATTGTCCATTAATTGTCCTACACTAAGCAAGTTTCTTGAAATGGTAGGAACATACAAAACATTATCTAGATCTATCCTTTTAGATGTGCCTAAACAAAGAGCTATAGATCCTATGCCATCTATCTTGCATGCTTGATCACTAGCAGTGTATATTGACTTCTTAGAGTCATTACAAGATAGAAGAGTAGAAAAATAATGCTTGTTAAAGGACATGTGGGAACTAGCCCCACTATCTATCCACCATGTGTCTTGACTTGAAGTTGGTGTAGATGCAACCATTAAGGATGTGTTGAATCCATCCTCATATTCTTCCTCTTGAGCAATGTTCCCTTGATCTCCTTTGGCTTGTTGATTCTTCTTCAAGTAGCATTCTGAGGCAAAGTGTCCTTTCTTTCCACAAAAGAAACACTTTAATTTTGCCTTGTTCTTCACTTTGCCTTTGGAGGTAGATCCTTCATTCTTCATCTCGGCCTCCTTGCCTTGATTTTTCTTGAATGGATTTTGCTTTTTCTTGCCTTTAGATGTAAAGTTAGCTTTCTCCTCTCCTCCATTAAGTGACATGCTATCCATTCTTGTCTTGAGGTGTAGAAGCCTACTCTCCTCGGCCACAAGAACATTGTGCAACTTTTCAATGGATGGAAGAGAGTCTTGAATGGCAAATGATTGGACTAAGTTGGTAAACTCATCACTTAGACCATTCAAAATGATTTGTACTAGTTCTTGATCTTGGATCTTCTCTCCTATTGCACTTAACTCCTTGTTAAGAGATTTGATCCTAAGAACATACTCTTGTCCACTCTCTCCACTTCCTTTCATGCTTTGGAAAACTTGATTTCTTAGCATGAGGATTCTTGAAGTATTGTTGGATTCATAAATTCTCTTTAATGAATCCCAAGCCTCTTTGGATGAGGTACAAGAAGACACCTCTTTCAAGAGGTCATTGCATACATTTAACTTTATGCAATGTAGAGCTAATCTTGCTCTCTTCTTGTATTTGGCTTGTTCTTGGGGAGTTTGAGGCTCTTCCTCTACTCCTTTAACTATGTCATATAGATCATGGATCACTAGGAGTGATTCCATTCTCACTTTCCAAATGGAATAATTTGTGGAAGTGAGTCTCTCACTTGATTCCATCAAATATCCACCCATGGATGACATTTTAGAATGAATGCTCTTTTAAAAATCACAAAGATTTTTTAATTTTAAAAGATCTATGAAAAGGCCTAAAGCTTTCTAGAATGCCTATAGGCTTGTCTCTATCAAACTAGCACACAAGCTTGAATGATACTCAAAGATATTACCAAAAATTTCTAGCTTTCACTCTCACAAAAAAATTGCTTTACACTTTTCTTAGAGATTTCACTTCAACTAAGGATCTGAACAAATCAGCCTCTTAAGATCTGATCTTAGACTCTAAAAAGAAATGCTTCAATGATCCAAAACACTATTTGGTCATAGGCATTAGTTAGAATGAATCTAGATCAATACTATGCTTCAAAAAGCACCAAAAATGAACTAGTATTGTGATTTTGGGACCAACAAACACAAAGTAACTTGAATTGAAAGTTGTTGTACGGTTTCACACGTGTGAAAAGTACATACACAGCCTCCAAGTCATTTTTATCCAAATGATTACAAGCTATCACTCTAGAAGAACTCGCCCTCACTAGTATTGGCCAAAAAACAAATTTTGCCAATGATCTTTACAAGATTTATGATTCAATGATCACTCTCTTACTTAGCTCTGATATCATGATGAATTTTACAGTTTTTAGGACAATAATGACTATACTTTACAATCATAGAGAGTTATTGGTTGCTTAATCAATGAATCTATGAAGTTCTACACATTAGATCTTGATCTAGATTCACTACACTTGGATTTAAGCAAGAGCAATGGATCAACACATCATTTTTTAGTGAGAGCGACTTCACACGTGTGGAGTATTGTCCATTGTACGGGCTGCACCTAAAACAACAAGTACAATGATACTAGATAGCAATCATGCATAAAAATCACAAGACAAATGACTATAAATCTCACAAAAGTGTAGAGTGCAAAAGTCTCATCAATCTTCTTAGCAAAATGATGATCCTTTTATGGATCAAGTACATCCATGAGTCTGGTATAGTCCAGCAGGCCTTCACATGTGTGAAGAGTGCCACATCACTCAGATCTATCCATTTTATCCATCCTTGATCCTTATCCAATAGTTGACCTTCTAGAATATGACTAAAATCCAAAAAGCTAGTCTCCTAGAATATAGGAATATTCCCTACAAAATAGGATCTAAGGAAAATGGTCAGCTCTTATCTTCTAGTACTCTATACACACGTGTGAACATCCACTTGCCATGTGGGAGCATTTACTCATGCACATGCAAGGAAAAGCTAATTTGTAGGTGACTAGTCGACTTGACTAAAAACTAGTCATTTCATATTCACACTAACTAGAATGATACAAAATCAATTTGGATATATACAAACATGAAAAGTACATCCTTTCACACGTGGGAACAGGATCCACACGTGTGAAATCATATCATCAACATATTCTAATGTTTGATCAATATTTACATGAACCAATGTCAAGTGAGAAGTGACAATTTTCAACACAATCAACTCCTACACGTCTTACAGCACAAAAAATCTGTTCATCTTGGTGAAAATAGTACTCACACTATTGAAAGTGGAGGTATTGTAAGATTGATCAATTCAAATTACTATCAAAGGTCTTATATGTTCCTAAACTCTCTACAAATTTGTTATCAGTGAGTAGAATTACAAATTTAGGTCATAAGATAGAACTCGGTTGCCCATTTCTTGTGCAGGTGTGAGTCTTCTCTCTATGGTTTTTTCTACACCTGTAGCTTTTCTTGGGAGCTGGGCTCTTGATCAAAACAAAATTGCTGATAGGAGTAATAAGATCCTTTCACTTGGTAAGAGACAGAGTTACTTATATAGATTGGCACATTGCTATTCTGAGTCTAGTCAAGCCTTGAAAACCTCTGTTCTAGACAACAAAGCATTATTATGGCATCATCGCTTAGGACACTTGAATCATGCATCTGTTATGAACATGTCCAGACAATCCATAGTTCTTGATCTCGACTATCCTTCTGGTAAGGTCAATCTCCCTGTCTATCACAGCTGCACCTATATTCAGAACATATGTTTTACTAAAGGCCTCTCAAATAAAATACCATTCGAAATTTGGACAAGTACCAAACTTCTGTATCAAACTTACGAAATTTTGGATGTACTACTTTTGCGAGATACCTCGTGATCTCAGAAAGAAGCTCGACTTCCAGAGTATCAAGTGTGTTTTCATCAGCTACACTACTTCAGATCGAACCTAGTCGAAGATATTCACTAGCCGAGATGTCATCTTCATCGAAGATCAGTTTCAAGACCTCAAAGAAAAGGGCAGTCCCCATGTAGCCGACCTATCAGATTCTCCTGATGCTTTGAACTTTCTAGTTCCTCAGTCGACTATTCCTATTGAAGGTCCAAGCTCCTCTACTCTTGATGATGATGTTGTAGATCAACAACTACATTATAATGGAAATAATCAACTTTCTGTATTACCCAGAATATCTTCAAGGACTAGCAGACCACCTAACCGGTATATCAACGAGTCTGCAACCTATCTTGTTCAAGAACCGACATCTGTCCAAGAGGCACTCAATCAGCCTGATTCAGATCTTTGGAAAAAACTATGGATAAAGAGTATTCATTTTTTATCAAGATGTAGACAATTGTCGAATTACTTGCTAGTAGAAATGTAGTTGATTGTAAATAAATTTTCAAAGTCAAGTACAACGCAGATGGAAGCATCAACAGGAGAAAGGCATGGCTTGTAGCCAAAGGATTTTCTCAAGTATACAATGTCAATTACATTGAGACCTTTAGTCCAGTAGTCAAGCATTCTTCTATTTGACTTTTGCTATCATTTGTCGTTGCAGCAGATTTGAAAATACATCAAATGGATGTATAGATAGCATATCTCAATGGAGTTATCGAAGAAGACATTTACATGGTGCAATCCAAAGGTTATATTATCGAGGGTAAGCACAATCATGTTTGTAAACTCCATAAGGCACTTTATGGCTTGAAGCAATCTGCTTGGGCATGGTTTCAAAGGACCAATACTTTCCTTATTGATCATAGCTATACACCTAGCTCTTTAGATTCAAACGTTTACTCCAAAGCAGTGCAGCAGACTTTTACCATCATCACTTTGTATGTGGATGATACATTGCTTTTCAGCAACAGTACCGATCTGATAAAGGAGGCCAAGACAATGCTATCTTCTGAATTTGACATGACCGATCTGGACGAGGCTCATTTCTGCCTTGGTATACAAATTCACAGAGACAGAACAAAGAAGTTGGTCCACATTACACAATAGAGTGACAAAATTTTACAGAAAACTGAATCCCAATCTATCCTAAAAGTGATGGAAGATGCACAAATAAAAGATCTAGATCCAAACTATGAGCTAGAATCAAGACTAGTTATCAAAACTAGCAAATTTGGCATTTAACTCCACATTAGGCACATAGATTTGATCAAATGAACCAAAGTAAAGTACATCAAGCTTCTCAGACCTGTAAAAAGGTTCAGTACCTTCCAAACCAAGCAATTAATGCATAAGAACACTCACATCTAATAGCTAGAACTCACCACCAAAAGACAATGATGATAGAAGTGGAAAACCTTGATTTTTCTTGATTATTTGATGGAGATCCCATCATGTATTTATACATTTCAAGCTCGGATCTGAGCATATTAGGGCAACTCTGAACTTATCATACCCTAACCCTAAAATTTACCCTAATAGGTCATTGGATCCACCCTAACTTGGGGTCAAGATCTCAAGATCCAAAAACAATGAAAAACATGCTATTTTTAGATCCTAGAATTTTTCTAGCCTATCCAAACACATTTTTGCCTTATTTCAAAGATGTTATCACAATGTAATATGAGGAATGAACTTATTGGAAAGCATCCTATGTGATTTGGCACGTGTGGCATCTGTTTACATGGCCATCTTGCCAAGTACAATGCATGTGACCAAAAAATGGTCAAGCTAGAATTGTGAAATTTCAATACTCCTCCTCACAATCTAGCTAGATGAAAACATAGCTTTACTACTTAGCCAAGGGCTGATCTAAGCTTCAAAAAAGCATTCTTTTGAATAGGCTTTTTCAATATATCAGCTATGCATTCTTCACTTGAAACATGCTCCAATGAGACCTCCTTATCTTGGACCTTTTCTCTTACAAAGTGGTGAGCAATCTCTATGTGTTTGCTCCTTGCATGGTAGATTGGATTGGATGCTAGGTGTTGGGCTGAGATGTTGTCATTGTAGATGAGTGGAATGACACCTGATCTGATCACTTTGAGCTCCTCAAGCAACCTCTTGATCCATAGTACTTCCTTGGTTGTGGGTGTTAGAGCCTTGTACTCGGCCTCGGTTGATGAAAGAGATATTGTTTCTTGCTTCTTTGATAGCCAAGAAACCACACCTTCTCCAATGTAAGTTGCAAAGGCACTTGTTGACTTTCTATCCTTCTTGTCCCCTACAAAATATGAATCACTAAAGGCATGAGAGTTAATGGATTCACCTCTATAAAGGATCCCAAAATCTAGTGTGCCTGAGATGTATCTCAATATTCTCTTGGCACATTTCCAATGGATAAGTAATGGATCTTGCATATTTTGACTAAGCTTGCAAAAATTATAGCAAAGATCAGGTCTTGTTATGGTTATCCACATTAAGGAGCCAATAATTTGCCTATAAAGAGTGATGTCCTTGAAGGATCTTTCATCCTCTTTATTGGTCACTTTTACATCATGCTCCATAGGAGTCTCTACATGATGGCATCCATGCATGTTAAATCTATTGAGTAATGAAATGGCATACTTAGATTGACAAATGAAGACATAATCTAAAGATCTAAGTACTTCCATACCCAAAATGAAGTGCAAAAGCCTGAGATCTACTATCTTGAACTCTTTGGATAAATCTAGCTTAGTTTTCTCAACACCTTCTAAATCATCTCCACTAAGTATGATATCATCAACATAAAATAATAAAAGTACAATGCCTTTTGCACTAAGTCTCATGTACAAAGTGAGATCATACTCAGTAGGAGTAAATCCAATAGAAATAAGAAAAGTATTGAGCCCTGTGTTCCAAGTTCTAGAAGCTTGTTTCAAACCATACAAGCTCCTCTTGAGATGACACACCTTGTCTTCCATACCTTGCTTGATGAAGCCCTCGGGCTGCTCCATGAATATATCCTCTTCCAAGTGACCATTTAAGAAAGCATTTGACACATCCATTTGAAACAATAACCAATCAAAGTGAGAAGCAAGAGCAATGATTAGTCTTATGGTGACCATCTTTGCCACAGGTGCAAAGGTCTCATCATAATCTATGCCCTTGGATTGAGCATACCCCTTGGCTACAAGCCTTGCCTTGCCTTGTGCTTCTTGATTCAACTTGAGCTTAAAAACCCACTTACATCCAATTACATTCCTGTCCAAAGGTAAATCAACAAGCATCCAAGTATCATTCTCCATAAGTGCATTGTACTCATCACACATAGCTTGAAACAACTCCTTTGATTCTAAAGCCTCACTAACATTTGAAGGATCTTCAAAAGATGTGATTAAGGCATAAGAAGAAGTACTTTCCTCGGCTTGCTTACCCTTGTCCTTGTATGTGAGCCTTAATGGCTCCATCCTTGACCTTGTGGATCTTCTTGGTGTGCTTGGTGTTCTTGGTTCTAGCTCCTCCTCATGGTCAAGCTCCTCCTTGATCTCGGGTACCTCTCTTCCAATAGAGTGGTTAGATGAATCATCTTCAAGCTTATGCATTCTAGTCTCATCAAAAATGATATCCCTATAAATGACAACCTTTTGAGAAGAGGGAACGGTAGATTTTGTAACCTTTGCTTGCATTGCCATAACCTACCATGATCCCCTTCATGGATGATGGATCCTCCTTGGTTCTTTTGTCCAAAGGGACATGTACATAGAAAATACATCCTAACACCTTCAAGCTTTTGAGATTAGGCTTTTTTCCATACAATATCTCATAAGATGTCTTACCATTTATAGAACTACATGGAACTCTATTACATAAGAAGTTAGCACATGTGAGAGCTTCTCCTCAAAAAGACTTAGGTAGGCATGCATCTAACCTTAGAGCTCCACCCCATTTTGTTGAGGAGTGTAGGGGCAAGATAACTCCTTCTTGATCCCTTCTTGATCACAAAAGTCTTTGAATTCATTGGAGATATATTCTCCTCTATTGTCACTTCTAAAGAACTTGACCTTGTGATTATGATGCTTTTCAACAAAAGTCTTGAACTTCACAAAACTCTCAAAAACATGTACTTTAGAGGAAAGTAGATATACCCATCCATATCTTGAGTATTCATCTATAAAGGTGACAAACATTGTAGCTCTACCATTGCTCTTTGTGCTAGCAAAATGCACATCCGAGTGGATCAACTAGAGAGGATGACTTGTCTTTGTGATTGAGCTTGAAAAAGGTAACTTGTGTGCCTTAGCCAAGGCACAAGCTTTACATACCCTTTCCTCCTTTGCCAAAGATCTTGGAAGGCCGAGAGCAAGCTCCTCCTTGCACATAGCTTCCATGGACTTGGTGTTGATGTGACCAAGCCTCTTGTGCCACAAGTCAAATGTGGTCATCTTGGTCTCCTCGGCTACCATCACAACTTGGTTAGGATTTACAAAAGCATCAAGCTTAAATAACCTCCCAAACCTTGTTCCTCTTGCTATGATCATCCCACTCTTTTTGATGTTGCATACATTAGTATAGAGCTCCACAATGAATCCATCATCTAAAAGTTGGCCAACACTAAGCAAATTCTTAGTGATGCTAGGAATGAAGAGAACACCATCTATCTTAGTCTTTTTGGAGGACCCTAAGCATAAGGGAATGGATCCCACACCTTCAACTTTACATTCATGATCATTTGCTGTAAAAATGGACTTTATAGTCCTACATAAGGTGTGAGTTGAAAAAAATACTCCCTTTTACCCGACATGTGGGAGCTATCCCCACTATCTATCCACCAAGGATCTTCACCTTTGATGATGAAAAGGTTGACATCATGAGTGAGTCCTCATGATAGCTCTCTTCCTCCTCTTGTCCAGTGTTGGCTTGGCTTTGATCTTGCTTCCTCTTGAAGCATTCCAAGGCATAATTCCCCATCTTTCTACAATAGTAGCATTTTATCTTAAATTTGTCCTTCTTGGGCTTGACTTATGATGATGAGGATGTGGATCCTCCTTGATCTCCATCCTTTGCGAGCTCCTTTTTGAATGCTCCTCCCTTGGTCTTTGCTTTGCCTTTGCTCTTGAAAAATAAGGCTTTGTCATCACCATCATTGATGGAGAGCCTCTCCATCCTTGATTTGATATGAGCCTTCCTACTCTCCTCGGCCATCAACACACTTTGAAGGTCTTCAATTTTAGGCAAGTTTCCCATGATGGCATAGCTTTGGACAAGGTAGTAAAATCACTACATAAGCCATTCAAAACTATTTGCACAAGCTCACTCTCTTTAATAGGTTCACCACCATAAGTAAGCTCTATGTTCAAATATTTTACTCTCAAAACAAATTGATGTCCACTCTTACTCCTCCCTTGGAAGCATTGAGGAACTTGGTTCTTGAGGGAAAGTAACCTTGAGGTATTCTTGGACTCATAGATCTTTTGAAGAGTCTCCCAAGCCTCTTGGGCTGAGGTACATGCTCCTACTTCTTTGAGAAAATCATTTGCAACATTCATCTTAATACAATGAAGTGCAAGCTTGCACCTTCTCTTGTATTTAGTTGCTTCTTGTGGATGGATTGGCTCATCTTCCTCTCCATTCACAATATCCATCAAATCTTGCATGATAAGGATAGATTCCATTCTTAACTTCCAAATTGAATAATTTGAAGAGTTCAATCTATCATGAGAATCCAAAAGATAGGCACTTATGGATGCCATCTTCAATGATAAGGAGATAGATTTAAAGAAACAAGATAGATTTTACAAGATATGATCACTACTAGGACCTGAGATGAATCACTCTCTGATTTCTCAACAATATCTAAGGTGATCTTGAGCTTGATCTATCTTCTAGATCCAAACTAGATGCAAACTTACTATAGATTTGATCAAACTAGTCTCCTCCTTGATCTTGACTTCACAAGACATATTAACATTGACATGTTCAATCACAAACCTATCTAAAACCGAGTAGAATAGAAACACAATTTTCACTAGTTTTGCATTTCTAGATGAAAACTCATCAAAACACTTGATCTGAACCTAAAAGGTGTATTTTAGGACTTTAAGAAGCCTAAGAACGACCTAATTAAGCTCTCAAATGGCTGTGGCCTCACTATTGCACACAAATAGTAATTTCTCTCATCCTTATTTTGTAAAAAGAAGTTTGATCTTAATTCTTCAATTTCTCTGATACTCAGTTTTTGCAAACAACAAGATGAGCTGCAAATAATATTCCGTACCTTTTGAATCTCAGATTTTGTAATCAACGATTTTTTACGATTTGTTAAATCGGTGAGGATCTCAAGTCTCTCTTGTATTTTTCTTTTTGTTTGGAGTCTGATCTATAAATTGAACCTGCGACACTAGTAGGTGCTTGAACTGGTTGAGAAGGTGTTAGAATCTCATGACTCAGAATTCATTAGAGGAGTTTTGAGCTCCAAAAAGACCCTTTAAGAATTCGTGCAAGATGTAGTTTATATTATTAAAATATTATAACACTAATATCTTTTACTTGCCAATACTTTTTAATCGTAGCTCAGAAGTATGTCATGTAACATATCATTGGAAAGCCCTTGTTGAGCGCTTTCCAATGCACCAGACTCCGCTAAATTTGGACTTACCACTAAAAAAGTTATGTCATTTTTAGTGTGGAATCAAAATGTGGACTCAAAAAGTTACGTTACGTAGATTTCAAATTTGAGTGTTTTGATTGGTCCATGTGTAAGAAAAAATTGAGAAAAAATATAAAAAGAATCTCCTTCAAGATGGACTCCATCCTCATTTTCCAAATTGAATAATTTGAAGTGGTCAATCTTTCACTTGGTTCCAACAAGGATGAACCCATTGAAGACATTTGAAGTGAAGAAAACTCAAATGATGAACAATAAATGTTGTTACACACTTTCAATAGGATCCAATAATTGAGTACTATCTCCTCCTATGAAAGATCTTACAACAATTTGTGAATTGACTCTCACTAGCTACTCAAATCTCTCTAAAACAAGATCTATTTCACATCAAATGATGGAGTATAGGCAAAGTTAGGATCTAACACTCTTAGCACGTGTGAAATACACTAAGAAACCAAAATTGACTCAAATACGATGATATTGCATGAAACAAAATGGCTAAGATCTCAAAACAGTGCCTAGATCACATATAGATGAGATTGGCAAGCATACAACTGTGATTTTGGATCAACCAAGCAATCTCTTGACCAAACCAAATGTGTCCACCCAGGTCTAGGTGCCCTACCTAACCCTCTTCAAAAGCTTATAACTTTTGATTGGCACAACCAAATGGAATGAAACTGATTGCAACAGAAACTAGACAAAAATAGTTTCAAAACAAGCTATCAAGCAAGATAAATGGATCAAACATGAGAGAGAATTTCCAAACTGAAATTGGATGTTCCTCACACATGTCTGAGCACCTGATTCCGTACAGTACCAGGTCAGACCCAATCAATGTCCTTTTGATCTCTTTTGATCCAAGATTGAACAAGATAGCTAGGAAAATGGGCCTTGACAACTTCTAGCTCAAGATTGATGAAAATTTTTCACTTAGATGGATCAAAATGAATGGTAACCTTAGGTAGGCTCTGATACCATGTTGAATTTCACACGTGTGGACTATCCACTACATGTACTTGTGATCTCCTAAGGTGTGTAGATGCACCAAGATCAAGACTAGATTGAGATTCAAGATCAATCTTGAATCCTATGGCAAAAACACACTACTACATGCATTCAATCACTTCCAACTCTCACTCACACGTGTGGGAAGTATTAAAAAATTAATCTAAGTAAAAACAAGCTGCTCTCCTCGAGTAGAGAGAGAAAATGCATCAAGAGCTCTCGAGTAGAGAGAGAAAGCTAGAAATCCAATAACTCACAAAATCCATGAAATCACCAAATCAATTGCATTCAAAATGAGGAGTACAATGATACTAGTAGGTCCACGATCTACCACTATGCTTAACTATGATTGGACCATATTTTGTCACCTCTTGATCCTATTGGATCATTGATCTATGCACCTCTTAATTCCATTGGACTATATCCAAGCACACCTCAATTTTCTATTGGACCTCACAAGGTTCCACCTCTAAATCCTATTGGACCTCTTGGAATTCATCAAACAAAAACTTTACACTTGTCTACACTCTAATTAGCAAGTGTTTAGCCTCTTACTCTATTTTGGCTCAATAGTGGCATTACAAGTGGAAATGCATAATTTGCCATCTATGCCAAATTTATTCCTATCAACATCCTACACCTAGATGCTTGATGTAAAAAACATAAGACCCCTATATCTAGCATAGATAATCTTTTTCAATTCTTCACAGGAATCACACCATTTGAAGCTCTATTTGGAGAGAAGCCCAATCTCAAGGATCTCAAAGTTTTTGGATCCACTTTTTATGTACACCAATCCTTGGATAAGAGAAGGAAGGATGATGCACCATCCATCAAAGGCATCTTTGTGGGATATGGTGAGAATAGCAAAGCTTCTAGAGTCTTCAATCCCATCACTAGCAAGGTGATAGTGGGTAGGGATGTTATTTTTTATGAAGGACATGCTTGTGATTTGGATGATAATGCTACTAATCATCTTGATGCCAAGGATCATGCTAGGATGGAGGAGGAGCTTCCAAGTGAAGAAGAACTTGAGGATCCACCTCAAGATGCAAGAACTCCAAGAACTCCAAGAACTCCAAGAAGATCTACAAGGGCAAGATCCGAGCCATTGAGGCTCACCTATGATGGTCAAGGTGATCAAAGGGAAGGCTCATCATCTTTTGTGAAAAATTGTCAACTAGTAGTATTTTCCTAACTTGAGATTTTGTAGGCCTATGGCCAAATAAAAGTTAGAGATAGGTTCATACATGTATGTAGAGGCCCAAAGTATGTGTACACTACTTTTGAGGTCACATTAATTAGAGGAGGTCGAGTGTGGAGCTCTTCTATTGGCTCATAATTTGGTGCATTCCTATTTGACCAAATTTCTAGGTAGATGGGTGAATCCTATTGGACCCCAATTTTAGCTATCATAAGACAAGTGGCCAAGAGGCACTATGGCTGCTATAAATAGCCATCTCCACGAGTATGTACACATCTCATTTTCATTCTATTGAATGAATGTTATGCTCTTTGAAGATCCATCTTCTTCTCTCTCACTTTTTTGTTCATATCTTGCATTCTAGCCACTAGAATTGTGATTTCTTTGTTGCTATGGCTTCACACGTGTGAAATGCAGGTTGTAGGCTCTGAAGTACGGACAGGGACAGCAAGTTTCTGTTTGTGGAAGCTTATGATCAGATCTTGATGTTTAGTTGATGTTTAGTATGCTTAACATCACAATTTCTATCATTTTTTCAATCTAGATGTGCATAACTTCCATGGCCAAGATCTTTATGAAACTTTAGCATCTTTTGGATCTGAGTTTTTCACATGGTATCAGAGCATTAGGCGGCCAAATGTGCAGGTTTTGCCAGATTTAGAAGAGATTTGTGGGCGAGTTTGCTTTTGTAGCATTCCAATCAAGTTTCTAGCTAAAAATCTTGTTGATTTATGTGTAGAAATTGGATCTTTGTGATCAAAACATCATTTGTATGCATTTCAATTGAAGTAGGGCGAATTCCCTCTGTACTTATCAGAATAAGGAGACAAAATTTGTTTTGGAAAGAGGGAGATGCAAGATCCAACAAGATCCTATTAGTTTTCCATTCTAGCATATAGTTTTTTGATTCAATTTCTTGCTTCTTCATGTCAAAAACTTCAAAATTGATGTAACCCTCTGATTTTCAGTTTGCTGAATGATTCAAGAGTGTATTTCAATCTTAGGAGTGAGGGAAAAGCAAGTATATTGAGGTTTGGTCTTGGTTTGATCCAAGAAATCATAAAACTAGTGGCTAAAATTGAGGAAAAAGTGAGGAAAAGAGAGAAAAAGTAAGGTTTTAGGTTCCAAATCTTTGTGATTTCTTCTTGTGTTTCATTTGTTGATTCAAGAGAGTGCTTAGTGCATTGGAACAGGTCAAAGATCAGAGATCAATCATTGCAACATGGCTACAAATGGAGGCTACATGTTGGAAGCAATGATAGGCTTACCTCCCTCAACTATTCTACTTGGAAAGTAAGGATGGAGTCTTTGCTTGAGATGAATGAGTTGATGGATATTGTTGTAGGTGTGGAGGAGAGACCTTTGGCACCTCAAGAACAATTGAGGTATGACAAGAGGGCAAAGAAAGCCCTTCACATGATCAAGATGAATGTGACAAATGAGCTTATCAAAGAGGTTGGTAAGTGCACATCATCTAGTGAAGCTTGGGAAGCCTTGAAGAAGGTTTATGAATCCAAGTCTACTTCTAGAGTGTTGACTTTAAGAAGGCAAATCTTTTCTTGTATGCAAAAGAAGAGTGAGAGTGGACATGCTTTTGTTTTGAGAGTTAAAGCATTGAATGATGAGTTAGCATGCATTAATGATGGCATAAATAATGAGGAGCTTGTTCAAGTGATTCTCAATGGCTTGTTGGATGATCATGCTAATCTTGTTCAAAGTTATGCTATCCAAAAATGTTTACCATGTGTTGGAGACTTGCAAGAGGTCTTGTTGGCTGAAGAATTCAGGTTGCAAGCAAGAGTGGGAGCATCTTCTACATCTCAAGGAGGAGAAGAGGAGGCAATGTTCTCTAAAGGCAAGTTCAAGGGCAAAGGTAAAAGCAATTGGTCTAAAGGCAAGACCAAGGTGAGCACTCTACTTTTGGCAAAAAGAAGGATAGATCTAAGCTAAAATGTTTCTATTGTGGAGTCAAAGGGCATTTTGCTAGTGATTGTTTCAAGAAAAAGAGGGATCAAGGGGAAAAGCAAACCAATCTAACTATTGATGAGGGTGGGGATGAGCTTCTTTCAAATGATGCTTTTGTTATGTCATCTTGCTTGTTGGCTAATCATGGAGACATTGATCCTTGGTGGATTGATAGTGGAGCCACTTCTCATATGACATATCATAAAGAGTATTTTTCATCTTTAATGGCATTTGATGGTGATAGGAAGGTAATCTATACCGCAAATGATGGTGAGTGTACAATCAAGGGGATTGGCACAATTCCTATTTCACTTTCTACAAATAGGAATATAGAATTGAAAGATGTTTTGCTCATTCCATCCATTACCAAGAACTTACTTAGTGTAAGCCAAATGCTTGACAAAGGATTCAAAGTTGAGTTTGATGGTGATGCTTGCTTGATCAAAAAGGGGTGTAGTATCATTGCAAAAGGGAAAAGGCAAGGGAAATTGTTCAAGCTTGATGCATGTGTTGTTGCTAACCAAGTTGGATGCATGGCAAATGAACAAATGTCAATTCAAGAGGTATGGCATAAAAGGATGGGACATCTCAACTACAAGGCCTTGGAGGTAATAGCCAAAAAGGAGGTAGTAAGGGGACTTCCCAAGTCTCTTACTTGCTTGAATCATGTTTGTGAAGAATGTGCTTTGTCTAAATCACATAGATTGCCATATACTAGATCTATATCTAGATCTAAGATGCCTTTTTTCTCTCTTGCATTCGGATATTCATGGTGTTACTACAATTAGCAATGGAGGTGCTAAGATGTATGTAACTTTCATTGATGATTTTAGTAGATTTTGTTGGGTTTATCTACTAAAGAGCAAGGATGAGGTGTTTGATGTGTTTGTCAAATTCAAAGTTGCTATTGAGACTCAATTTACAACCAAAATCAAATGCTTGAGGAGCGACAATGGTGGTGAATACATTTCTAACAAATTCAAAGCCTTTTGCGATGAGCATGGGATCAAGAGGGAGTACACATGTCCAAGAACACCACAACAAAATGGAGTGGCCGAGAGGAAGAATAGAACCTTGTGTGAGAGTGCAAAGGCAATGAGATTGAATGCTAATCTTCCTAAACCTTTTTGGAGATGAATGCTATGATGTGTGCAAATTTCCTATGCAATAGAGGCCAAGTGTTGTATTGGAAGGAAAAACCCCTTTTGAAGCTTTGTTTGGTATGAAGCCTAATGTCAAGTTTCTAAGAACTTTTGGATGCATTTGCTGACTTCAACATTACTCTTGATGATAGAACTAAGGAGGATCCAACTTCAAGAAAGGGCATTTTTTGTTGGTTATAGTGAAGTAAGCAAAGCATATAGGATTTATGTTCCTTCAATCAAGAAAGTGTTCACAAGTAGGGATGTCATTTTTGATGAAAGTAACCTTCCAAAAGTTGTTTCAAGTGATGATGGTGTTGTTGCAACTAATGTGCTTGATGACAATGGAGTTGATGACACATTGGATGTGGATGTTGAAGAAGCCTCTTCAAGTCAAATTCCAAGGAGAACTCCAAGCATAAAGTGAAACCTCAAGGCTCACTTATGATGGCAAAGGTAAGCAAGTGGTGGTGGATCCATCTATGCTTTCCTAACTTCTTTTGATGTACCTTCATGTGTAGATGAAGCAAGGCAAGAAGAGGAATGGATCCAAGCAATGGATCTTGAGTTGAAGCACTTATGAAGAACAACACATGGAGATTGGTGGAGCTTTCAAAGGGCAAAAGTGCAATTGGATGCAAATGGATCTTCAAGGTAAAGACAAATCAAGATGGATCTATCAACAAGTTCAAGGCAAGGTTGGTGGCTAAAGGTTATGCTCAAGAGCATGGCATTGACTATGAGGAAACCTTTGCACCCGTGGCAAAGATGGTGAGCATAAGAGTAATCATTTCCCTTGCAACTCTTTATGGATGGGATCTTTG